>VXAD01009663.1:436153-463144 GCA_013399195.1 Dicrurus megarhynchus
CGCGCCCAAGGGGGGAAAGATCCCGGGATAACTCGGGATAGCACGGGAGATACAAGCGCGCGGCTGCGGTGACGCCGAGAGTCCGCGCTTCCCGGGCGCGGAGAGCGAAGTTTGGCGGGGACAGGGCGGCTGAGGAGCGGCTGTGTTCCCCCGGCACCCCCCCGCGGCGCGGCGGCAGTTGGACTGCGCCGGAGGTGATAAGTACGGGTTGCGCGGGAGCGCGCCGGCAGTGGGCGCGGGGCGGCGGGCGGTGCGCGCGCTCCCTGTGCGGTCCTTGAGCCTCGGCCCCTTCCCCTCCCCTCGCTCGCTCCGCTCCCGGGCCCTGCCCCGGCCCGCCGTGCCCGGCGCAGCGCTGACAGCCCGGCAGCGCCCGGCCGGGGAGTAGGCGAGACCATCTCCGAGGCGGCGGCTTGGAACCCGACAAGCTGCCCCGCAGCCCGCAGCCGTTCAGCCAGGCTATGCGCTGCCAACGGGCTCCGCTCAAGAAAAAAACAGAGCGGATCGTGAAAAGGTAGAGGCGCCCGCAGAGGCCCCCGTAGGGCTCTTGGGAAGCGGTCGCTCAGCCCGGAGAAAAGCGGAGGACGCGCCGGAGAGGCGACGGCGCAGGAGCAGCTCGGCGGGGGCGTCCCGGCGGCTTGGAGCATGTGAGAGGTCGGGGGGGCCGCGATGCTGCGACGCGCGGAGTTCATCGTGTGCCCGCCCTGGGAGCCCGCCCGCGGTGAGGGGGTGCCGGGGGGCGCCTCCCCGACGCCGCTGAAGGGTGGCGAGCCCCGGCGGGGCGGCAGCCGGTCCCGTTGGCCGCCCGGGCGGCGCGGGAGGGTCCCCGGCGGGGCGCGGAAGCTGCTGGGTAGCCGCACGCACAGCCACTTCCAGCACTACCAGCACCAGCAGCTGCAGCAGCAGCACTGCCGCGCCTTCCGCCGCTGCCACCGCCCGGCGCGGCCGCGGGTGCTGCTCTCCCTGCGGCCCGTCAACGTCCTGGGCCGGCGGGCGCCGGGCATGCGGGCGCCCCGCAACACCAACCAGTTCCTGATGCGGGAGAAGTACCAGCTCATGCACCTGCGCTCGGACTCGGTGGGCACTGAGAGCGGCGGGTCGGACTGCGAGATGGACCCGCTGGACATGGACTCGTACCTGGGGGTGCTGGAGAACGCCCGCGGGGCGCTGATGGAGTGCGCGGGGGAGTCCGGACCCGCCGCCCGCTCCCCGCCTGCCCGGGCTGGGGCCGGGGGCGGTGCGGCCGCGGGTTCCCCGCAGGAGGAGAGCCAGCAGTACTTCCCCTCGGAGGACGATGTGATCGAGAGCGAGCTCTTCATGGAGAGGGACTTCGACGAGTTCTGCAGCAGGATCGCCTGAGCCCCGGGCCGGGCAGGCGGGAGAACCCCGCTGGCTTGGAACCTTTCCGCCTCGGAGGGTGGGAGAGGTTTATTTATTTCTCAGCCATTCCTTTGCGTTTTTGTCAGGGGGGTTGGCTAATTTTACAAATGTGTGTGTGTAAACAGGGGGGAACCCCCGGCGCCCCCCTTGTAAATAAAGTGAACTTTTCTGAAGGCGAGATCAAAGCAGATAGCGCTTTTTGGGTTTTTACGGGGGGAGAGGGGGGACCGGAGGGACAGCCAGAGCCGCCGTCGGGGGCACTGGAGAGACAGGGAGGGAGGGAGGGGATGGGGAGTGACCGGGCAGCGGGGCGGTGACGGCCAAAGTCACGGCGGAAAAGTTTCACGCCTCCCTGGCACTTGCCCCGATTCTGGTTTACGACGGCAAAGTCGTTTAATTACCGCTGCGAGCGTAGGGCAGCCAAGGAAGCGGCCCCTGACACGGACACGGTGTCCTGCGGCAGGAACAGGGGTTTGGGGGTGGGGAGAAACCGGAGAGCGACAACTCGAAACCCCCAGCTCCGAGGGGTCCGGGGTGGGAGCCCTGCCCGGCCCCCCCGGCTCGGCTCGGTGCGGGCACAGCGGGGAAGGGAAACACCAAAGCCGTGGATCGGCCCTGCAGCTCTTCATTGACCCTCCCTCGCTGGGGAATACCGGGGGCGCTTTGGCCGGAGCTCCTGCCCCACCCCCGGGAACAGCTTCCATGGCTGCCCCGTGCTCCTGACAACAGGTTTATTCCATTAGGTTTATTCTTTTTTTACCAACTACAGCAGAGAGAGAAATGTCTAGAAAGAGATTTAAAGGGCCACCAGCTGAACCAACGTCGCCAGAGCCAGTTAAGATTAAGTTTGGTTAAGTACCCTGCAGGGAGCAGATCTGATCAATGTTAAACTCACCAATTCCCTGAACAGGGAACGAGGAGGCATCAATTCCAGCCACAAATGGTTAAAAATTACAACAGGTAACACATTGCTGGAACTTGTTGCCAGGGCAGAAGAGAGGGACATTGTTTTAACAGGTCTGAAACAGGAGATGCAGGGCCATCTCTGGATCATTTCTCATGGTGCCTCCTGCTCCCTCACTTCCCTGTCACGTACCTTGTGCTTTCCCCCACGTACAGACACGGTGAAATCAGACTGTGTGCCACAAGGACAAATGGAAGGTGTGATGCTGATCTGCAGATAAAGGTGTCCCTGCCCATGTCAGGGGAGGTTGGAACTGGATGATCTTTAAGGACCCTTCCAACCCAAACCATTCTGGGATTCTGTGGGATGTTTCTTGCAATTACAGACACAGAGACAGGAGTTAACTGTTATCCTTACAAAGGAAACTGTGTTTTAAGACAAAATACTTGAAATTTGTAGTTCCTCAGTTGCAATCCTATGAAAGGAAACATCCAAAGACACCATTTTCTTCACCTTTCTTGAGAAACAATGCTGCTGAACACATTAAGACCAACATCATGCTTATGTTCTTCGGAAATAGCCAAGTGGTCTATACATATAACTTCAGTTAATTCCCTTACTCTGGGAATTTTACTCCATGGGAAGTTGTTCCAGGAGAGAGGTACAGGGAGAAATAAACCTCTCACACAGGTAAATGAAACCTAAGTTTGCACATGTTTGGTCATCAGCAAGTTTGTATTTTATTAATGAATCTAGATCTGTACTAACATGTTAAATTAATGGTTTGAATGCATGTTTTCTTTTTTTCCCCTGACTTGTGATTGGAACAGGTATGACAAAAACTCACTTAGGAACACTTGGAACTTGGCCTTCATGCTCCTGGTGAATTTGCATCATAATATGGATGTGGCTGGACACAAGCAAAGCAAAGCAGGAGTGTAAATTAATAAAAGAGCACAGGGCCATAATTACAGGTCACACAGAATTACAGAGAGACTTTCCATTGGGGAAGGGAGCCCTGTGTTCTCTCCACCAGAGACTTGCTGTGAATGATCCGTTTGTGTTGAAGCCCTGGATGTACATCCAGGCACCAGCCCTGCTCCCCTCCCAGAGGGAATTCTCTTACAGACCTTTCCTTGGTGTGTCACTTGTGTTACTTAGATCTGGCTTAATTGTAAGGTTTTTTTACTGTTTCTTTCCTTTATCACTTGAATTAGGAATTTCCTGAGTGTTTGGGAAGTATCTGCCTTGTAATGGCTGCAGCTACAAATAACACCTTACTATTGAGTTTGAAAGCACTTAAAAAAGCTGAAATTCAAAATATAATCAAGTTCCTCAACGTCAAAGCTGGGAAAAGAAACCAAAAGCTGTTGTCCCAGAAGAACCCAGTGGCCAACAAACTTGCTCAACTCCTCAAACTTTACAATGACAAGTTTTATACATTCCTAGGATTTTTCTTTTATAGACACACTTCTCATGCAGGTAAACTTTACAAATTTAAGTAAATGTGATGAGCAGAACCTTATATATCAAGTCTTTACATGGGTGAATTTTTTGCTAGCGGTACAGTTGGAAGTCACTTATAAATAAATACAAAATTCTAGGAAGTCCAAGGCAAACAGGAGGAAAAATTAAGGCCTAAGATGACACAACACAAAGGGTTCTGTTGTAACCTGTGTAAGGTATTTTTATGGCCAGTCTGGGCAGAGGATGATTTAGGATTTGGTAAACTTACCTGGAGAAGAAGGGTTTGGTAATGTCATGAAAGAGGCAGAAGCATTTATTATTCATGACTGCCATTTCAGCACACTGCTGAGCAGTGGATTAGCAGCTGTGTGGCTGTTTGAAGTCTCCAGCACAGCAGAAATGCTGCTTTTTGCTGAGGAACAGTGATGCCACACAGTTCCTGGAAGGTCTTCAGCCACATTCCTGGAAGGAAATTAACCAAGAGTGGAAGAAAATTTGTCAGCCTGTCACCCCTCATTTCCAACTGTGCATCTGTCACAGATCTGATGATGTTCAATTCAACACGGGGTGATAAAATATTTTTAACTGTATTGGGAGTGACCATTTTGCTGTCATATGTTCCAATTACATTCAAATGTCTCTGGTTGATTTTTCTTAGCTCTTGTCTTCTTTTCCAGGCAAAAACTGATGGCTAATAAAATTCCCATTAGGCCTAATTTATTTTTGCTGGGTGAGGATACCCTTTTTCACCATGCAGACAAAAAACTTCACTCAAACGGGGTGCAGCTCACCACCACTCCTGGCCATAGTGCTGCTACATCATACCCACAACAGGCCAGTTTTGGGTGTGAAACAAGAAAAATAAAATATCATGCAAAGATAAAGTATCATGCATCCATCTCATGTTCAACAAACCTTTGCATTTCATATTATCCTTAATGTTAATGATCCTTCTATCCTGAAATTTTATAGTGAAAAAGATCAAATGTTTCATGCAATTCAGAACAAGGCAATTAGTTCAGAATAAAATTTTGATTTATGTGCCTCTCCTCCCCGTGTTTCTTCAGGAAAAGAAACCCAAAGCCTAACAGCAACAGATGGAAACTGAAATAAATAAACACACTGTCTAGCAGGATTATTCCCAGCCAGTTAAAGGTCTTTTCCAGATGATGAATACTTTATTTAATAGCAACAATTTAATCAAAAGTTGACTCAAAATAATTAAAATTCCAAGCTCCAGAACAGTTGTTTTAAATATAAACCAGCAACTTCTGCCAAGAAAAAAAAAGAAGCTTCCTTCTGGCGTGCCCGAGCCCTCCAGTCAGGGTAAGGAGACTCAAACAGGGAAGTGCTACAGAAGCTCTGTCCTACCAGTATCCCTCGAGAGCCCGGTCCAGCTGGGAACTGAGTCAATGATCTTTGCTTCAATAAGCACAGACGGCCCCAAAATGTGATGGTAATGTGCTAATTTTGCTGCTTCCAAGTCAGGGGTAAAAAATGTACCAAGTGAGTCAGGGCAGCAGTGCCTCTGCTGCCACAAAAAGGGCCAAGTAGGGAGTTTCCTCTTGGTTACTACCACAGACACTTGTCCAGGCCAGCATTTCCCAATTATCTTGCTCCACCCCTTTTCCCTCCACAAATGAACCCTGTCATGCAGTTCCTGTCCTTACCAGCCCCAAAGCAGGAATCGTGCAGGCAAAGTTTGCTGCTTCCAATCCCAGGCCTGCTCCCGTGTTGTGCCATTTCCAGAGAGGTGTGTCCTCCTCCCACCTTGGGAAACATCACAGAGAACATTCTTGGCCTCCTGTGTTTATACAACTTGTTGCCACAGGATCCTCAGTGCAGCTTTGAATGGAGCAGGGCTGTTACTTGAGCCCATTTACCAGATCAGTGAAAGATTCTGCTGTTCCCCTGCCAGGCACAGTGAAATCATCCTTGTCACCCTCAGCCTGTCCACAGTGCCCACCCTTGATCATGGAATCTGTCAGTGGAACAGGAAGATGGATGGTCACACCCCAGCTACGTGGCACCTACTTGAAGTCTCACTGTGTTTACTGTGGTTCAAATGTCCAGCAATCCTTCTGCACAGCAAAACCAACAAAACCATGCTCCAAATCAGCTGTGTCTTCAGCACATTTCTACACCCTGTAATACTTCATGCTCTCAAAGCAAGGAGACTTTGAGATCCTTTGGGAATGACCTCGCCAAGTTCACCCTGTATTTCACCACGTGCACGTGCTGACTCCATCAGGGTTGTGCAATGCCTCCAAAGTTCTTGTATTAGAGGCGCTGCTGAACAGCCAGTCTTTATCTCACCTCACTAATGGTTTTATAACCTCTCCTGCATTCCAAGTTGTCTCTTCTCTGAACTGAAGGCTTCTGGCATAATCATCTGTTTCTCACACTGATCAGCCCTGGGATCCACACAGAATTATTGCATCTCCTCTTGCAGATTTTCTAATCAGTTTCTCTCCGTGAGTCACCGATGTGATGTAAAATTTCATTATCTACAAATGCAGCCTTTGTGTTTTGTCTTGTAAAA
Source organism: Dicrurus megarhynchus (assembly GCA_013399195.1). Classification (NCBI taxonomy): domain Eukaryota; kingdom Metazoa; phylum Chordata; class Aves; order Passeriformes; family Dicruridae; genus Dicrurus; species Dicrurus megarhynchus. The sequence continues at coordinate 442,444 of VXAD01009663.1, forward strand.
TTACAGGTGACTCGTACCTGAAAATGTCTTGCTCCTAGAAAGGTCACCTTTTATAAAAGAGATCACCTCCCTGCAACCAAAAGTTACTTGGTTTGTAAATTAGTTTTACCATAGATCAATTGCAATGAATAAATGTTTCCCTTTTTTTAATGTAAGAGCTGCTAACAAGATGTCTCTCAAGAAAATGCAGCTAAATGCAATTTTAAATAGAGAGAATTTTGGTTCAGTGTCGGGAAGGAAGGAATATTTCAAGTGTTGCATGCTTGCCAGGTGAAAAACTTCTTGAGGTTAACTGAATCTAGGTGTCCAGTTGGATTTACCGTCTTCTATGTAAAAACATAAAACTGAATCCAGCAGTTTGTAAACAAACAAAAAATACTTGCTTCCAAATGTGAAAAAAGTAGGAGGGAAAATAAGATCACAACTCTCAGGTACTCCTTATCAATACACAATATGGAGAGCAAACCTGTTTATAAGGATGTGAGAAGCCAGAGGGGGAATGGGGAAGAGAGGGCAACACTTCCCTGTCACACTGCAGTCCTACAGTCACATCACCCCAACCTCAGCTGCTGGAAGAAATGCAGTGCTGACCAGAGTTCCAGCTAAAATTCACCCCTGGAAACAGCAATTACTGAAGCCTGTTCTCCAGCAGGCTCATGCCTGGCTGTTGACTGAATTATTTTCAATGTTTTTATCACAATTCTGCATCACGAGTTCATCCCTCTCTGACGACTGTCTGGAAACTGACAGAGAAGAGAACCTTTAACTGAGAGGTAAATCTGGGGCTTTCTTTTGTGGGTTCTTTGATGCACAGGTTGAGCTCATATTGCATTCTTTAATGCAGCATCAGTCTGTGTATTTTCCCTGCTCAGAACAGAAATGACTGGTGTGTCCTACCTTTGAGATCTCTACACTTGGCTCTACATAAGGGACAGATGAAAGGACACATGGAGCAGCACGACCCCTAACAGACAAAGCCAGAAAAGAAAAATAATCAATAATACATATTTCAAAACATCTGAACAAGTGTTATTATCTTGTAGCTTGTGTTAAAAGTACTTCCAGCTCCTGTCTGACTCCAGGAGGAAAGCACACATCTGCTTCCTACCATTTGTCCTCTCATATCCCCCCAACATGCACATTGTTATGCTAAATGTTCCCATTAGTTTGTGGATCTGTCATCACAAATGTCTCATCCCTGATTAGGCCAACTGATGCAATCTGTCCCTACCGCTCTTCCTGGAGCAAGGAGCAGAGTCTGCGTGTGCAGTACTTTCTCTGAACTAGACAAATTTAAGCCCCCTGCTGTTTTCTGCTGGTTTTGTGATTTAACACACCTGTATTTCATACAGAAAACACCAGAAACATTTAACAATTATCAAAAATATGGAACTATTCTAAAGCTGCTTAACTATCACCCATACTCCCTCAGTTCCTCAGGACAGAAGAGCTTTAGCACCGTGTTGCAGCATAACCTCGTGCAAGGCAGGTCTGCACTGGTGCTACGGCAGCCCTACACCAACACTTTGGACCTCGTTCAGTTCTGCCAGACGGAGGCAAAGGCAGCAGGAGCTGTGTCTGCACTTGTCAGGACAGAGCCTGTCCCTGTGTTCCTACAGCTCTCCAGCCTCTGCATTCAGTCCTCCGAAATTCCCTGGGGTTGGGCTGGTTTTGACCAGGAGGCGAGACTTTGTCCTTGCGTCTGTCAGCCACGCCCTGTGAACTCTCCAAGGCTGTGGAAACAAACACCACTGCAGAGCTCTACTTTCTCGAAGAATACACAACTAACTTCTGCCAGATTTTTTTTTTCTCTTTTTGGAAATAAATCCATAGTTACATTACATTCCTGACTCCTCAGGTTCTACTTTGACATATTTTATATTGCTCCCACGTCCAGGAAATATAAAAACTAACAAAAGTAAGAGCTTAATTGTACAGTAAAAGTTGTACAGGAAAAAGTTAGACGTCTACATTTAACTACTTTCAGTGGCTCAGCAAACCTGAGCTGAGCCAACACTATGCTCCTCTGAAAAACTTCTTTAAACCAAAATCCTTGCACAAACAAGGATTTCTTCATTGATTTTTTTCTTATCAGTTGATGATGGCCTATCTAGTAATATTAGAATTACAGAAGAGATCTATGCAAATCAATTTCGGGAGTAATCTCTAGTTCTGTTTATCTCTAAACTACTGCTCTGCTTTGCCTTCTTAAATAAAGTGGCCAAACCCAAGACAAGCTAAATGCTTCACACATCAAAACAGAGCCTCTGCACAATGTACCTGAAATGCAGAGCAGTTTGCATGACCTGGGAAACAGAAGGGGAGCGTGGAGCAGAAGCTGTTGCCGGCACTTCCCCCGTCTAAGGTCTGCCCACTGCTGCAGGCAGAGGAGTGAAGCTGTAGGACACTGGTGGCAGCACTTGCCGGGTGCAGGATTTGTCCATCTGCAAACAGAGCAAATACTTGTCCCCTCACAGCAGGGACCGCATGTGTTATATCTCAGCTTAAGTCAGAATCAGCTCTTACTTATGGAAACAACCCCTCTGTAACACAAACAAAAGACTGGCTTGCATGGGACCCGCACGTGCTCCTGAGGGGTGACCTGCTTTTTATGTGCTGGATCAGTGCTCCCTGACCTGCTGGATGTTGTTTTGAAGAGTTTTAAGAGACGCTAAAGTGAGATGGCACAGACGGCAGGGAGGCACTAGGACACAGCAGAGCTGAGGAGTGGGATGGGGGGCGATTTGCTACCCCAAGAGCCTGCAGCTCTGTGCCCTCCGTGCTGACCCACATCCTCCGGCCTCTGCTGGGAAAAAGGAAAAAGGGGAAAAAATATCCACAGTACTTTAACTTATGTTAAAACATGGCTTTAAAATCAAGCTAAGCATGAGCAAGAAACAGTTAAGTTCACATAGAAAAAAAAAAATTGGCTTCCGATCAGGAGGAGGAGGAGTTTGGCTTTCAGTGATTTTGAATGAGAAGTAAATCCAGGCTATAGTGAAGCTTCCTGCCCGAGCCTGGTCGCCTCAGGGGTCCCCCCAGCAGCCCCAGAGTGGATCCCAGCACCCCTCTTTAGCATCCAGCACCCTTTATTTCCATGGCCGGGGGGGACACAGCGAGCCAGCAGTGCCCCCCAGCCATCCTCCCACTGCCGAAGGCAGAGGCACATTTTCAAGTCATTACGGGCTTGATCACTAATTTGACTTGTGTAAATTGCAGAGGGATTGTCTGTGCTGTAAAAGGGGGCCGGGGAGCCTGCGCAGTGTCCCCGAGTGTGCCAAAGCCATGGTCCCAGGATGGCATTTTGGGAGATACATGAAGACCACACGTTTTGAAGAGTCCTTCCAGTGCAACAGGTCCCAGAGGGCCTCTGCACTGCACATTCATAGAATCACTGAGGTTGGGAAAGACCTCTGAGGTCAAATCCAGCCATTTAACCCCTGCAGACATGACCCCAATGAAGTTCAGTTACAGATGTGGGGTCAGAAGCCTTGACACTGAGCAGAGCAGCACCAGGGGTTAGAAAAGGCTGCTCTTGCTGCTCCAGTGGAATTAGAATCCTACCAGTAGGGATTCCTGCCAGATTCCTGCCAGGAATCCCTGTCTCACATACAGAATGCAACCAGAGCTCAGTGCTATTCATCATTTAACCCCCTGACTCGCTGCCTCTGCCCTCACACCAGTGTGACCAGATCTGTTAATGTTTGGAGGGTGTTTTTTCTAAAAATAACTCCTGTTACTGTTGAGCAGTGTTACCCTTTGAACACCTGCCTTCACCCCTCCTCCCTAAGTAACTCTGTTTTTCACTTTCATATCTTCATTCCCTTTTCCCTTTTTGATTTTTCAGTCATTAGCCTCTGCACTGGGTTGTTCTTTTGGTTGTGGTTTATTTTTCTTTTTTTCTTTTTTGTCCTGTGATTTTGTGAGGACGTGAAAGCCAATGCATGAGAGGCTTACAGTGGAAATGGCTTAACAACCTGAACCTGAATTTTTGTCTCTGATTTACTGCTGAAAAAGGCAAGGCAGGATGTACACCCCACAGGGCCAGAAGGAGGATGCTCATCAGCTGAGACATAACAGAGGAAAGTAATACTTACTGAGACCTGAGCTGTTTAGCTTTCCTAGGGTATTGAGAAGTGTTCCCCAGCACTAACATTCTATTGCCTGTTTATTTCTGAATCAGACTCACATTGTGGCCATTATTTTGACTTCCCCATTATTCAATAATCTACAGTCCCTCTCCTTGCATTAGCCTGGATTCTTCTTTGAAAAAATACTTTTGGATATCATAAAAAAATGGCCTGGAAAAAAAGGTTAAAATTTAGGCAGAGCAAATGTTTGGATGCTTCAGGAAGCATTCCTTTCTGGTGAAAGAAAAAAAAATCATATAAAGAAATTAGTTTTCTGCTTGCTTCTCTGGCTTAAGGTTTATTTTCTACTTCTCCCAGTTCTCCAGGATTCCAACAGCCCTAGAGGGTTCAGCAGTACAGCTCTGTCCAGCCCTGTCTTAGGTGCAGAGAAAGTCCATTTCAGCCTTCCAGTACCTGCAAAGAGCCCACAAGAAAGATGGAAAGAAACTTTTTACAGGGGTGTGGAGAGGCAGGACAAGGGGGAATGCTTTCAGCCTGACAGAAAGTAGATTTAGGTTAGATATTGGGAAGAAACACTTTTTGTGAGGGTGGTGAGGTCCTGGCACAGGTTGCCCACAGAAGTTGTGGCTGCCCCATCCCTGGAAGTGTCCCAGCCCAGGCTGGATGGGGCTTGGAACAACCTAGGAGAGTGGAAGGTGTCCCTGCCCACGGCAGGGGGGTGGGAATGAGATGGGCTTTAAGGTCCCTTCCAACCCAGGCCATTCTAGGATTTTCCAGTTCTGTGCTGGCTGTGAAAAGGTCCTTCATGCCAGGAAGTCCTGGCCTCAGCCACGCTCCCACAACACAACCCCCAGAATGGTTTTGTTCAAGAACACTACAGAGAGCAGCAGCCCTTCCTTAGCTGCACAGTGTTTGCACAGCAACTGGTATTTTTATAGGCACCAGAGTTGCTGCACATCTGTCACCTCTGCGGTGTCCCTGACGCAGGTGCTGGGTGTTCCCGGAGGGAATGGCTGCATGTGTGCCACTCCTGCTCCGGGATGGGCAGCACAGCCAGCTCCTCCCAGAGGCACCAGCCTGCTGCTGCTTCCTCACACAGCTCCTCTGTTCACCCTCCTGGAAATTCTGGGCTGCAGGACAAAAGGGCTGTGTTTAGAAAGCAGCAGAAGAAAGATTTTGTCATTAATGCTACAAATGATTAGGTAACAAGTGGCATCAAATTCAGTGTCTTGTAAGAAATCAGAATCCTGTATTTCCAGGTGTTCTGGACTGGACAGCAAAGTAGGGAGCATTACCTCTCCTCTAGGCCACATTCAGAGACTGACAGTCACTTGTTTCCATCTCTGCACCCTGTTTTCAAACATTGTGTCTGCAGTAAAAGTCACAAAAATCTCATTTGAGTGTCTCTCTCTCTTCACTAAGGAGGAGACGTGTGTGTCTGAAAATGGCCCCAGGAATCCAGAATTAATGAATATTTTATACACACATTTTAAGGACATGCACATAAATAAGAGGCCTGCTTAACTGATACTTATTCAGAGCTGCTGCCTTAATAGGAAACCAAGTTAATGAAAAACATCAGCAACTATAGCTAACAGGGGCAGGGGAACAGATAAATACAAAATGCACACAACCGTTGTTGCAAACTTTCACTGTGACAAGGAGAAGCACTACTTTTCCAGAGTTGGCAGCCTAGAACATTGTGATGTGGATTAATTTACCCATCACTAAAAATCTAATTAATTTACTACTCGGCTGTTAGTAGTTTGATCCAAATGTTAAAAAAACCCTGTTAACAGATCAATTCAGGAGAGCCCTGGTAGAGGAAAGAAGGCCATAATTCCAATGTGGTTAGAACCTGGAGTTATGTGAGATAATTTGTATTAGCAGTGGTGCCTTGGATGGTATTTGTGACCCTTAAACATCTCCCTTAACCTCCCCAGGCCCCAGCTGGAAGGCATGCAGGAGGTTATTCCTGAGCAAGTAACGCTTTTCCAGGCTGGGATTTCTGAATGATTATTTGTGAAAGGCTTTTGTTTCACTGATAGCTTTTGATGAAAGCTATTCTCACAGTACAGTACTTTTTAGTCCATTCCAATGCACCTATGAAACAAGCTTGGAAAATGCACTCAGGGAGAATTACAATACAGTAATTTCGAAGAGAGCTAAAAAAGATTCTCAGGTGACACAAGAAGGGGGAAATAGGGAAAACTCAACTTCTCTGCTGGAGGACTATTTCTCAAGTATTTTCCCTCACTGACCATGTGACAGACCTTGTTACTGCAGACCAGGAACCTGCTTCCTAGAACAACCACTATAAGTATGACATCACATTAATTAACCTTTCTTTTACTCCTCTGCCTGAGTGACATTACAGTGGAAAGTCTAAGATAATGTGCTCGTTAATTTTTCCATTCTTTGAAGCAGTAAACTGACAAAATCTTAAGCAGAAGTATTTGAAGTAAGCTCCATTTGTCTCATTTTTTCCTGGGTTGTCTGCTCAGCATAGGAGACAACTTGTTTCCCATGCATGAAACAACAACTCCACACCAAATACTAACCTGAAATGTTCTCTTCTGTACCTACTTCACCCTAAAGTGGCTCATTCAGTCATGGGAGGCTTTTAAGCAGAGAGTGGAGCTGCAGCCATGACTAAGTGACAGTAATGAGACCAGACAGCTTAAAACCTTGATATTGTTTCTGCCTCATACCCAAGCTGACACCCCACTGAGATCCTTCCACATTTGCCTCCCTTTATGATACTGCAAAAGGCACAGCTCATCAAAAACAACAACATTAATGAGATTTCTATTGGGATTGCAATACATTTTTCTATTGGGACCATTTGGACACTACTATTTGCTTAATTATTCCTCTCCTAATTAATTCTGCTGGCAGTTGCAGATCTTCAGTTACATAAATACTCTCCTGTGTTTGTTCAATTAAGTGGAAAGATTCCTGTAACCTAATATGTTAACATTAGGATAAAAACAGCTGCATAACCTCCACCCAATACAGAAAATCCTGGAGCTCTCTAAAGGAAAAGCCTATCAAAGCTCCTTAGACCCCTTATTTTTTCCTCTGTAGTTTCTTGTAATTTTCAAAAATATATTAAAAATATTTTTTTCCATCCTTCAGAGCTGGTAAAAGGTATTAGATTACCAGTGAGTAAAAAATAGTATTTCTTTCGAGAGCTACATGGCAAAGAGCTTTACTACACCAAATGATACCACTTAAATCTTTAAAGGTTTAAGGAATAAGAGTTCAGCACTCCGCTACATTATCCAGCACCCACACACAGAGCCAGAGATCACAACAAAAGTTCTGGTGTATTTTGTCTTCCGGGCTTCCATTCCAGTGGGGACAGAGAGAACTCATTTACCCAACTCTTTGGAGGAGCCTGTAGCACTGCCAGTGTCAGCCTTGTCTCAGCAAATCTGGTCAAAATCCAGTAATATGAGACCCACAGAAAAATGGATTTCTCCCAGCAGGAAAAAGAGTTTAATTGTGCAAAAGGACAAACTCTCTACAAGTGCCCACATGGCCCATGTCAGTGCTCCCTGGCTGTTGCAGCTCCTGTGCTGACAGGCCACTTTCCATCCCAAGTCCTCCCACCCAGACCACCCCTCCCACCTAACTTCAAGGTGCTTCAGACTTGCACCTTTCTAAACAATAACTGTGGAGGAACATCTTCAGTAATTCCACGTCAGTGCTTTCCGATGTGTGCACAGCGGCCTGTTTGCTTTGGTTTATGACTAGTGATTTACAATAAAAACTGCCTTTCAGGGCATGAATGACATGCCAGCAGGTAAACACTTAGCACTGCAGGCAGAATCAGCTTTTATGCAATGACAGTCTCAAATTTAGGGACGTATTTAGGACAGCCAGAGTTACACAGAGTGTCTCAGGAGGCCAGGTGGTGGCTGTAATTCAGTTATACCATGGATTTGGTATCTAAATGTTCTTATCAAGAAAGCCTGCCATTTCAGCAAGGTAAAAGTAGAACAAGTGTTTTAACTCCATTGGATTTTGACAGTTCTCATGATTACTGCACTTTTAAAACAAACACCTCATGGCGCACGTACAGGCTGCTCACAATGTCTCCAATGGCACTCCCTTATCACAGACTTATTTAAGTTTCCAGTAGGAAGCCATCAGCTTGGAAAGAGCTGGTTTAGGTATTTTAATGAGGTGCTGACTTAGAACCCAATTTTAATACTCAGAAGGAATAACAGCTGATAAGTACCAGCCTGCAAGGCTACATGACACACATTACTTTTTCAGACTATAAATGGGATTATTGAGTGTTACAAAACAGAATTAGACTCTTCATTCTCTGGGACTGTAAAATTATTTCTGTGTGCATTAGCTCTAGGTTTTTCAAACATTATCAACATTATCAATTCTATTCAATGCAAGAACTTCCAGCTGTGTCAGTTAAGACTGCAATTAAGAAAAAATCATGCCAATTAACCAAAGAGCCTCACAAGATAAATATGACACGAACTTCTTTCCAAAGGACACATCCCCATTAATACAAGACTCCTGTTTAATTGTTCAGCAATGAAGTGCCTCCTATGACTTAGCATTCCTGTTTATTTGGAGTTGTACAAAAGAGAACTACTCCACAGTAGGTTTGGCATGGATTTGACATTAGTAAATAATATATTGAATACTGAACAGGAATGCAGCAGATTATACTTACAACCAGAAAAAGAAAGCCTTGGATTTTTATCTCAATAGTTATGAAGCAGGAGGAAGCTTTGATAGAAGGATCAGGATCCTTACAATCAGATGGCAGTGAAAATAGATGGTTCAGAATGTCCTTTGGCCTATCTTCACCACAAAGATACAATCTTGGCTCCTAAATCCAGGTGTAGACACTTCTTTCCTCCACACCTAATCTAATCCCTGGTATCCAGGACACTCAAAGAACTTCTCTGTGGAGCTCCTTTCCACACCTTTTAACTTCTGCAACCACATTTTTCCTTTCAGTTTCTTATGTTTGGAACATAGCAGTTTTCCAGTGCAGTGCAGAGCACAGGCCTGTTGCCCTACAAGCCAACTTCAGCCTCTCTGCCAGAACACAAACCCCCTTTTGAACCTCTCTCCTTCACCCAGGTCAGCACATACTCCTCCAAACACATTTCAGCAGGAATGACAAAACTCAAACTCAGCTGTAAATTTTAAATTAGAAGCCTTATGGCAAATACCTGTACGCTGTATTAAAATATGCACCTTTCTTGCCAGCCTCATCTGTCTTCCTGAGATAGTCTGACTGGTGTACATCTAAATAAACTGAGCTCAACTTGGATTTGATCTCAACTATTACTTAACTTTTAAGTAATACAGAATCATAGAAGGGGCTGGGTTGGGAAAGACCTTAAACACCATCCAGTGCCACCCTCTGCCCTGGGCAGGGACATCTTCCACTATCCCAGGTTGTTCCAAGCCCCATCTAACCCGGCCTTGGATGCTCCCAGGAATAGGGGGCATCCACAGTTTCTCTGGGCAACTCGTGCCAGGGCCTCACCACCCTCACAAGGAAGAATTTTTTTCTAGTATCTAATCTTAACCTACTCTCTCTCAGTTTTAAGTCATTTCCCCCTATCCTGTAACTCCATGCTCTTACAAAAAGTATCTCTCCATCTTTCTTGTGGAAGGCCACAGTTCAGTCACCCTGAAGATTCTCTTCTCCAGGCTGAAGTATGCTGATTTTGTTTAAGAGGGGAAGGGTTGAGGTAGGTGGACATGGGAAGACATTGGCATGTTTTTCTAATTATATCAGCTGATTTTTTTTTAAAGACATATCTCTATTTTTAGAAAATTGTGTCTCCCCAACACATGCATTGGACACGTAGTCAGTGAATAAATAAGTACCTGAACTTGCTTCATTCACTACTGAGGCAGAAGAGGCAAGGATCTTCCACTGTACTGTAAAACCTCAACCTGGAAACTGCAATTCAGGTACAGTTCTCCTTCCTTTAAAGGGAAAAGAAGAAAGAAGAATAATCATTCATCTGATGCTGACCAGAAAAGAGACCAGCAATTTGTGCTGGACTAAAGCCAGCAGATATATAAATTCAGATATATCCTGAATTGGAGCTCCTGTGGGCTAAAGCCAGTACAAAACATTCAGATACAGATCATCTTCCTGAACTGCAGCTCCTGCTGTCCCAATCATCAAAATGAAAATGTGCATGTTCCCAGAAGTGCAGTTCTTCTCCAACCCCAAAATTTGTCCTGTCCTATCTGCTCTCCTCCAATGAACAGAGGACAATCAGTGGTTAAAACAAGCATGGGTAGAGGTGTAGTAGCACTGCTGTAAAACAAGCTTTAGCGAGGCCTGGTGATAAATTTGCTGTAAGATGTAAGAATAGCCCTTGTCCTAAAAACACTGGAACAAGGAGATCTAAATCTTGTACAAAGTAAAGCTAAATCAGAAAACAGCATTGACCACGTGAATTTGCCACCTGCGTCTTGGCCAGGTCCTGCCACCTCCACCTCAGAGGCAGCAGATGAGCACTATCTAAACACTCAAAGATTCACACAAGTTAGCTCCGATCACCAATTTAAATCACAAAGCTGCTCTGGCTCACTTTGCCTGGAGCAGGACACTCGCATCATCCCTCTGGATGCCTAGCAAAAGGCAGCGGTTACCAACGGGGAGAGGATTAGGAGAAGCTGCAAGTCTGGGGAAACAAACATCCAATTACAGCTTTATGTATCAAATAACATTTCCATAGCAACAACTGACTCGATCAGCCCGATTTGCAGGATTGAATTTGTATTTATTAGAGAAAAGAAGCATAAAATGTTAATTTGAGCCTGTTACAAAAGGTAAATAATCTGCCTGTTTCAAAAATCTGCTGGGGCATAAATTACATAAAGAACAACAGCAGATTAAAGTGTTTGGTTTTGTGCATTTCTTTGGGGCTGTACATTCACTCATTTCTGTGGGTAAGAAATAAGGATTGAATTTTACGTGATCTGTTCAAATTCCTCTACACACAACAATTTTAAGAAGTTGAATTTTAACTAAAACCAGTAATAATAATTCAAAAGTAACAATGAGTTATCTTAAAAAAACCCAAACCTGATCAAGTTTGCAAGCATCTGTTCTCCCTCATTTTTCAAGGTTTGTTATTATTATCCATCAGCAATGAGTGTGCTCCATAAAGTTTAAAAATATTGGGGGTTGGACTGGATGACTTCCAGAGGTCCCTTCCAACCATTTTCTCTATAGCTAAAGGAAAGAACTGACTGGTTTCTATTTTGTCCAACTGTTTGTTAATTAAAATACATACTAATGACAACATATAAACCAAACTTCCATTGTCGCATACTTCAGTAATCACCATTAAAACAAGGGTCTTACGCATTAAATTTTAAAACACTTCAAGGTCATAGAATTTACTGGCAACCCAAGTATTACCAAACTTTACATTCCCAGAACTATAAAAGATGAAATGAGAGCAAAGCAAACTGTACAGACCAGAATCCGTGCCCAGACAATCAGATGAAGGCAGGGAATCAATTATTTCAGCATCAACAAGTCTTCGGCTGAGTTTCTGCTGTTTATATGCAGGTAAAGGAACAAGTCAGAAAGGGCAATGCAAAAAAAGATACAAATGAAGATTTCCCTAATTAGCTGATAATTCAGCTGAAATGAGACACCACTAGCAACTTTTAGGTGTTTAATTTTGCTATCTTCCCTTTTATCAGCAGCACAAAAGTCAGCATTTCAACAACTGCTCTGTTTTCCTGTCTGAAACATGGGTTTAGAAACAATTTCAGGGGAATGATGGCTGTTTGCTGTGTCCAGAGAGCCAGATCTAGAACAACTGGTATTCCACAGAATCCCTGAAAGCGTCTGGAGTAAGTGGTTAATGAACACATCCCTGAAGGCTTTCTGGGACATTTTAAAGCTTTCACATGCTGCAGAAGAGAACTTGGACTCTGAAATGGACTCTGACAATATTTGTGGCTATTTCTGTAGGAACAATTATCCTCTCTGAGTATTTTCTCTGAGTGTCAATGCCTGTTACATGCCAGCAGTCATAAGGTCCACTGGATCAACATCTAGTCAATTTATTTGTGAAATAAGCAGCTTGAATAACCCTTCTTGTTTCAGTTGCTTCTCCAACAAGAAGGCTGGCAACCTGCTCATACAAAAGACCTGCTCATTTCAGTATTTTCAGTGTATTTCATTTTTGGGGCAGTCACTGAGGCTGTTACTCGTGGCTTGTCACCCTGGTCTGGGATGGCAGAACAAGCAGTACACTGACTCAGGGTCCTGTTTATAAAATAAGCTCTCACCAAAACTTAAATGGGGGGAGGCCTGATATGAAATAGTTACAGCACTTGTGATAAACAAACAAAATTTAAAAACTGACACTAAGAGGCCAAGGCTGGCAACTTTGCTCTTTGTACAGGATAATTTTCACTTTCTGATCTGATAATAATTAAAAAAAAAAAAAAGCAAAGGAATAAGATAGAAATCAGGGACTTCAGATTGCAGAAGATGGGTGAGATAATCCTCCTAATTATTTTGTAGAATTAAGCAATATGAAATGCTACTGAGATAAACAGGTCACTTTTTTCCCTTTAACAGTAGAGATTAGGAAAAAGTTAAAAAAAAAGTAAAAAGAGAAACCAAGAAGGGCAGCTGAGCACAAAAGTCCACTGACAGCCTGCAGGAGACTGACACGTCAGTTTTATTTGTATTCTTAAAATCTACTCCTGCTGCCAAGGCTACCGAGTTGATCTGCCCTATTTACAGCACGAGAAGCCAGAGCCCAACACAACTGCAGCACTGCCAGGCCTGGAGGTGAAGGCACTGCTTTGTTAGGGGCATTCCCATGCCCCAATCCTCAGTAAACGAAGAAAATCACCAATGGCAACTAACGCTGAATAAACACAAAGCACATTTCAATTGCCAGCTGAAGTTCCCAGAGGAGACAGACATAAACCACCCTCACACTCATCCTCAGGACAGTTTTGTGTCTACATTTGAGTTCTTCCCTTGAATGTTGTTTGGTTTGTTAAAACTCTGAAGCTTAAAATAATAGTGCCCGGTGTAATTATTAAACCCAAAAATAGCTCTCTAACAATTGTTAATTTATTTCCCATTGTTGTGATCCAAGACTTTTATCTTAGGTCAGAACAAAAGAATTCCAGCCTCCTGCCCATGTTAGACAGAGAGATTTTGAAATGACATAAGGACAACCATTATATGTTGGGAAGTTATTTATGAACAACAGGAAGTTCAGGGGAGAGGGAAAGAAGTCTAATTGCTTTCCAAGAAGAAGAAGAAAAACTTTGTAAAACCAGTATACTTTGTCATTTTATCTTTGCTTCTCTCCCAAGACAAAAGATCTTGCAGTGTGATTTTATCACAATTGGTTTTGTATCTAGAAAATTTAAATGTCATTATTCTCCAAAATTATAAAGCTACAAAATCTGAAATGAAAAAAACCCCAACAAAACTTAAGTATTTATCAATTCAACTGCAAGATACATAGAATGCTACCTGCCAGCATCAGTTGGCTTGTTCTGCCAGGATGCAAAGGCTTCCAAACCAGCATGGCATGCTTCATAGATTCCTGTAGTAGATTCACCACAGCAGAGAAGTTTAGCAGGACCTGAGAAAATACAGAGATCATCGTTTCAGAAATCACATAGAGGAAACAATTCATCAAAGCTCTCTGCTACGGTTTCAGTTCATTATCTACCAGAAGAAAAAAAATGAAACAGACCTTTAAAACAGCCTATCAAACCAACATTGGAGTTTTCAGGAATGAGTCATTTTACCTTCTCTATGGGACTGGGCTTAAGCAGATCCCACCCTTGAAGGGAGCCTGGGAGCACAAATACAGAAGGGGCAAGTCCATCCTGTCAGTAAGAGGAGCTGCTCTTTCCACTCTCTGTGGTCATACAGTTTGTCTTTTCCAGACTGGGAGGTTGGAAATTTGTTGTTAAATTACAGTTCTAACTAATTTAGGAGCTTTAGATATTGCTTCAATACAAGCTATTTTTATTACATCTCCTTTACAATATAAAAACTATTGCCTTTAAAATTAAGTTTAAAGCACAACTCCAATATGTAAGAAACTTTTTTAAAAAGTACTTTATCCCCTGGAGCTCAAATAAGGTTATGTAAACAGACAAGCATATGTTAGCATACAGAAACTAAGAAGTCTTCTGTCTCAGTTATTGTCTAATTCTTTTTTGGTGTAAAATGCTGACACATTTGGTGGGTGCCAACAGGTTGAGTAATCCAACAGGCATCTCTCTTTTCACTACCTACCATTACCTTCACAGCATGAAGACTGGTTTTTGTCAAAAAAAATGAGGCTATTCCATATGACAATACATTTTCCCCCACTAACTCCAGCACCTGTAACCTGAAAACAGGAAAAAAGTTAATTGCCAAGTTAACCCCAAAACTTTTTATTCGTTTAGAATTTAAAACAGTGACTGCACAACATAATCTCATTTCTTATGCTTTGCTCTCCCTCCTCTTCTTGTCAGTACAAAACACATACCATGCATACTTAGAATCTGGTATGTTCCCAGTTAAATTGTAGAACATGGCAGCATCCAAGCATCCACAATTACCTGCGCTGAGACATAAATGGATCATCATTTATCAGTCACTTTGCTTATGCAAAGTAGGTATTGCAAATCACACAAATGATAAAAGGAGTGTGTGCAGCAGATATCTAGGAGATAAAAATCTATGTGGATCTAAGGCAGAAAATATGCTTTTAACCTAAAAAAAAAATCAAACCCCCCAGCTGTCTTTGAGAAACTACAGCATGTCAAATTCAGCTTTGCTTTTGCTTAGATCATCTCTCTTGGAAAGGCTGTAGATGTTGGAGGTTTTTTCTTCCAATTTAAGCTTTTTCTAAAGCTGGGCTAGGAAAAAAACTGAGACTGCACATGTACGTCTTTAACTAGAATTTCTTAGAGGAAACAACTTCATCTAAGAAGCTTGTGAAGATACTCAAATCAATGGCTTCCCTATTTGCTATGCCTTTTCTTCCCACTGTGACTGCACTTCATTTACTTGTATTAACAGCACAGATGAGAGACAAGATAAGAAAAGGAATTTAAAAAGCTGTGATGTTTTATATCCCATTACTCAAAGTGCCACATACAAACCCAAGCTAACAGCCCTCTACTAGATGCAGGGGAACTAAAATAAGATCTTGCACACTGGATGTCAGGTAGGAGTGAACATGTTTGTGAAAACTACTGCAGAACAGGTACTGCATCAGAAGTGGCAAAAATTCCTTCCCAGGGAGATTCCAGCAGGGAGAAGATTGTAGACACTTGAAGTAGGTTTTCAGGTACTGTGCAGTCTGTGGGCATCTGACCCAAGGGCACAGCCCCCACACACATATACTTTGGAACATCTAAGCATGGGAATGAGTGCTCTGGTTTGCTAAAGAATTCCGTGTTCAGCAGCATGCAGTGGGGGGTGTTCTTAGGGTGCACTCAGAAACAAACCAAAATTAGGCCCTTTATGGGTTTGGGGCTTAGTGTTTCTTGGGGTTTGTTTTTGTTCTTTGAGGGATGGTTTTTTTAAGATGTGTCATATATGACTTAAAGAAAAATTGACTTTTGCATATTAAGCTCCGTCAGATCACCACCAAGGTTCCCGAAGTTTCATGTTAATTAATGTTTTAATTGTTAATTAAATGTTAAGAGTTAAAAATGTTAAGGCTTAAGAAGGTCACTCCACACTGCCCTGAGCTGACCCCGAGCACCCCTTTGGAGTGAACAGTTCTTCTCCCAGGCCACTCCACACCGCCATGAGCTGACCCTGAGCACCCCTTTGGAGTGGCCATTCTCCCATTTTATAAGGTTTAATGTTTTATAAAGTTCTAGAAGGTTGCAATTGGTTTTATCAAGTTCTAAGAGTTTCTAACTGTTGAGTGTGGTAAGACTTTATGTTTTCTTAAATAAGTACTGTTTATAAGAAGAAAAGTTTTATTTAAACTGTATACATGATGTTTTATTCACTGATGTAACCCTGTAAAACCCAAGATCAAGTCAGCTCCACCGGACTCTTCTAACGGTCAGTTACTAAAAATAGCTCCCCCCTGACAGCTCCGTAACTTGGCCCCATGCCAACCAGAATTTTAATGAGGCACTTTCCCGCCTCTGAGCCACATGTGACATCACCCCTAGACACAAGGATTCGATTGGCCGGGAAAGGTGACCTCATGGGATAACACCACCAATCCCACTGGAGCATGGGGGCAGGTCGGGGGCGGTCAGGGGAGGAGTCAACACCTTATAAAAGGGCCCTCCTGGGGAGGAGCCTTGCTCTTTTGCCCTGCCCTCTGTCGCCCGGCTCTCCGCCCTGCTACACGAGCTGCTGTTGGTGGAAAAGCCCAGTGCCGAGCCTGGCCTCAAACGCTCAGAAATTGAAAGCAATTCTCTTTTCCTATTTTCGAACCTTTTCCACCTCGGTTCACCTCGGCGCTGTCCAGCTCTCTTTGCTGTGTGGGCAGTCGTCCGGCTGCCCGGGTGGCCGATCCTTGCGCCCGGACTTTTGCTTTTTGTTGGAACCTCGGTTTTGGCTGCTGCCAGCCAATAAACTTTTATTTGGTTTTTACCGCGAAAAGCGTGTTGTCGTCGTTTTCTGTGCGACAAGATGCATAGAGAACTTCTAGTGGCAAGCACTTTACATTATTAGACAATGCTAGTTCTCTTACCATTGAACACAATGAAAAAATAATTTTATCTGGACTTACTGGTGATTCAAGATGTGACAACACAAATACTGTAGCCTTACAAATATGATGTGTATGGACATTCAGGTGAAAAAAAACCCCACAAATATTCTATTCATAAAAAGGAAAGATAAGTTTAACATTTGCACACTTGTTTTTACAAAATCAAAGGGGCAAAGGATTAACTTTCAACTGATACTCCACCAGAAAAAGTTACCAAAGGACAAATGTTAACACTGTCCATTAAACAAAGGTTCCACCTTTCTTGAGATAAGCACTGGAAACACCACAAGTAATCAATCTCTCAGTGAGGTTATTCCTTGGAAAGGGGACTCCTCATTCCCATAGGGTGCCATGTTCTGCTGTGTGCCCACAGGTCAGTGTCCTCACCCACCTCCCAGCCTGGCAGCTGAGCAACAGGGCTTTTGGCTTTGGGTAAGGCAGCATTTGAAACACAGATGCAAACTAGACTGTAGGATATGAAATACCATAAAGCTAAATTCAAGGACTTGTCAGACACAGCAGGTCAAGTTACTGAGCGGCACAAAGGGTTCTGTGTTTAAGAACGTGTCTTGAAAGAGACACCACGTGTGTGTTCCCTGGAACTCAGCTGCTGGTACTGCACATTGGGCTCTGTTACCAAAGCAGACACTGCCTGCTACCACACTGTCAAACAAACTTGAGAATTGGGCTGGAGATGGAAGGAGGGGTGAACAATTAACAATTTGCCTAGCAAATGAGAATTGAATTTAAACAAAAGCCTGCCTTTTGCTCTGTTCCAAAACACAGAGTAATAGGAGATGCAGCGATCCCTTTCTTCCATCACTGTATTATCCAGTGCCTCTAGCTGTCTTAGATACGTGGAAGGTGGGGCTAGAGTTCAGGTCCTCAGCTTTTCTGACTTGCATTAACTCTTCAACCTCTGCCCATTCCTTCGGGTGCCAGGCTGCCTGGCAGAATCCCCACTCCAAGCCCAGCATCCTCACTGACACCAGCGTTAGCCACTTCTGATTGTGCAGCTGCAGCTCGGTACGAGTTGATGCAGCTCTCCAGCTCTGCAGCCTCCCTCTACTCCCACCTTGTTAATCAAAATGCATGTTGGCAAACTGCAGTAAATGCCAAAGAAATGTCTTCAGTGTCTCCTAGGTTCTCTTGAAAACTGTGCATGGAAATTCAGACGTTTCGCTCAGCTGTGCTGCACAGCTGACACTGCAGCATAGTTTTTCAGAAAGGCAAAGGAAAACAAAATACAGAACCTTCTCCTGGCACATGCAGGTCACAACTAAATGATTAAACAGAAAATGATTTAACCAAGTTCTACTGCACAAACCAGAGCGAAAGCTTCAGGACATCACCTTATGCAGGGGGGAGGGAAGGGTACATTAAAAATAAAAGCAGAGGAAGAGCCACAAAAGCTTCCACCGCACCAAGCATCTCTGCGATTGGCCGGGGCAGCTGTTGCTTCACAAACTCTACCTGCTCCTACCCCACGGAGTAAGCCCTGCTCTGTGTTACAGCAGGCTGAAGCACAGCATGGCAAGCTGTCCCCAATTACTATGCCCAATGGCCATCCCCCCTCAAGCTAAGAACAGTAAGTAACAAGTTTGCCCGAGATCCTAAACCTCCCTCAAATTGAGCTGTGCGCAGGCAGAAAATTGTAGTCCACAAACGTTTCATGCTAAGCCTAGCAAACTTGTGTCATATTACTGCTGGTTTCCAAAGCAACAGAACATGGTTCAAATCCCTGCTGGGGTATTGTCCGATAAAAATCCCTTTCAAGTGCATCATCGTTGTAAGAAGGAAAGCAGCGAAACAAAGGTGAGGCAATTTCAAAAGGTACTAAACTGAAGGCAGAAAGTAAATTAAACCCCCTCCTCAAAGAAAACAAGTTTTGGGTTTACAACTAAAATACCTTTACAGGGAGTTATTTTAGATTTTTAAATAAGAAAAAAAAGTTTTTCCTTTGTGTGGGACCTGTGTATTAAAATCAGCACAGACAAAACTGTACCTGAGTGCCTAGAAGTCTCACCTGTCCCAGGAGTAACTCTTTTAATTGGAAAGGTGAGCCCTAGCCTGGGGAAAAGTGTTGCAAAAATACCTGCTGCTTTAAGATATGAAATGGAAAAGGTAACATCCTACCTCTTCAGCTCCTACTCTAATGCAAAGCAATGTTGAATTTGGAACAAACCCCAGAAACTTAATAAAATTAACAACTTTAATGTCCTGACAACTGATATGCTGGAGCAAGCCCTGAAGGGCCCATGGGATTCAGTAATACACTTTGATCATAAACAGCTGTATTAAAGTGAATGATCCCTAATAATGGGCCAAGATGCTGAAACAATTCCCTACATATAATGAAAAAGACTTAATAAGGATGTTGCATTAATTCAGGTCCACCAATAAAACAACTCTAACAGCTTTAGATGTCGTCTTCAAAACCAGCATTAATGTGAAAGTGTCCAGCAGAAAGTCGGACTTAAATAGCCAGCACTAAAACTCGATTCATTTGTGATGAATAGGAAATTTCTTCTGCAATTACAAAAGCAACTGGCTAAGAAGCCACAAGTCCTTCACCACAGGAGTCACTTACACGTGGAAATTAGAAGATATGCATTTTTGGGGAATTGCAACAATACACAAAAAGGATATAATAAATAATTGCATGTACAAACAAGTTACCAATAAACTGAATTCTGTAGGTCTGGTTTTAATGGTATTCTCACTCCTCAGTCACATCACAGAGTTTTATTCCTATGCAAAGGCACAGTAGAATGACTGTAGGAGCCAGGCTAGGGCCAGATTTGACTGCTCCAAAAGTTAGAAGCCTCCTGGGAAGCCTGGACGCTTGTTCAGTTAGTGAACCCACTCCAAACTCTGTGTTTCTATTTGGGTACTGTTGTACTCAGTCCAGCTGGATTAAAGCTAACTAGAGAGATGCCTTCTGAACATAGCAAAGCCATAGCCTCAGGCTCACTGGACCTGTAGGGAGGATGTCCTCATTCCCGAGCTGAACAACCTATTTTTGGATTATACAAAATGGATGTCAACAGACCTGCTGTAATGAAATGCTGGTTAAAAACAGCACCTGTCTTCAGCAAAAAGATGGCCAGTGATGGCTTCCACAGATTTTCCTAAAATGCTGTCCTGCCCCTGCAGTTTTCCAAAGGTTCTTCATGCATCAAGTTCTCTGGGGAAGGGAAGAGTGTGCACATGCCAGTGACGTTAGCGGAGGAAGGAGAAGAAAACAGTTTTACATAATAGAGAGCTGGCTTTTCAGTCTGGAAGCAACTTGTGGTCTCTCGTTTGGCATCCTTTTGTCACCATCTATCACACCCTCCCGCTTACACTCCAGGATCTGGAAGCCTTGTCTGGAAGCACACGGTGTCAGCGTGACACAGAGCACAGTGCCAGTGCAACACTCCGCACAGTGGCAGTGTGGCACACAGCACCAGTCTGACACTCAGTGCAGCACTAGTGTGACACACAAAACACTGCCAGTGTGACAGAGCTGGGACACAGGCCGGGGTGGGGGGGTCTCTGTGTGCAGCTGACACATGCCACCTGACGTGTAGAAAAACACAGCTGCCGGTGAAAACAAGTCAGTTCTTAATCCTGTGTGCACGCAGACCTTACACCTGCACAGCTGGCTGAAAGGCAGGCGCATTGCTTTACCCCCAAAATGGTGAGGGCAGGGCGCAGACGTGTAGGACTGGCTGCCTACAGGAATGCAGAGCTTGGGCACAGAAAATCAAAGCTCGATAAGCACAGCCTTGTTGAAAAATGCCAGGGAAGGGCAGAACGACGGGGGCGATATTAAAGGCCGGGCTCGCTCTTGCCGGCCCCGCCCTCCCTTATCCAGCC
>VXAD01009664.1:0-16430 GCA_013399195.1 Dicrurus megarhynchus
TTGGAGCCCCGAGCTGTTGGGCCGAGACGTTCAGCCGACCCACACCTGGGTCCCGTGGCTCCGGCCCCGCCCCCCGGGTCCTTCTTAAAGACACAGCGTCTTTGGGCATTAAGCAGATAGTTAAGGGATTAAAAAAAAAAAGAAAAAAACCCCTTATAACATCAGCCCAGGACAACTACGCATGCTCTAAAAAGGCAGGATGGAGGAGGGAACATGTTAATCAGTTCTAAGAAAATGTTAAATAGTTTTTGAAAAGTTCTGAATACATATCCTGACTTATGAATATGTATGTGGCTGATGCAATACCTGGAGTATATAAACCTGAAGTTTTGCGTGTGACCATGCACCTCTGACTACAGTCACGCGCTGTTGCTTTTGCTTTATTGACTTTGTCCCCTAATAAAATTTTAAAATGTCAGAAGAGGAGTGGGCTTTGTTTCTCACATGTCCCAAATTGCAATTAAATGAGACTGTCAATTAGACCATGTCTGATCCTGTCTTCAAGAGGAATAGAGCTTCCCTCCTTGTGAAATTTTCAGTAATGTTAATAGCTCACCAATAGTAATAGTCCAGTTTTTCTTGGCAGTTTCTAATAACCAGCAAGGATACCCATAGCCCAGGTTTCTACTAGGAGATTGACTCTTCAGGGGCCCAAAGAGGGTTTTTGCTAGGTCTCACAAGTTTCTGAAAATGTCCAGAATGGATGTTGGTAGGGGTTTTTCCCTGAATGGACTAGCATCTAAAGCCCTTTCAGCAAGGCCAAGGCCACCTTTAGGGACACAACTTATTCACAGCAACCATTATTCATGTTTAAATTAATTAAAACCTTCTAGCAATTGGAATACTGTCTTTAGAAGGGATGTAAATTGGGCAAAAACAAAAGGGGGGGGGAGGTCAGCCAAATCAGCATAATTTATTTTGACACTTTTAAATTATCTCACCTTTCTCTTTCAAATGAGGTTTTTCAAACTTTTTTTGTTTTTTCCCCAAAAGGACTTATTTTTTTAATTTGAAGACTGGTGTTGATGCCTTAAAGACCTAGAAATTAAACAACACACTTTCAAGACAATATTAGTATAGGAGGTAATACAAAGGCTGGTCTTTATTGGAGGCCTCCAAGGGGCATATACGGAAAAATACCCAACCCGCACAGGGTAAATAGAGTTTTATAAGTTTAACAAATAAGCATAATTGACAAGAATCCCCAATTAGAAGCACAGGTGATGAAGTAATTCCCCCCTTTTGGTTCCATCTCTTCTGTATCCTCCCTTTAGATAGGAACTAAACTTTGTTTATGAAAATGTGTCTCGAAGAGCTGGTTTCAATCTTGGCTCCCAGGAAGAACCAAGATAGGATAGGGGCCTTGGACCCCCTGGGGCTTGGAGCCTCTGGAATGTGTTTCGTCTTTCTGCCCATCCAGTACTTTTCCAGGGTAGGAAAAGTACTGGAGCTAGCTAGGAACTATAACTATACAACTATAGTCTACAGAGCTATGAATGTATGAAGGAAATATAAAAGCAAAAGTCATTTTGGCAATAGTGTGAAAAAGAAAAGGGAACGGGTTAAATCACTAACATTAAGAAAAATGTGTTTTCATTTCTAGTCTGTCCAAACCGCACTTTTTCCTCAGATCTTTTGGTTCAGCCACCAAACCAAAACATCCATTATTCGTGTAGTTCTACTGAGTTTTCCTAATGTGTGGAGACACCCAAATCTGTAAAGATTCTGCAAACACATGCAGAGCATTGCACCAAGGAAAGACAAAGTATGTTTGGAGAAGAAGTAGATATACAGTCCAATATTCAACTATGAATTAGAAACTATAACTCTGGGTCTTGTGCGGAGAATACATATGGCTATGTTGGAAAGGGGAAACCTGAGAATTGCCCCTGAAGATCTTGGTGAGGTAAACCTTGGCTCTTCACCTTTCAGTGCTAATTGAACTGGGATAATTCAGCTCCTGCATCCCATTTCTCTTCTGCCTGAATTTTAAATAAAAATAGTTATCAGGTTTCTGCTTCAGATAATATCATATGAGTAAGTACATGCCTTCCAAATCAAAGGTGCCCCAGCTTTCTAGCCCTTTACTTGATCAATCCAAATTCCTTAAGAAACTTTTCCTCTCTCCATATTCGCATGCAGTTACAGTGGCTCCTATTTTCAGAAGCCTTCAGTAACCTTCTGAAATTATAGGGCTTCTAGGTTCACCATTAATGAAAGAATATTTCCTAATTAGTAGTAAGTGTTGAAGTTAAGTTCTGCTTTCTCCTGAAGGCTCCACAGCTGGTTTTCTGTGGAGCTGGATGCAAACAACACAACCTCTTTCCAGTCTCCAGTCTGGAAAATACCTGCAAACTGCAAAAGATGCCATGAGAGCTGCTACACTGTTTCTAAATATTAGCACATTTTTTGCATGTCTCTTGAATCACATTAACACTGATGAATGTATATCAATACCAATATTTGGTTTCTACATAATTTGAGTATATGGGGAACAATAGGAACAAACACTACAAATGCAAGAACAAATTAAATTCACAAATTAAAATCTGTACTGCTCATCCAGAGTCCAAAATAAAGGGAAAGAAGCAAATGCAGACAACTGAAGCTAGGACAGGTGACCTGGGAAGAGTATAGAGATGAAGCACAATGGAGTAAGGATGAGGTGAAGAAGGCCAAGGCTAAGCTGTAACTGAATCTGCAGCAAATAACAGGACAAACTTCTACAGGAATGTTAACCAGAAAAGGAAGAACAATTAAGGTGTACACCCCAGTCCCTCCTCCCTGATAAACAATGCTGGAAAACTGGTAACAATAGATGAGAAGGCTGAGATAATCAACTTTTTTTGCCTCAGTCTTTAATGGCAACCTCTCTTCCCACACTTCCCAAGTGGATGGACAGTAAGATAGGACTTGGGGCAGCAAAGTCCTTCTCACTATAAATAAAGATCGTCTTCATGACCACCCAAGGAACCTGAATGTACATTAAGTCTATGGGACTGTGGTGGTGTATCTGTTTCCCCCTAGGCCTCACTATGATTTGAAAAATGCTTGCTAGGCCTCGGCTTTGAACAGTACCTGGGCTGAGTTCTTCTTGAGCTAATAAGAAGCACTGTCTGCTCTCAGGAACTTGTGCCATCTAATGAGCTCCTGCTTTTTTTTTTTAATCAACAGCCTTGGAAACTTTTTGCCTGAATAACAACCTAAGCAGAATAATATTTTTGTTCTCAATCTTTCAAATAAAGTTTCTGACCTGAAATGTGGCCAGGATGAAAAACTGTTATGACTAAAGCCCTACAAACAGTGGTCCAAAATGAGACCCTTTGAGCTCTCCTGCAGCAGCTGTGACCAGCAAAGTCCCTCTGAAAGCCTCTCAGAGACAGCAAACTCTCAACTTTGCTGTACTTGGAGGATCGCCAAATGATGACTGATCCTGGGCTGATACTCCCACTCCTTGAGGCTCAACCCTTTTCCTGTTGAGAAGATGCAGAGACATCTGAAGTGAGTATTTCACTACCTTAAAGGGAAATTTTTAACAGGTACCTTGTACAAACTCTTTATGTCTGTGTGCATGCAAGTGTGCATATGCTATATCAAATGTGGGAGAAATGCTGCTTTCCAAGATTCTTAAGTACTTCAGGTTTATAAATTAGGCCTTAAGTAAGTTACTGTTGTGATATAATAAACCCTATATGAATCCTTCGCTAAATGGTTTAACTGAAGTTGTAAGTTAAGTTAAGTTTGAAAGGAATGAGGGACTTGCCTTTACAAACAAGCTGTGGGCCTGCTGGTAGATAAAGCTAGCACTGAGAGATAAACAATAGGAAGGATTCCACTGATTGATGAATGGAAAGAGAGAGATTTGTCTTTACAAACAAACTGTAGGTCTGCTGATAAATGAAACTGGATATTGAGAGATGAAAGATACAATGGGAAGAACCATAAATTCCATACAAATTAAAAAAAAAGAGGAGGGTTATACATTAGAAGGGAGTCTTAGGTATTAGGCATTTCGGGAAGTCTGTACCTCTCGAGTACCTCAGCCAATGGGGAAAGAGAGAGGGAAATGCGGTTGGGAAATTAGGATAAATAGGAAGCTGCATCCTCCAAAAATTTGAGAGATCCCAGCAGAATGCCCCATGGCCTCTCCCTTTATTCGAATAAAGTACTAGGACTCCTCTGTCTCCTTTTTGGACATAAACCTCTGGTGTTTGTGGATTAATTTTCCTGACAAGTTAAATGCTCTTAAAGTGCTGTTAAGCTTAAGTTAAATGCTGTTAGGTTTAAGTACTGTTAAGTTTAATTAACTGCTGTTGGGCCTTTAGGCTGTATTCCTTTTTATCCTTACCCTTTCTATTGTTTTGTCTCTTCCCCCCACTCCCCCCATGCCTCCACACAGATTGTTTTGGGATTATTTTGGTTTAGATTAATTGACTTTGGATTTTTGTTTGCTTTTCCTTTGTATGCCTTAACCATCTAGTAAGTAGTACAGTGAACCTTGCCAACAAACTTTGCCATGCTATCACTTTTAAATTAAACCTCTTTTTACTGATACCTTTGCCAGTGACTCTTTAAGAGATTTGAAACACTCATTCATGAAGAGATGCATCCCAGAGGCCTGAGAGAATTGGCTGATGTAGCTGCCAAGGCACTCTCCATGATATTTAAAAAGTCATGTCAGTCAGGTGAAATCCCAGGTGACTAGGAAAAGGGAAACATTGCACCCATCTTTAAAAAGGGTAGAAAGGATAACACTGGTAACGACTGACCTGTCAGCCTCACCTCTGTGCCTGGGAAGATCGTGGAACAGATCCTTCTAGAAGCCATGCTAAGGCACATGGAAGATGGGGAGGTGATTTGAAACAAGCAGTAGGGCTTCACTAAGGCAAAGTCCTGCCTCACCAACTTAGTGTCCTTCTCTGATGGAGTGACTACATCAGTAGACAAGGGAAGGGTTATGGATGTCATCTATCTGGACTTCTACAAAGCCTTTGACACTGGCACAACATCCTTCTCTTTAAACTGGAGGAAGATGGTTTGATGAATGGACTATTTTATGAATAAGAAATTGCTTGGATGGTCACATCCAGAGGGTAATGGTCAGTGGCTCAGAGTCCCAACGGACATCAGTGACAAGTGGTGTCCTTCAGTAGGTATTGGGACCTGTGTTACTTGATATCTTCATTAATGACACAGACAAAGGGATCGAATGCACCTTCAGCAAATTTGCAGATGATACCAAGCTGAGTGGTGCAGCTGCCATACCTGAAGGATGGGATGCCATCCAGAGGGACCTGGACAAGCTTGAGAATTCGGCCCATGGGTATCTCATAAGGTTTAACAAGACCAAATGCAAGGTGCTGCACCTGGGTTGGGGCAACCCCTGGTATCAATGCGGGCCAGGGGATAAACAGATTGAGAGTAGCCCTGCCAAGAANGGTGATTTGAAACAAGCAGTAGGGCTTCACTAAGGCAAAGTCCTGCCTCACCAACTTAGTGTCCTTCTCTGATGGAGTGACTACATCAGTAGACAAGGGAAGGGTTATGGATGTCATCTATCTGGACTTCTACAAAGCCTTTGACACTGGCACAACATCCTTCTCTTTAAACTGGAGGAAGATGGTTTGATGAATGGACTATTTTATGAATAAGAAATTGCTTGGATGGTCACATCCAGAGGGTAATGGTCAGTGGCTCAGAGTCCCAACGGACATCAGTGACAAGTGGTGTCCTTCAGTAGGTATTGGGACCTGTGTTACTTGATATCTTCATTAATGACACAGACAAAGGGATCGAATGCACCTTCAGCAAATTTGCAGATGATACCAAGCTGAGTGGTGCAGCTGCCATACCTGAAGGATGGGATGCCATCCAGAGGGACCTGGACAAGCTTGAGAATTCGGCCCATGGGTATCTCATAAGGTTTAACAAGACCAAATGCAAGGTGCTGCACCTGGGTTGGGGCAACCCCTGGTATCAATGCGGGCCAGGGGATAAACAGATTGAGAGTAGCCCTGCCAAGAAGGGGGTGCTGGTGGATGAGAGGCTGGACATGATCCAGCAAAGTGCGCTTGCAGCCCAGAAAGCCAAATGTGTCCTGGGCTGCATCAAATGAAATGTGGCCAACAGAGTGAGGGAGGTGATTCTGCCCCTCTGCTCTGCTTTGGTGAGACCCTATCTGGTGTGCTGGGGTCCCCAGCACAGGAAGGACATCAATCTGCTGGAGTAAGTTCAGAGACATTAAGATCATTAGAGGGATGGAGCACCTCTTCTATGAGGAAAAGCTGAGAGAATTTGGTTTGTTCAGTCTGAAGAAGAGAAGGCTTCAGAGTGACTTAATTGTGGCCTTCCAGTACTTGAAGGGAGCCTACAGGAAAGATGGAGAGGGACCTTTTTATAAGAGCATGTAGTGACAGGCTAAGGGAAAATGGCTTCAAACTGAAAGAGAGTAGGTTAAATTAGATATTAGGACAACATTCTTTACTATGAGGTTCGTGAGGCACTGGAACCGGTTGCCTAGGGAAGTTGTGGATGCCCCATCCTTGGAAGTGTTCCAGACGAGGCCAGACAGAGCTCTGAGCAAGCTACTGTACTGAAAAGTGACCCTGTCCATGGAAGGGAGTTTGGAACTAGATGGTCTTTAAGGTTTCTTCCAACCCACACCATTCTACAATTCTATGTTTAAGAGCTAGCAAAACTTCACTGAAAATATGCATTCTGCATAAGCAACAAAACACCTCTTTTTTTTTTTTATTGCTGTTATCCAGAACAGGGGACTTTCTGAAGCTCACTCAACCTTGGTACACCAGAAGTAATTATTCTGTACAACTTTCAACATTTGGGGAAAATAAATCTTGTTATTCATATGTGAATATGTGTTCCCATGTATGTGAAAAACCTTGATCCTATGTAAATGTTCCATAAAATCTGATTGCTCCCAGCATACTGTATTGTCTTTCCTTTCTTAGCTACCCCATTGGCATCTGCACAGATTACTGAGCATTGACTATAAATGTAAACATTTCAACTAGTGCCATTGAAATTTCAAAGGAAAAGTCTTTTTTTAAATACACCTGTAAACTCCTGCAACACTGATTCACTTTACACATTGTAGAAAAGGCAATGAACAAGAAAACGGAGGTGAGAAAGATCTCGTCTATACTTGTTTTCTAGCCAAATGCAATACACATTTCCACAATTTGCTTGTAGGAGAGCCCAGTCCAGACTTGTTTGTCCTTAGCGCAGGGCTGCAGTACTGACCCCTTCCTGTACAGCTGTGGCTTGGCGTTGTGCAGCATTTCAAGAGAATAACCATCAGATGGCAGCAGCACACAAACCACTATTTCCAAAGGCTGGCACAGTCGAGTTTTTATCCATGTCCTTCTGCAAATTTCATTTTTCAATGATATTTTAGCAGACAATAGGTAAATAAACCATCTTATTAGAATAGTTAAATTATTTGAAAGGAAATAAGACTCCAAAATGCACCAGATGCAGCAAAAGCTCCTACTCTTATTCAAGTGAGCTATGACATTTGTCAATCCCGTTTCCTTTGAATTGAAGAGGAATTTTATGTCAATCATCTTACACAGTGTGACTGTGTGAAAATATATGCCAAAAATATCTATTAAATGCAATTTCTATTATTAATTATTACTGCCCCACTGTGCTGGTGGATGCAGTATGAGTTCACCAAAAGAATGGCCTATACCCAGAATACAAGTTTACAAGGTGAACAAAATCTGGTTCCTCTGAAGTATTTTCTTCTGCTTGTCAAAACTACAGCTCTCACATAGTCTGCAATGTTCTTCTCCCCTCTATTTGGGTACCACTGACATATGGAGGACTTCAGGTATACTCTTCTTTTTGTGATACCAGACTCATTGTGAAAAAAAGGGGAAAGCCCTGCAGTTCCCATGACTGCAACCACCCCAGGTGGGACACACGGGAACATATGCTCCACCCCAAGGATGTGAGAAAGGGCCAGAAGGCACGTATGTCATGTGACTGCTACTGATATTTTGCTTCATCTCCTTGTTCACCCTGCAGTTCTTTATGTGATTATCATTGGGGTCTGCCTGTCACAGTCATCATTAGCAGGAGACACATGCATACTTCCAGGGGCACTAGGAGTGCACACATCATGTTTCATGTCCTCCTGTGCAGCCTTAGGTTCCTCATCCAGTGCCCGTCTGCCTGCAGAGCTCTGGGTGCCCACATACCCCAAGAAAGACATTTGCCTAGATGGTCTTCAGATATTAGCCATGAGCTCTTCACAGAACCAGGTCATGGAGCATTAAAGAAGAAAATTGCACTGGCTCAGCCCATAACAGAAATAACTATGTAGCAAGTCTATGTCTATCACAGAAAATTCAGCTTTACTCTTCCTCCTGAACAAGTTTTGCACCAAATTCCATGCAAACTTTTGGCTTAAGATTCAGTGTATATTATGGTTATGTCTAGCATGCTCATGCCACAGCACAGCCAGCAGCCAGAGCATAGCAGTGGGGAGCGCTGCCCAGGTTGCAAAAGCTGTGTGTGAAAAACAGCATAAGAGCTCCCCAATGCAGTGGCTAGTCTGCCACTGGCACCTGCATTGTGTGCTAGCATATTTAAAGCTGGTGCACATATTTACAGGTTAAAAACTAGCTGCGCACTTCAGTCAGTGTCTCAACAGCAGGTATAAATATACTTCTCCAAGAAGTGCCTGGGACTGGTGGGTGGATTGGTTTGCTCTCTCTTTCACTCTTTTGCATTAAAGGTTGTCCTGAGCTCGGGTGTAGAAGGAAGCCTTGGAGAAGAACTGAACTAGCTGATAACAAGCTGTAAAGCTACTCAGTAAAGAAAAAAAAAAAATCATGTTTGTTTACCTTCCTCCCTACCCAAATCATAGATTAATATGGGGAAGGGAAGCATGTTCTCTGTCATGTACATCACCGAAAAGGATGTAATTTCCACCACTAGTGAACCATCCTGTGCCTCTCTAGAGAGGGTAAGATCTGCTGTCTATGGGCACTGGTGGAAGAGGTTCACCATCCAGAAGGTCCATCCTTTGCCTCTTTCAAGTATATCCCCACTACAGTTTGGTCCATAACTCTGGAAAATTTATTAACAGGTT
Organism: Dicrurus megarhynchus; assembly: GCA_013399195.1. Taxonomy (NCBI): domain Eukaryota; kingdom Metazoa; phylum Chordata; class Aves; order Passeriformes; family Dicruridae; genus Dicrurus; species Dicrurus megarhynchus. The sequence goes on from VXAD01009664.1 coordinate 9,119, forward strand.
GGCTGGAGCTACAGAAAGAGGTCATGTCAGATTTGGCAATACAGACTGACACTGTGAATCTCCTACACTGCAGCTGCAAACTGCTAAGCTTAGGAGCAAGGTGTCTGCCTATTCTGGAAATCAGAGCTTCCCCTAATCTCCTGCCTGTCCTACACAAGAAAACATTGCCCTAGAAATGGTAAAGTATAAATGAGTGTTGGAGGTTAGGATTTTTCCTTTTTTTTTTCATTTCTCTAAGGGAATTTTCTTCTATTTGTCGCTTAAGAAATTACAACTACGACACTTCAGACAAAAGATGTGACTGGGAGGATATGGAGGGGGAAGGGTGCAGTTCGCTACCATCTCTTAACTGGTGTCTTTCTCTTGGGAAGTGCAGAGGTACCATGAGATTTTGGCTGGAGGGTGAGGGGCTGGGCTCAGCCCTCACTTGCTCTCTTGCTCTCAGGAGAGGAGGGGAGACAGTCATGGTCATGGTGCTGGGCTGCTGCTCCAGGCAGAATTTGCTGCCACCGCGCAGTTCTGTTCTGCACTGTTTCTCCTTACTGTGGGTGAGCCTTTGCTTGTAAGAGTGGCCATTGAACTGGGACCTTTCCAACACCCGATCTCATTGGAAAGGACCTTCACCATCTACTTGGGTGCCTCAGGGGAAAACCTGGGATCCTGACCCCCTGCGACCCTGGTGCCCCTGTCCCCCGTGCTCTGGAGGGCATGTCTCCCCAGCTGCTTGTGGGAGCCTGGCTGCTATTGCCCAGCCCTGCTGTTTTCTGTTGCTGCCTTGGGCTTTTTGGGACACTTTAACCCAACACCCCATGTCCTGACAGGAGTTTTTGCTACACTTTGTTTGCCACCCCAGGTATGCTCACCTCTGCTGTATCAGCCTGCTGCTCCAAGGTTCCTGCTACGGTCCATTTCATGATCGAGAGGGGCACTGGGACCAGCTGCTTCCCGTGAGTTTGCAAAGGAAGTCCCTTTTCAATCTCTCTTGCTGGCTAAGCTGCCATTACTGCATGGAAACAGGCAGCTGAGCTAGTGCCACAGCGGCCCCTGCAGCTCTGGGGGAATCATCACACCTGCCCTGCCTAGCCGCGAGCCAACAGTGCCCCTGCCGGCTGTGGCTGTAACTACAGCAAAGGGAAAGGCTTGTTGGCTGAGAGAAGGCTGTTACTGCATTTCTGGTTTTTTTGTTGCTGCTGCTGTTGTTGTTTGTTTGCCTTGTTATATAAATATATATATATATACACACACATACATATATTTGTAGATATATATTTTTTTCCTAGTAAAGAACTGCTATTCCTTTTCCCATATCTTTGTTTGAAAGCCCCATAATTCAAAGGGTTGGGGGTCATATTTTCCATTCCAAGGAAGGTTCCCTCCTTCCTTGCCAGGCACCTGTCTTTCAAACCAAGACATTGAGTAATCTATGATCTGAATTTGACTGTAGTCAGTTCTCTGTGATAAATAATGTTTCTGCAGTCTGGGAGGTTGGGAGTAGTGAGGAATCTAGTCAAAACCTCCAACTGCAGTCATTTTGACAGTAGTCTTTTATCTTCCCTCAGCTAATGAAACAGCTTCAGTTTTTTCCAGGTCCTCCTCCTACTTTTCCTTGAGAGTCAGTATCGCTTCCATCTTATTTCCACTGAGCTTCAGCCAACAGTCTTTAATTTGGATTTGTACCACTGCCAAATGTTGGGAGCTGTGTGATGGTTGTACCTGCTTCTGATGAAAATGAGAGGTAGAGCTGAATGTCATCATCCTACACTTTACACACAACTTCTTCCAGTAGCACCTGCGCAGAAATAATTAATAAAAAATAAGTGATCACAGGGAGCCTCATAGGTCTCTCTGCAACTGAAACCATCTCAAAAAAGGGAAGATGGCTTCCAACAACCTTTACAGAGACTTTTGACAAAAACGAGTCAAAGATCCTGCCATGGTTTAGGAATAATATTCCTAATTTAATGTTCCCAACTGAAACACCCCTGGCCATGTGCTGCTCACTGATTTACTCCCAAACCTCTTGCAGCTGGATGGAGAGGAGAACCGGAGACACAAAAAGGTAAAGATCATGGGTTGAGATAAAGAATAATTTACTAGAAACAGCAATGAAATAAGAAAACCATCAGTGACAACAGCAATACTAATAGCAGAGTGTCCTGGGTTACAATATGGGGTGTAACCAAAGTATGTGTTCTACCACCATCTACATTACCTTCTAATGAACTGTTAAGATGGGTGGAGCAGTGTTTGTTTATCTTCACCATGACTCAATCATGATAACTCCCTCCTCCCTCTGGGGAAGTAGCAGCACCACCCACCCTGTGGGGTCATCTCTGCTAATGGGCCATCAAGGACTCCCCAGAATGACTCATGGAATTACATCATCCCATTGTGAAATTCCCAATTTTGGAAGGTACCAAACATTCCTGCCTGTGTATAATCTGGGGCTTGGGACATCACAACCACCACTGGACACCCAGAGGACAAGAGCTCTCGACCACCACCACTGAACCTCCAGAGAAGGACCAGGCCTTTTCATAGGACCACCATTTTTGACAAGACCACATCCATCACTTCAATAGGACTGCTACCACCATTCAATGGGACTGCTACCACCACCCTGACCAACAGGGTGTCAAGTTGTACCCCGACTTTGTCAGTTTAAGCCAGTGTTTCTGTACTATTGACTTCACTGTAACTTTCCTATTAAATTGTAACTCTGACTTGAAATCTCTCACAAGACATTTGTGTAGGGTTAATTCCTCCCACTGGTTTACCTTCAAACCAGCACACAGAGTGTACAAAATGGGCAAAAATTCACATGCAATTGCTCACCATGCAGAACTGTGGACCTTGGTGCCACCCAACTGCACACCCTAACAACACTGGAAAAACCCTACCCCTCTCCATGCCCTTTGCGCATGTCTTGAGGTGGTATCCAAATAACCCCAGGGTCCTGGCTGTGTCCTTCCTGGCTGCTGAAAAAATTAACCCTGTCCTGGCTGGAACCAGAACAAATCTGTATGTTTTTGCTAGATCTGGCTACTTCTACCTGGTCAGCAGTGCCCAAAGCTATTAGAAGGCTAGAACAGGTACTGACTTTTGGGTGCTACTTTCTAGAGATCAAAAATCAATTACAATAGCTCTATTTCAATGATAATAGCCATCAAACTCTGTTCAGGGGGTCTAAGATTGTCTGGCTTAGTAAGCTTGGCTCTCTCTCACCAGTGATATTTTCACAAGGAAAAATGCTAAGTTTTAACAAGTAGTTGAAGACTAAAACAAGTATGTAGAACAGCTATATAAAAGGAATCATGTAGAGCTCTCTAGAGCATAAAAATACATTCAGGATAACACTAAAGGTCCTCTTCTCAGAGGTGTCACCAACAGTGAGGTGAACCAGTCCTCTCAAAGCAATGTGGTGCCATCAGAAAAAGTATGTATGTTCTCAAAAAGCTGTCTCAAAGCCTGAGCTGAATGTGGGGTTTGGATTTTGAATTTTGCAGCAAGGTTCAAAAGATCAGCTGTCAACTGGAATAATTAGTATAGCAATATAGAGGTCTGTGACTGCACAGTCTTTGGTATTCCTGTGCTCTGTTGAGGGTATGAGAAGAAAAGGCAGAGACAGAAATAATAGAAAAGGCATTTCAAGGATTCAGTACAACTTCAAAACAACTAGATTTCATTTCAGAAGTTTTCTTGTGTTAAAGGCTATCACTTGGTCTAAACCAATTTCTCATTTTTTAAGTATTTGGTTGTCCTCCTGGATACCTAAGTTATTGTATGATTTTTTTCTCCCTATGATTTAACAACAGCAGGTTCTATAAGCTTCACTGGGCCATCTGCCTTAAGTATGCAGTATGTGCATATCCTTTTTCACTAGGATGAATCAGTCTGCTGAAGTAGAACCTAAAATATGACACACACATGCAACAAAATGACATAAATGTGCAATGACTTTTAGGACTGTTCTCACTAAAAATTCTACAACCTTCTTAAGGCCTTGGAATGCTGCTTGACTCAAAGACTGCAGACAGGGTATCCTCGCACCACTGCTGGGTGGCATGACCTCACAGAAACCATTTCAAGAATCTAGTAATCTTCCTTTCTTTGCTGCCCATCTAGTTTTTGTACTGGTGAAGGTGACATCACCACATCCTGAGTTTCCATCTTTATATCCATTGCTGGACTTAGGCATATACAAGTGTGTGAGATACATCAAGGAGGACCATAGTAAAGTGAAGCAGACAAGGTATTACCAAGAGCTGCAAAAGTAAATTGTTTTTCCAGCAGGACTTCTGTGAGGAAAACCGGCAACTCAAGATGTTTCTGGAGGGGAAAAAAATACAGGAAACTTTGAAGACTCATCATTGCACAACTTTGCTTTTCACTTTGCTCTTTTCTCTCTGCTTCTTTCTGGGACCACAGGACTTCCCCTCCAGACTTATTCAGTACATTAAATGCATTGAAATGCAGCAACTTCCTCTTAATCCCATTTACAGATTCCTTATGTAAGAAACAGGAAAGAATAAGAAGGCTTTTACATGCTTCATGTGTATAAGAGGGCAAAAATACAGGCTGTGGCATCATAAAACAAGTGGAGGCAACACAAAGCAGCTAAAGAAAGTGTATGTCTCCTTTGTGCCAGGTCACCTGCAGGAGATAAAAGTGTTGCAAAGAGGGATTTATCTATTATGAATGTATTATTCATCATGTTTTATGAAGGGAGAATTTATATTTGGAGACTGTTTTTATTAACCAATGACAAATTTTAATGTATATGTCAGGTGTTATCAACACAAGAATAGTTGTAGAACATTTTTAAGTTAAGGCTCCCAAATTTTGACAGCAGATTTAGCAAGTCTTCCCTTTGTCTGTCTCTTTGCCTTTCCCTTTTCTTTAATATATACTTAACACTAAAAGTCACTGTGTTATACATGAAGAAAAACAGTGCTATGTTGGCACTACAGCAAATATGAAATATGAAACAGCTGTTCACTTCTTAATATTGAAGCCAGAGAAAGACACATGGAAAATCCTGTACTCTTTAAAGCATTGGAAATATACATACCTGCCTTTTCTTCTTGTACTTTTGAAGACATTGCTCCTTCAACTACAGCCAGAATTTTCCAATTGATAATGTATAATAAATAGAATTCACATTCTTGGTACTCAGTCAATTAAAAGAAATACCAATTGAATTCTGTGGATATTGACACGGTGCCAAACCATCAGAGGAGCTGGCGAGTAGGAAGAGTGAAGGTGTGATAATTGAAAAAATTGCTACTTGATAAGTCACAGGAGCTAACGTGTTAGCTCAGAATGTGGGGAAGATGGGACATTCCCAGCTGCTGCAAAAACCTTATGTATGTGATCCCCAGCACCACTAGTTGGGACAAGATGAATCACAAGATACCATGTCACAGTGAGCCAGATGGAGGCGGTTACTTGCCTGATTGATAACCTCTGGGGCTACCAAGGGCTCTTCCAGCAAGCTAATGAGTTTGTACTGGTATTGGAGTGCCTGGGAGCAATGTGTCCACTTGGGTCAGCACTGAACAGGAATTACTGCCTTTCTGGTGCATGGCCACCCTTCAGAGCAAGTAGCAAGTAAGCAAGGAACAAGAGGGATGGGGTGACTACAACACGCACCCAAATAACACTAACTTCCCATGTCTCCCTGTTAGGCGCTGCTGTTAATGAACTTTCAGGCACACACTGAGATAATGGGGTGAGCACCATTGAAACATCGTTTAGTTACACTCAGTACTTTACAAAGGCTAATTGAAAAATGAAGGAGCAGCAGGGGTGGGAGGAGGAGAACAAGTCGAGAGAGGGTGTGGAGGGGGAGAACAGCTCTATTTTTCAGGTGCTGAATACAAAACCTCTGCAACAGTTGAGTTTACATGCAAGCCCGCACCTCATCAGGGTAAAGATACAGTGACTGGAGTCAAGTATTTCTCCCCTGCACATAGCATCTAGCCCCATATCCTGCCCAGCTAGCATTCTCAACTGTGAGCTTTAGCGTATAAACAGCCAGTAAGTAAGGACAATAACTGTAGCTCCCGCTGAGAGCTAACTCTGCCCGTCATGCATTTGCTGGGTCCTAATACAGGACAGTGAATAAAGCTTCATTACAGAACAATGGAGTTAGCTGCCAGAGCCTACAGATTTGAATAAACAACAAATAAGCAACATCTGCTCCAGCATATGTGTATGGTAAAAAAAAAGTCACAAAATAAAAGAATTTGTAAATGCCAAAAGCAACACTAAACTGCCAGTGCTACTGTAGAGTGAATTTTTAATTGCACATGCATACTGGCAGGCTGTGGGTATTAGTCTCACATATGTCTGGTTGCTGCCAACCTGGGAGTATAGATGAATTTAATTAAATAAGGATTATCCCTTCTCCCCAGTACAATTACTTATTTATAACAATGATAAAATTGCCTAATAAAAAAAATTGTCATATTTTTAAAAACAGAGCTAGTAAACATTCTGCTTTTCCTGCAAGTCATTCTGGGGTGCTTGAAGGTTTGAGTGTCTTTTAAAATTAAGTCTCGGTATTCTGCCAAGAGAGAGGGGGGAAAAAGCCTTATCATAAAGTCTACTGCAGTTAAAGAGCCAGAATCTACATTATGGAGAAATATAAAGAAGACGCACAGCAGTCAGGGAATTGGCTTTCATGGGGAATGTAGAAAATTAAACAATTGGACTAAAATTGAGGCCAGGCTAGAAAGCCAAGGAATAATACTACTGGGACAAGTACTTCTAAAAGTCTACCATCTCTAATATGCTTCATCTAGGCAAAGCAGTCTGTTCTTGTCTGTCTCTATTTCTTCTCATGTTGGGCACTTCACACTTTCACTCAGGTAAGCTCTCATTTCAGCAGGGTCATGTCAGGCTCTCACATCTTCATCGTTACTCACATCCTTTCCAAGAAAGCCCACAGCCAAATGAGAGTGGACCCTTATGGTATCAGGCACTGCATGAGACTTGAAAAATAGGCACCCTGTGCCCTAGGGGATTTGGAGGCAAAATATAAATTCAGGCTTGCGGGAGCTGAGATTTTCTTTTCGTAGGCTCCTTATGGACTTTATTTCCCACTTGCTCCTATTTTGAGGATCCCTATTATGGGTCTGAGCTACATCCTGCTGAATTTAATAGGAACCTTCTTAAAAGCTAGGTATTATTCACTAACAATATTACATTCACAACTGAAAATTTTTAGACTATTTCCATGATGCACAGCAAGGTGAAGTCGCAGAAAGACTTCTTTGAGTATGAAGGTGTTATAAATGAAATGAGCAGA
>VXAD01009665.1:0-129225 GCA_013399195.1 Dicrurus megarhynchus
AAGGAAAGGAAAGGAAAGAAGAAGTTGCAATACTCCACTGAAGAGGAGAGCAGAAAGGGCTAAGGTCACCTACAATTGTGATAGAACCACAGAATCATAGAATCATTTAGGCTGGAAAAGTCCTCCAAGCTAATTGAGTCCAAACTTTCACCAGACACCACCATGCCAACTAAACCATAGCACTAAGTGCTAGTCATCTCTTGAATATTTCCAGGGATGGTGACTCTACTACTTCCAGAGATGGCAACTCTACCACTTCCCTGGGCTGCCTGATCTAGTGCTTAAACCACTTTATCAGTAAAGAAATTCCTGCTGATGGCCAGCCTGAACCTCCCTGGTTATGACAGAGATGCCCTCTTGTCTCGTCACTGGCTGCATCAGAGTAGAGACCAACCCCCACTTGGCTACAACCTCCTTCCAGGCAATTGTAGAGAATGATAAGGGCTCCCCTGACCCTCCTTTTCTCCAGGCTGAACAATCCCTGTTCCCTCAGCTGATCCTCACAGGACTTGTGTTCCTGACCCTTCCCCAGCTCTGTTGCCCTTCTCAGGACACACTCCACTCCAGCATCTCAATGTCTTTCTTGTAGTGAGGGGCACAAAACTGGATACAGTTCAGTGCAGCCCCACCAGTTCCGAGTACAGGGGGAAGATCACTGCCCCGATCCTGCTGGCCACACCACTGCTGACACAAGCCAGGATTCCATTGGCCTTCTTGACCACCTGAGCACACGCTGATCCTTGTTCTGTTGGCTCTCAATCAGCACCTCCAGGTCCTTTTCCACTGGGCTGCTTTCCAGCCACTCTTTCCCAAGCCTGTAGTACTGCCTGAGGTTGTCATGACCCAAGTGCAGGACCAGCACTTGGCCTTGTTGAGCCTCGTACAGGTGGGTTCAGCCCATCAATCCAGCCTGTCCAGATCCCTGTGCAGAGCCTTCCTGCCCTCCAGCAGATCAACACTCCCAACCAACTTGGTGTTCTCCACCAACTTACTACGGTTGCACTCAATCCTCTACTCCAGGTCATCAGTAAAGGTATTAAACAGCATGATTTTGTACCTCTCCTCCCTTCAAAATCCTTGGCTTCTGATTCTCCTACCAGAAGAAAGTACAGGTTTATATATATAAATAATAAAAACATAAAAACTTCATGTGACTTTGCTTTCGTTTATCATCTTTTTTTCCTACTGCTCCACTGTAGATGACTAATTTCTCCTTCAGTCCTTAGGGGGGACTGACAGTACAGCATGACCCCCAGCTGTTTCAGGAATGGCTCTTCATTTTGCCAGGAGAAAGTTTCCTGGATGCAGAATGTGCAGCCCATGTGCAGTCTCCACCCTGTGTCTTTCTTAGATGCAGCTACTGACCACACATAGAACATGGAAATAAGGCCTATGGCTACCTTTTAGCAGGTAAAATGACTCCAGAACAGGATGAAGACCTGTAATTTCTCTTCTTCTGTCCCATAAGCTCTTCAGGTTTGGAGAGGACATCTGACCATGACTATTGTACAAGAAAGAGCCCTGCATCAGTCTACTTACCCGCATGAGTTCCCTCTTAATCTTGCAACCTGCAGCATCTACCCAGGTCCCACCATCCAGCTCTTGGGCTTGTAGATCCCCTCCAAGGGATGCCACAGCCACAACAAGGAGAAAATATAGTGATCAAAAGAGTAACAGGCAAATATTCAGTGCAATTCTGACAAAGTCAAATGGTTGTTTTATATTTGATCCCAGCAATTTTTTGGTGATGCAGCCGTACTCTGACACTGCAGAAATGGAGAAGTCAGAAGTACCTACGGCTAATTAGACCATGAAAATTGCAAACTTAGTTTCTTCCCTTCTGCATGGAGCTCTGATGTGTTTTCTATAGCTTTTCTCTGAATTTCTTTCTTTTTACTTTTTTTTTTTGACCCACAGCAGCTGGGAATATTAGCCCTCCAGAAACAAGTTCTGCAGGAAAATCTAATTACATACACTATATTTCAACTTAGAGCACATTTTACAGCCTACTTTGAAAACAAAGCTACTAGTTATGGTACTGTAATGTTATTAGTGATGTTATAATAGGGATTTTGTATCTGACCTGACTCCTCTCTCACCATTCTGTCAGACTGGTTGACTTTTGCAAAGTCTGATTAAGCATTAACTCAAAACACAAATCCTAAGGAATTTTTCCAGTCACATCAACATTTACTAGTTTTCTGCCATGCATAAAAACACCATTCTGCAAAATCCCATGGTGTTGCTTTAGTGAATGAATGCAAAACACTCTTGGAGCCACAGTAAATACAGACTTTTACACGGAGACACTTAATTTATTCCAGCTACATAATCTCTTGTCTATTGCTATGTCCTGTACTTTCCTAATCAAACCACCTGTTGTTTCAGGTAAATGGCTAAAACTACTATCTGTTTAAAGTTTACAGTCCAAAGAGGACATAGTAACAAGACGGTCATTCAATATGTATTTGCCAAACAGATAACTAAATTCAATATTCAAATGAAAGACAAGTGTTCAGTTGGACAGAGAAGCAGCTGAAGCAGCTTGGTAGCCTGCATTCCTAGCAGGAAGAAAGTCCTCTGCTTTTTAAACCTAGGCTGTTCTCACAGTTAGAAACATATCCTTAGGAAACAGCAAACAGATTCTCCCAAATATGGGGAACTGCACAATTTCCAAATAAGGAATTCTCCACCGAGTCTTAAACAAAGGAAATAATCTGCTTTTCCTACTGTAAGTCAAATGAATCATTTTTCCCCTAGAAGAAACTAAACTGTACTTTCCTAGATGAACACATTCACTTCAGCATTTTGAAGGACCTGTGCTTTCAGTTTTGTTTTTGCGAAAGGCTATAGAAGTGAAGCCTCAGTTCCCAGTAGGCAGACTGGTTTCTCAAGCTTCTTTGTATTGTCTGCCCCAATTGATTTGGGAGAACCTGTTTGTCTGCAGTGACAAGCTGTAAAACACTTTTTTTAAAATATAGACTGTCTGAAGTTTGTAGAGAGTATGTTCACATGACAAATATTTGCTACTGCTCCCAGAACAAAGGAACCAAACCCAGATGTGTACAACTCATTTAGGAAAGAAAAAAAAAGTCTGAACCACTGTCTAATCTGCTTTTGCTCTATTAGCCTTTTGCTAAGTAACAGGCTTTATAACAACCTCTTACAACCAAGGTCAAAGATTGTTACATGAATGTGAAAAACTGCCTTAGAGCCCACAGCTGATATGCCCTTGCATTCCAGTTCCAGCAAAGACACCTCTACCTCTGTGTTACTTGTAATGCCAGCTTGTGAGCACCTGGACAGAGCTGACAATGTCAGCTATATGCAAGTTCACAGTTCCACCTGGAGTTATGATTTTTCTCCTATACAAGTGCTTTGTATCAAGTTCTTACTTGCAACTTTCTAAGAGCTGTTTTAGCCCACAGGCAGACCGCTCGACTACTGTTGCAAGATCTCCCAGTCTCCAATTTTGGTCCCAGGACCAAATTATTAGTGATTTTTTTCCCTTGGAGAAGTTGGTAAGCAATCAGATTTAGTGGGAGCATGGCCTCTGACCAGCCTGTATCTTAAACATCTTCCTGGATACCCTCGTAGGCAGCAGTGGCTTCTAAGTGCTCCAGCCCACTCAGTCCTTGTAAGGTCCCAGCAGCCTCCTAGTGATGCTTCCTCAGAGTTGCCTGTTGCCTTCAAGAACAGAGTTAGGCCCTATAAAGAAGGCAACGCAGCTGGAATTTCCATGCATGTCATCTGACACTCACTTTCCATTTCTAAACTTGAGGGCTAGGTCTCTGTTCAGAACACTTTTCTGCTCCAGCAGAGACTGGAGTTCCTCAGACATTTTTTTGCTGGTTACAACAGCAGAATCAATTAACAATGTGAAAGGAATACTGGAAGGAGTGAAAAGGTTGGTTTTCTCTTTAAGGAAATAATGCCCTCGTTCCATAAGGTTTCCTCTTCTACTCAGAGAGAGGAGAAAGGTGGAGAGGTAAGAGAGGAGATTGACACTTCTCCTGTTTCACTTCTCTACAACACAATGGAGGGAGCTGCGTTCCACATCTGGTCTTAAAGTGAGAGCTGGACAAAGCCCACCCCAACCAGTGCTGCATAGTTACGCTCTCTCTATCACTCTCTCTCAGCTGTGCTCACCCCTGGGAAGGCACTCTCTTGCCAGGATGTTCTCGCCTCCTCCCACCCACTCACCCACCCGAGTTTCCCTGGCAGCTGTGTGTTAGCCCTGCTCCAGCCCTTAGGATATCTCCACCTACCACTTCCTGCCATGAAAACCTTTTAGATTTATACCAGATCTGCTCGCTTGGATAATGAGACACCTAATGCTGAGCTGTATCATCTCTCAAAGGCACAGATGGGGGATGGGATGCAGAAGTGGCTTAACATACCAAGGCAGCTCTTTTTCTGCTTGGGTTCTAGGGGATCAGCACACATCAAGAACTGAATCTGTTTTAGAAGCCCTTGAATTCCTTTGATTCATTCCAGCAGCCCCAATAGAATGCAAGAGTCACCACAGCGAACACTCCCTCCACAAGAGCTACTGGTGTGGGAGTGTTTATGACTGTGCTATACAGCACTCAGGATGTGACAGTTCTCTGCTCCCCTTGCAATCCCTCACAATTCTTCAGCTGCTGTGGCCTGACTTGATGTGATCTCCAGTCACTGACAGGGCCCCACGCTGTTCCCTGGTGCAGAGCATGAGGACAAATACACAGCTCTCCTCTAGCCAGGTGTGGAGGTTGCAAAGGCTTGTAAGACAGAAAGAACCTGGGAGGAAGGGCAGGAAGAGGTGAGCTGTGTGCCTGTGTGGAGATCAGGAAAGCAGCTGCCAAGGGCTGTAGTCCTTTGGGAGGAGATGTTGCACAGGAAGCTCAGCAAGAAAGAGGAGTGTGCTTCAGACTCTTGACATCTTTTTTAGTGGAAAAAAGAGTGAATTGGTTCAATGCATCATTATTCAGGAGGTTACTTGTTCTGTTTGCTGTATTCGAAGTTATTAAAAATGGAAATACAAAAAATGAAATCAATTTTCCAGGCTCTTACTCCACCAGTGACTGAAATGAAACAAATATTTTCACATTCTATTTCTAGCAGGTATGTCATTTAATGTTGCAAAACTGTAATGTTTGGGCTGTAAATGCTGCAGGGAACTTGAAAGAAAACTGTTTCCACTGGATTTTAAATCACAGAAACCTTTCTATTACTATGAATTTCTCACATGGTACAAAAATGAGCTTTGATGCTTTTAAATTTAGCTCTTCTTTATTTACCTCATAACATTACAGCAGGAAAGTGTTCATAAATATTGAGTATTACACCACAAAGAATGTCAAAACAATGAATGTAGAGATTTCTAAAGAGAAAAACTGTAGGTTTATGACAGTAGGCAGCAGGGACAGAAGAGAGAGACAAAGAGAAAAGGTAATTTATTAAAAGCTGAACATTATACAGAAGCAAATATATGACTATGTTTCTAATAACGTAGCTCTCAGAATCCTTTTGAATCCCTCAAGACTTGTGTGTGGAATGCAATATATGCCAGAGGCCCAAACCAAAGAACGCATACAAATACTTCAAGGAATTAATTATAAATACTGTAAGATTCCTGTGTGTAGTGTAAATTATTGTTACTACAATTTCAAGGCTCTTTATGCCCGAGATGAATAAAAGCAACTTTGCAATCTTCCCAGAATACAGGAATATAGCTGTGAAATGAGCGATGTCCGTCAAAATAAAGGGCCTATGAGAATTCTGAGATTCTGCTCCATGGCGTGATAAATTAGGCTTTTTTCTCCTTACTTTTACTGGCTTTCTTATATTAAGAAAATCTCATTGCTTACCAAAAGCCACATAGGTTTTATTCCCCACAAGAGACCAATGATTACACATTTCCTATCCGCCCCATTTTTCTATCTCTTGTTTCCTGGAGAGTATTTGTCCCTACCACGCCAGCCTAATTTTCATCATAAAACTGTGCCCTGTTCAGTTTCTGAAAGACAAAACGAGAATCAAATCCAGGAAAGGGCTCATGGCTGTGAATCCATTAAGGAGACTTCCTCCAGTCCAGAGTTAGTTAAGTAAGATCCTGATCCTCAAAGATTTAGATGTCTAACTTGTATTTAAAGGTACCTAATTACCTTTAAGAATCTGAGCCTAAGCCCCTTGGGTTTAACTTGTGGCTCTCTCCTTAGCATTTCCTACAGCTGTTTCAGAGAGATCCCTCTTCAGTTTGCTGACATTAGGCATTTCAGGAGGGAACGGGTCTCATTTCAAATCTGTGGTTGCTATTAGTTAAAAGCTAAGGTGATTCAGAGGAGTGCTGGCATCTTTTAAATCACCGGAGTGAATTTACTTTCTCCTTTCGACTGTCTTTGCACACACCTGAAACCCATCTACTGTCCCTTCTTCTTATCTTTCCACCTTTTACATGCTTCAATACAACTTCTTCCACAAGCCCTACATTACAGGCTGTGCTGCTTTCCTCTAAGAAGCAGCAAGCTTTTTCTTCCCTCTCCTCCTTTGCAATATCCTTGCTTTGGAATCCCTCCAGTAAGCTCCTTAAGCACATGGAGTCACAAGTACTTAGCACAGAAGAGAATTACATAAATAATAATAATAATTAATAGCCCATAAATGGAACCTTAAGGGGCTTCTAATCTTCACACGTGCTTGGAAAGCGACTCTCTGAAACTATTTAATTTGGGTGAGAGTTCTTAGCAACAATATAATAATCAAAATATCAAACAAGTTTGTACAGTTACATAGCCAAGTAGGCTTCTGCACAAGGCAATATCTGTGTATAGTTTGGCTGTGGCAGAGCATTGCCCTTCCCCGATTCCTGAAGTTGACTTTTAAACAAAGCTTGCAGGGAATGTGTAGGATGTGTTACTCTTCTGCACTACTCGCTTGAAACTGGGTGCCAGGTTGGAGGAGTGAATCATTTGGAAGCAATGGATTTCCTTGAGTTTCCTAGAATAAGACATGACATAATGCATGCAGTTACATAGCACGAGCAATACACTGTTGATGCCTACATTTAATGCTCTTGATTTTTTAAAGTTAAATGATGTAATACAGAATTTCAATAACCCTGGTGTTTGTAAAAACATTTTGTTCCCCCATTTCATGGAATATTTCAGTATCAAAATTGTGAACAAAATGAAAATAATTAACTGTGCTGCTGTGGCTTCTGGTCTTTCTTGTGACTGAAATGTTGCTTAAGTGTAGAAAAATGGAGATATCCTTGAATGAATAATGATTTTTGTTTCAGACCAATTTGACTACAGTGTCATCTCCCCACTGATCAGCAGTGGGACCTTCGAGGAGATACTAATAACTGAGTTTTCCATGAAATATCTTATTTCAGTAAAATATTGAATGGTTGAGAGTGGAGTATTGAACTGCCCTTGGAAAAGAGCTGTCCTGGACACACCGTTCCCAGTGGCTCAGACCCAGGCCACAGACCCTTTCCCTGGCACAGCACGTGCTTGTGCGCTGGCCATGAGTTTCCCCTTCTGGTCCTGGGAAGCCACCAGTGTGTTTTCCACAGGGACACAGAAATATCCTCGGGAAAACCAGCCTCCGCCTGGAAAAACAAGCTGTCGTTGCAAGTCCACTAGGGATGGGAAAACTGCTGGCTTTGAAAGGGCTGCACTGAGGAGCTCAGCCCCTCTCACAGGCCATTCCCTGAGCGTGCATATCCTCTGGGGTGAAAAACAAAGATTTGCCCCTATCACCTCTCCGTTTCCCTTAAGTTTTCCCTCCCGGCCCGCCGGAGAGGCCTCCAGGGGGGATGTCCGGGCCGGGCCCNTATAGCCAGCATTTAGTCACCATTTGTTATATTTATTTAATTTTAATAACATAGGAAAGCGGCAGCGCGCCGAGCTGGTGGGGTTTGTTTCCCAGGAGGAAAGGGGAGGAATTGTACTGGAGCGGGGCGAGGCAGCGCTGGGGCCGGCGGCGGGAGGGGACAGGGCTGGCTGGAGGATGCGGCGGTGGCGGGCGGGAGCCGGGCTGGGCAGATGGTGCTGCAAGTCTCCTCCTTCAGTGTCCCGAAGGAGCGGGGTGTGAGGGCTGCAGCTGCGTGGAGGGACCTGGTGTGCCTGGGGAGGCAGACACAGACGCCGGAATGTAAAAACAGGGTTTCTGAGCAAGGCAAAGATACACCACAGTGGGTTGAAGGGGAGGGATCTAAAGTGTGCCTGGAAAGTACAAAGGCAGCAAGACTGCTCTTCATCAATTCCTCCCGAACTTGGAGGAGGGTCTGTTGCCCCTCAGGGGCCGAGTGACCACAGCCGTGGTGGCCCCAGGGACAGCTGCTGTGCAGACCTCTGGCTCCAGCTCGCACCATCTCTCCTCATCCCGTACACTGCCCTCTGATAATCCTGCCCACAAGCAGAGCGAGGAAGCAGAGCGGTGGAGGGGCTCATCACTGCTGTAGAGTTGAGGGGAGTGCGATGTCCTCTGCTGATAGACCAGCTGGGCTGGAAATATGGAGCTGCACCCACAATTTGCTATTCCTCTGCTGTCAACAAATAACAGCGAGAAACCATCAAGCCCTTGCACTGCTCATCTGTGTAAAAGATGGCAATTTGCCACTGACAGAGGTTAATCCTGCAGCTCAAATGGCAGAAGGCCATGTTGTGGAGTTACAGCATTCATCAAGCCTGCTAATGATCTTGTGTTGACATACATGAATTCAGATGATGGGCGTCCTCTCTTTGCTTTAAACATGACCTGAAAGATTACGCTGCGGGACTTGTTCTTAATTTATCCTCCTCCTGCATATAGTCAGCATGTTGCAGGTTTCAGTGGTGGATTGTGTGTTGTTTTCCACAGGGTGCCTCTGTTCCTCAGTGCTTGAGGTGGATGGTGCTCTGGGGATGAATTGTAGCTGGGCACTGAAGAGGGGTGTTATCTGAATGGCTCTTGTTGTCGTTTTGGAAAAACTGGACCATGTATAGTAAGCAATTTGAGGGAGGTATGATGGAGATGGGATAGTCTCAGGAGCAAGATAGTTAAATGCCACTTAGCAGAACTGGAATCTCTTTTTGCCTGCATGACAGAGCTGCTTACACAGCTCTGAGCAGCAGCTTAAACTCCAGCTTGCTGGCCACTGCAGGTATGTCCATTCTCAGATAGCCAACCTGCACTGTCATGGCTACAGCTGAGATCACCAGATTTCTTGTCCCAATAAAGTGAGTGCAAAAAACCGCTACATACTCTGAAAAAGTAAGCAAAACAAAAGTTGGAGGTGTCTCAGACTGAGAATACAAAGTACCATGTCCCTTGTTCATATTCTTAATCAGCCATAAGGTTTAGTTAAGTGAAGATTTTCTGTAGTATCAAAGCTAGATTCTGTTCCTTCATGTCACATGTGCCCTTACGCTGTTCCCTGCCTCTGTGTGGCAGCTACCAGCTCCAAAAATGCACTAATGAAACTGTCTGGGCTTGCAGTGCAGATGATTTACAGGCCAGACTTGTAAATGATTGTGTCAGTGCTACTATGGAGGCAGTGAGCTGTGCTGCCAGAGTGGGAGTGGGCAGCTGGAGACCTGAACCAAGAGAGAGGGAATGTCTTCATTTGCTTTTGCCATGGGAAGAAATTTTCCTGTAACAGCACTGTGAATGTATCATCACTCAAGTAGTAACGCTGGTGTGAAAACTTGCCCCTCTGCCCCTGAAGGTGTGTAGCAACATCAACATTAGGGGTGGCGAGTGACTGTACCCTCTGGGCCCTTGAGGAACACCGATGGATAATCATCTGTGCAGAACACAGTTGGGGCAACATCTGGCTTATGAAGATGCACAAACACAGGCAGAATGGAAGAGAAATCAAATTACTGAGCAGGCGCTCACCAAGTGGTCACTGGCTGTTCTGCTCACCAGAGTGATGCTAGAATCCCACAGGAAAAAAAACACCTTAGAACATCACATGTAATTACAGACTGCATCCTCACATAGTTGTGCAAGAGGCACAGTTCTAAACCAGCATTTGACTAAAATAGTAATATCCTTTGAGATATTCTGTTTTTCCAAAGATACCTCTCTTCCCATTTAGACCTGGTCAGGATGGCTGTTTTTCCATTTGTACCTGCCTGAGGCACCTGGAAGGGTGCTGCAGACTGCGAGCGGCATCCTGGAGCCCGAGGAGTGACAGTGAGCTGATTTGGTGTTCCAAGTCCTGCCTGCTGCTGGGGAAACCCAGCCCAGACCAGCCCATCGCTGCAGCCAGCCCTGGCTGCTGCCTTCATTTCCCTCCTCTGAGCTGCACAGGTGGAGACAGGCAGGCTGCATTCCCCAGGAAGAGGCAGGCTCTGGGATGCATTATTGATTTGCTGGGAAAGACTCTTGCTGGAGGGCAGTGAGAGAACAGGGCAGCTGGGCCCTGTGAGAGGATGGCTTACCCAGCCAGAGATCAACATGCTTCAGCAAACCAGGGAGCAGGCCTGGCAAAACCAGAAGTTTCCTTTGTTCTGTTTGTCTTGTGGAAAAAATAGACAAGCAAATAGGCTTAAGGATTCTGGATATAGAGAAGGGAATAACCTCCTTATTTACAGAGTAGCACAACCCATCCAGCAGAGACAGTTTTAAACCAGACTGCTTTAAGTTTGTGTATAGCTGAGGAAGCGGTGACTAGTAGGGGTGGGGAATCTAGAGAGTTTGGTGCATGTCCATTGGGTTCCTTTTGGTTTGAAGCAAGGGCAGCTTCAGGGACAAGTGACCAAGTTCCCAAGTCAGTATTTTGTGGTTCTACAATCACACTTTCAAAAATGTTTTCTCATTCCTGTTGCTGTAAGATCCACCAAAATAGCTCTGAAGGTTGCCAACACACCAGGCGAAAGAATAAAATACTACTAATAGCATCTATTTTGAAGTTTGTGTGACATACAATACCAGGAGACAAATAAATTTGAAATGCAAGTGTGTTTTCTATTGTTTTTAATTTGACAGTGACTCCTTAAGAACATAACATTGCCTCCAGAGTTTATTTTACAGTTCCCAGTAAATTAGAGTTAGGCTGCCAGGCGTGGTTACTTTGTTATGGGTTTTTTCCTTTCTTTCTTTTTTTTTTTTTTTTTATTTTTCAGTTGCTCCTGAAATCATGGTCTAAAAACTCCTAAAATGCAGATTGAACTGCTGTATGGTTTTGGAAGGACTGGGTCGTTGTGTCCCCACAGCACTCCATACTCTGCTTCACTGTTGCACAGTTGCCTGTAAGTCTGTATTCAAATGAATTGTTTCCATAACTACTTTGTTCTCTTCTGAAGAGCACTTCCCTTTTTTTATTTTAATAGCTACAATACAAAAATAATGAGCTAAACAGGGCACAAGTGGTGACTGATGAGTTCATGCTGACAGCATGCTTCTTGGGATGGCTGTGGTCCATGCAGCCCATACTTCTCAGACAGTGCCCAGACACAAGCCAGAAACTGTTCCCCAGAGACATCATGGAAACTTGTTTTAGGAGACAAGGAAAATGCTGCCACATGGACACAAGCTGGGCAGTGTCACTGGCCTTTAAAGTCAGAGGACAGGCAATAAACCTGTTCAGTCTAACACAGATGTAACTGTGATCAGGTAACTCCCAGGAAGAGCTATGACAAATTTCAGCTTCATTAAGCACTTGGCTGTTCTGTGTAAAGATCCTGGTCCTCTGTAGAATCTTCCAGGAGGATCTCAAACTGGTGGAACATGTAGGGTGCATGGAGCTGCTTGCCTGGATTCTTTACAGAGTATAAGTTAAGAAATGCAGATTTCAGCTGCGCCAGATATATCCTAGTAGTCTTCTTTTTATCAGAAAAATGTGTGTTTCCTCTAGTATGTGAAATATAAGCTACAAGGTAAAGGGAGAAAGAAGAAGAATAAAATTTGTGTTTTCTTCTCCTACTACAAATCTGTAACCTCTGGCAGTGAGTGTCATGTCAGCTGGGCACTTTCATGCCTTAGACATTACTGCTAAGCCTGCCAGCGTTTGTCTGTGAGAGACCAACTTCAATTGGAAGGAGAAGGGAGATGTCAGGAACCTGTCTCCTTCAGCATGTCACTTCAGCTATTTGGCCACTAAGCTTAGGGATTTAGCTGTAAAACAACAAAATAAATTCCAGCTTCCCTTCCTCTCCCTCCCCAAGCCCCCTGGGTTCTCCCTAAATAATGTCTGTGGTCACCCATTTAGGTTATTTGCAAAGTTTCCACTTACCACAGTAATTTCGTAGGAATGAGTGTGCTCCTTCAGTGCTTTGTGAAAATAAGAACAGAAATAGGGAATGGAAAAAAAGACCTGAGGAGAGTAGAGGCCTCACCTAGAACTGCCCTTTTACTAAGTAGTCTGAGCAAAGAATCTGGGAAAAGCCAGTTGAGACTGAAAGCAATTACTGACATTTTCGCAGGGCTAAGACCACATTTAGGGTTGAATGTTTGTTCAGGCAAGAAGTCTGCCTATGCAGTTAACTTCAAGACATTCAGTTATTCTGATTCACGTGTTGTCACATCTGAAAACAGTAAAGTCCAGTTGAATTTGGAAACAACATGAGGATCCACGTGCACCTTAAAACTGCCTTCCTTAGAAACAAGACAGTGAATGCAAGCTCTCACTTCTAAAA
The DNA here is from genome assembly GCA_013399195.1 of Dicrurus megarhynchus. Lineage (NCBI taxonomy): Eukaryota > Metazoa > Chordata > Aves > Passeriformes > Dicruridae > Dicrurus > Dicrurus megarhynchus. The sequence continues at coordinate 12,612 of VXAD01009665.1, forward strand.
CAGTTGTGCTTTAAAATCCCTGAGGTTTTGCTCCTCTCTCCTCCTGTTAGGCTGTATGAATACCTGGGGACTTTAAATCACAGAGTTTCCCTGGATAAGTGTCTTGATGACCTGAGGCTTCATCAGAGCAGTATCCTTATACCCTGCAACAGCTGTCTGTAGAAGAGCAGGTAGGCTGTGCAGTTGACAAGCCCTTAAAATCAAGTGACAAGCTCACCTGCTACATGCTTAATAGAGGTCTTTTTCAAGGCAGGAAAAACACAAATGTTAAGGAAAAGGTAATGTGCATGAAGTATTGTATGCAGTTTGGGGCACCACGATACAAGGAAGATATAAAGCTATTCCAGAGCATCCACAGGAGAGCTATGATGATGGTGAAGGGCCTTGAGGGGAAGCCATGAGCGGCTGAGGTCACTTGGTCTGTTCAGCCTGGAGAAGAGGAGACAGAGGGGAGACCTCACTGCAGTATAGAACTTCCTTGTGAGGGGAAGAGGAGTGGCAGGCACTGATCTCTTCTCTGTAGTCACCAGTGACAGGACCTGAGGGAATGACCTGAAGTTGTGTCAGGGCATGTTTAGGTTGGATATTAGAAAAAGATTCTTCACCCAGAGGGTGTTTGGGCCCTGGAACGGGCTCCCCAGGGAAGTGTTCACAGCACCAAGCCTGACACAGTTCAAGAAGTGTTTTGGACAATGCTGTCAGGTACATGGTGTGACTCTTGGGGATGGTTCTGTGCAGGGCCAGGAGTTGGACTTGATGATCCCTGTGAGTCCCTTCCAACTCAGGATACTCTATGATTCTATGCATACGATAGTGAAGGAGAGCAATTTCCAGCACAAAGTTGGGGGTGTGTGGAGTCAGGATGTAGTAATCCGAATTTGCACAGATATCGTGCTGAATTCACATACACATTTGTCTTAGGAGTTTCAAATTGCCAAAGGTGCCTCTTGGATTTAGGTATTCAATTTGCAGTGGTACCAGGGTGCTTAAAAGTGGTAATTAGAAGTACAGTTTTACTGTTAAGGCACAAAGAGAAGAGCTAAGAGACTCTGAGTAATAATTCTATCACTCAAGGTATGCCAGTGTGAGCTCCCAGCTCCCATGAAGCGGCCATAGCTGTGCACTATTCAGCAATAATGGTGCTATGCCACATCCCTGGGAGTGTTCAAGGCCAGGTTGGATGGGGCATCAAGCAGCCTGGTCTAGTGGAAGGTGATCCTGCCCACAGCAGTGGGGTCGGAATTAAATAGACTTTATGGCCCCTTCCAACCCAAACCATTGTTGAACAACTCTAACCACTGTGCCTTTGTAAATTGGCTGTTAAAGGTACTAGCCTTTCCTTCTCAGCATGGAGGAGGAAAAGCACCCTGAAATTTTCGTTGATTTTACTCTTTATCTTACAAGAAGGGCCATCCTTGTCTTGACCCAAAGAAACTTTCAGTTCTTCATAAATGAGTTGTCACTGCTTTTGCATTGCTCTTAAGTGGAATGCTTTCCGTGCCTGGCCTTGTAAGTGTCAAAAGCCTCCAGCCTAAAGTCTACAACCACATAACTCTCTATTCCCCCTTTTATTTCAATCTTTTCTCAGAACCTTAGAGTACAGAAATATGGTTAAATTTCCCCAAGCAGTTCTAGTAATCAAATATGAAAACAGTAGAAAATCTGTCTATGAAATTAATGAATATCTTACGAAAAATTCAAGTGGATTTTTGAATAGTATAATTTTAAAGCTAATCAGTAGCTAAAAATGCACTCATCTTTGTAACTTCACATGAAAACCACTTCTAAAAGAAAACACCCCTGTTTCTCCTTTTTCTTAGTTCCTGGAGTACTTGCAACAGCTTATATTTTGTGTGGTGAAATTAGTGTATTAGGCACTGAATTAAAAGAAACTAAATGATGCTTGTGCTATGTTTATCTTGTTTGTTTGCTGACTTCTTGCCTTTCAGACCTGAGTCGATTCCTTCTGTCTTTTACAGAAATAACACTCCTTTACGTTGTGGGGCCAAGCCACCAGCCCCTTGGAACAGCCCACATTTTAGACAGTAGCAACCTCTCCCATCCCTCTTTTAAAAGGCCAATGGACTGAACTTGTTAAACTCTTTCTGTGGAGTCTTATGACGTGTGAAAGGGAGTGGCAAGGAGAGAAGGCCTGAACATGGTAAAGGGATGGACTACGGAGCACAGCAGTGTAGCCAACACGTATAGAAGATGGCCAAGGATGGTACAGAATGGCTGAAGAAAGAAAAAAGCCAAACCAACAGAAGACAATTTTAAGACCCTTCCAGCAAAGCACTTGTGTGCCTATTTTATGGTGCTGGGTTTTGTGGCAGTGCTTTACAGAGTTTGTCAGCCAGACCCTTAAAAAATCTTGGCTTCCACCCTCTCACTGACATTGCCATCTAAGCCAAAGATTTCACTGTCTTTCCCTCCTTCACCTGCATCCCCTTGGAAAGTTCCTCCTCTCTCTCCCTTTTACTCCACACAAGGTGCTTGTTAGCTGTCCACTGCTTTCTAGCCCTTTACCCTTCTCTGATCATATCAGATAATTTTAAGATATTTTAGAAATTACTACCTTAGTATGCCTCCAGTTTTGATGCCTCTCTTCTTACATTTCCCTCAACTGTACATTGGTAGATCAAAGAAGCAGAAATTGTTGCCAGCTTAAAACATCTCCACTGCATCTAAGCACAGCTCTGTGATGAGCACAGACTGTCCCATCATTTGTTTGTTCCTTCCCTGTGGCTGCTGTCACTACAAGCCCATTTTTCAATTTTCTACCGCACCTTGTGCCAAAAGCACAATCCAGCTATTACGGTATAATGAAGTGCATGAGAAGGACTCAGAAGTTTATCTTTACAGCAGGCCAACAAGCACCAGCCTTTCAAAAAGCAGGGCCAAAAAAGGGGTGTCTCCTGTTTTACCTCCCTCAAGCAAACAGAGAATTGTACTAAGATGTGAATTACATTCATATGAATGGCACGAATAATGAAGAGAAGTGTTCTCAGAGTAATAATTGTGATTAACTCTAATCCTCTTCATCTGCACCATCACTTGCTCCCTAGCACCATACTTCACCTCCCATCTAACTTGATTCAACACTTTGAATTGTGTTTGAACAGAGACAGATCAAAGACGTTGCCACCAGACATCTTTGACAGATTTTAAAAAGACCTAGTTTTTGATTTAAAAACAGAAACTTAAAATATCTGGTGGCCTGTCCTCAGAGGTAGTCGTTTGCTCAGTTTACCACACAAAATTCTCTGCTTGCTGTAACCTGCCAGGTCAGGATTCTGATATCCTCAAAAATGGTTTACATGCACACTGGCCTTCAATGTGCTGAACAAGTTACTGGAACACTTTCAGTTGTAGTATTTCAGCACAATGTTTTTGTCTCATGATCAGGATGAAAACCCCTCAGTGAAATATGCAGAAGTGTTCTCACGTGGAAAGTTTCATTTTGAAATCTTCCAATTCAAACTAGTTCATTTTGGCTTTGTTTCACATGGAGACGTATACCCACAGGTGGTTTTACTGCTTTACAGTCCTTGGGATCTACATCCCACTCAACATGGTCACAGCTCTCCTAGTGCTCCATTCCAGCCAGAGAATAAAATGCAGTGAGGGGGAAAAAAACACCTTGATAAGAACCACCATCCCAAACTTGTTTCTTGTGTGTTCCAACTAGCCATGTTTGAATTAAGAGGATAGAGTTATTGATCAAGTAGTTCATTCTTTTAGGGAACCAAAAGTGAACTTCTTCACAGTTGCATTTTCCTATAGAAAGTTTGTTTTGGTGCAAGTTTTAAAGCAGCTGTGAAATGTGATATATTTGACAATTATCCTCTTATTTATTGACCTTAATGTAGACTAAGGACACCCAGATTCAAGTCTTCAAAGTTTTGGTTTGGAAAGAATGTATTCAAATGTTTACTGAACAGTACTACTATAAACTGGATTAATCTCTATTGTAGTTTTCCTAGATAGAAATGTCACTTCCAACTTGATTCTCCCCCAGTGTTGATCATCCCCTCCAGTCACTGAGTACTGTCTGCAGTACAAGCAGAAGAGCTCTGTTGTGAGAGGATGAAATCAGTACGGCCACAGATTGTCAGCTCAGAATAAAAATAAAGTCTCAGAAGAAGGGCTGAGGTTGAAGGACACCATTTGGAAGTTGCAAGAAATCAGATTAGTTTAATACAGACCAAATGGCAGGGAAGTGTTAGGTGAAATTGAAGCAGAAGTCCTCAATACTGTGGCTTTCACTATATAAAACCTGTATTTTCGTTTTCTGTCACGAGTCATTAGAAATGTCAGTTCCTGTTCAGAGAACCTCACTGCTGCCTGTACCTCAGCTGGAGGTATCGCTTTTCTGTTTGATTTTTCTTTGCCTGTGCCTTAAGACAGCTGCACTGAATTTCCCAGTGACACCTGCAGTTAAGATCCCTCCAATGAGAATTCAGTAATTCTTCCCATCTGTCTGTCCGAAGAGCTGTGGTAGCCAAGTGTTTCCTCTGAAGTCCATATGCCTCCTTCTCCCCCTAGCCTTTGTACCTGTGCTCTGACACAGTGTTTGAAATCAGCAGGTGACCAATACACACTGCAGAGCCTCCTTTCTGAACTGAGGGATTGCTGTTGCCTGCACACTCTCCCCTTCCCCCACATGAAACCTGGAGTAACAGGGAGGAGTCGTGGACTCGAGCTCTGTCCAGCTTCCACTATGGATTCACACTACACTTGTCTGTATCCCCTTTGCAGATTTAACTAGACACAGTGCAAAATTCACTTGCTATGTAGCTTGTTGGGTGATTAAGACACAGTTCAGCAAGATACAGCTCAGCAGCGCTATCAAGTTGGATAGTGTTTGTGTATCTGATGAAACATAAACAGCATCTGAACAGACTGAGCACAGCCTTGAGTCTTTAGTCTATGAAAAAAGAAAAGCCCTTACATCTGCTTCTGAAACCTGATTCCTCATGAAACACGCACCACACACTCTGGATCACGCCTTAAGATCAGAAGAGAAACCTCAGTCAGACCGTGGCAGCTAATGGTTCACAAATGGGGGCTCCTGGTGGCAGGAGGCTGCCTAGGGAGTTCTGACACCCCAGGAAATCCAAGCTGCCAGAATGGCCTGGGAGAGCCCTTCTGCTTTGTACTGCCAGCACAGTGCAGGCTGAGCAGAGAACCCCAGAGCCCACATCTCACGGGAGCAACAGCAGGAAGTACCCCTAACCTATCTGCCTCTCCTCTGTGGGTGTCAAGCACATCACCACATCACACGAAGAGTGCGTTTGCGCACACGTTTCATCAGTGCTCTGCAAATTCTGGCTGCAGCCCCACCATCTGTCCACATTTTCTTGATCATGCTGTGAACTAGCAGACTGACCACTCATCGTATCTCTTACCAGCCTACTGAGATAACTGTTACCACTGCTATTTCAGTAGCCATGCACATCAAACACTATTTCTCTCTTAAAGCCTAGGAAATCAGAACACCACTACCCAGCAAAAATAACCCAACCAAATCAGAGAGAGTCAGTCAGTCTTTCTTTCTCTTTCTCTCTGGACAATCACAAGAAACTTGAATCACCAAGACAAACAATCTATTCCTCTCCCAAACTGGAAGCTTTTGAAGTCTTTGAGGGTGGGACATGCAGCCCTGTGCGTCAATTCATGTCAGCTCTGCCCGTCCACACTCCCCAGGAGGGCAGCTGCCCTTTGGAGGTCTTAAAGAGCCTCCCTGGTCTGTGATATATCCCCAGCACATAACACTTTCCAACACTCGGTAGCCATTTGTTGGCTTGCTGATGCTAATGCTCTGTGAACTCTTATCACATGTATTTATTACCACAGTTGTTAATGTTTTGGGAAGGCACAGGCTGGCTTGAGTTCAAAGGAGAACCACAAGAACAGAAAATAAGCCCTGAAGGCGCTTATTTCAGGAGTCTGACTAATGCACCTTACTAAAGAGAAAGTTGAAAATGCAACGTGGTGAGTGGGTGTTGGTACTCACAGCTGCAAAAGGTGTTTTAGTGCAGGGCTTTTCGGTTCTGCAGAGCAAGATCCAGTTTCTTGCTCTCAATGTTAGAATCTTCAACAATATATGAAGTGAAGTATATTCCTGAGAGCGAAATGTAATTAATCACTGGGGCTGGAGGGTGGGGCTTGTGTGATTAATTGTAATTGATCACCAGGGGACACAGGGGACATCAATTAACTCACTGTTGTTAAAGGTTTTAAAAGAGAGAGGGGTGGTTGAGCTGCATCACCTGAGATGCAATGGTGTGGTGAGGAGAGCAGTGCAGGTGAAGGATGTGAGGTAGCAACATCATGAGGCCTCTTTTCTAACCAGTAACATGGAAATCCTTTGTGTGTCTGCAGTGTAGCCTGTGAGGGTGGCAGTGGAAAAATGTTCAAGGTCATGTTGTGATTTAAGAAACAAAACAATGAGGTGCTGCATCTTGTGTTATTACTAATGGGTTTCTTTGAATACAGAGCAGTATGAGAAACAACCACAGTCCCATTTAATTCCAGAGAGACAGTGCTGCATGTGCAAGAGCTTAAAGCTAAAAAATTTAAATGCATTTTGTCACTCTCATTTCTGCAGATGCTTTGTTCAGTGCTTATTAGCACAAAACTCACGTGAAGGAAAACCAAATGAAATCACTTGTTGCTTTTTCAGAATCTCAAATAGCTCTCTCTTCACAAGGAAGGGGATAGTGAGGACAACATGGGGCTGGTACTCTGGAGGACATGAAGAGCAGATGCTCTTTATAGCCACGGAGAACAAAAGCTTGGTTTTTCTGGAAGATGTGTTGCTTCAGGGAAGATTTGTGTAGGCCAGGATGAAAATTACAGTTTAGGTGCTCTCCTAGTTCCTTTCTGTGGCTCCTTTCAGCAGCTCTTTTTTTCCCCTGAGCTCTTGGGGTGCTTATTTATATCTGGTTGCCAGGAATTCAGTGAACAAGGGAAAGAAGAATTTTTCCTCCGTATTTTATGTTTCTTTTAAAATCAAGAGGTTTAATTAACGATACTCATGCTACAAGCTGCTTAACTATTTTGTGGAGTTTGGTATTTTTTGACACTCCTTATCACATTTCTAAGTATAGAGTACATACATGCAGTTGACTACTTCAGACTATCCAGGCTGTTCCTTCAGTGTTCTCTTTGGAGAAGAAGAATGAAGACGAGAATTTCTTACCATCCAGGGCCAGTGTGTTTCATACGCTCAAAAGGATTTACTGCAGCTAAAAAAATATTACTTAAAACCAGTGAGAAGGAGAGAAAAGGTGCACAGGGCTTCAGGTGTTCTTGCCTGGTGTCAGCCCTGTGCGAGAGCACTTGCCATGGGTGGGGAGCTGCCCTCCCTCTGCAGAGGGATGGGGCCAGGCTGGGCTGGGCAGCTGGGTTTGCCTCCTGCTTCCCCCCAGAGAAGGAAGCACTGGCTTGTCCTTGGGAGAAGGAGCATCTTCCCTATTGACTTTCCAACTGCCTCTGCTCTGTTCTGACACTTCCGACTATTCTGCTCTACTCCCTGTCATCTCAGGGAGTGCTTCAGCCCTGCCACCGAGCCCGGTTTGCAGGAGGAAGCAGTGGTCCCAGGAGAGGGTGGTAGGAGGGAGGCAAGGGAGTGAACAGAAAAAGCAGGTGGTTTTTTTTCAGAAGTTAAAAAAAGGGGAAAGAATCAAGGGTCTGCCAGTGACAGGTTTGTCTCTTTATTGAACTCTGCTTAGCCTTGCCACGGAGAGCATAATCAGGTGTTCCTCTCTCTATTCTTTTATTGTATAAAATTGTAACTGTAACTTGTGCAAAAATAAAATGAAGACATTAGAAGGAGCTTTCCATTTGTAACATTTTTACTGGGAGCTGAATCAAGCCTGCCTGAGGTAAGCAGAAAGGATTTTGGAAGGACACACGACTTTGCCTGGACATTAGAGACCTTAACTGGAGACACAATGGGGAAATGAAGTTGAAATAAATGTGTGTTTTTACATATATATGCAGCAGTCACACAATCAGTCATATGGCAAGAAGGCATGGATCAAAGAGGAAGAGCCTAGCATGAGATTAAAGGGGGAATAATTGCAAGCAACGAGAAAGTTTTATAATAGAGGTGATAATAATATGCAGCAGAGGAAGGAAATGGCAAGGAACAGAAATGAGGATAAAATGCAAATAAAAAAGATCCTTTGATCCTTCTGGCTTGCTGCTATATAACAGAATTATTTTATCACCCACTTACTTCATTTCTCTTCCACTTTCATCTTGCTTTCCTCTGATAGCTTTCTAGTTCTCCTGCCCTGACACCATACCCACTCTGCCTCTCTCCACGTCTGGTAGCAGTGCAGTGCAGATACGTCTTTATCAAGTGCCAATTCTAAATATGAAACATCTTCAGTGAGGGATTGTACTTCTCATTTTGCTCCTGACTTTGGGAAGCAACAGAGCTGGCAGGGGGAGGAACGCAGAAAATCAGCCCATGTAGTGAGCCAAATGGTCTAAGTTCAGCCTGAAATGCCAAAACCCCTCACCACAGTTCTGGGAGAAAACACAAATACTTAAAGAAAAGAGAACCCAAGAAAGAGGCAGCCTGGGAGTGGGATTTTGCAAATATTTTTGAGAATTTCTGATTTTTACCAAAGCTGCGGAAGTAAAAAACAATTTCCTTCCTCCTTCCTTCCCTTCTTCTGCATCCTGTTTGCTTTCATAGGTCAAGAGGTCTGTGACCAGAAGGAAGGAACCAGCCCTTTTCCAAAGAGGATGTCATCTGAGTCTCCAAACAGAAATCTCTGCACTACAGCACTGTAGAAAGCCTGGTCAGCCCTGGCTAAAAACTCAGGCTAAACTTGGTTACGTGAGTCACCACTTCACTGACTTCATACTGCAGGCACGACGGGAAGGAACAGCAGTGATGCTGATAGACACCAGAGCACAAAAGAGGGGAGAAATAAGAGAAGCAAAAATAAAGGGCCAGTTTCTCCTCTGCAATGGCTAGAAGGTGTGTTGATGGCCTAAAATAGACTTAAAAGCGTATCTGGCAGTGATTTCTGGGGGTGGCTTGGTCTCTGCTCCCTGTGAGGGGGTGAGACTTTAAAGCACAGGATCTACAGCTAGAAGGACTCTTGTGTTTGTGTTTGAGTAGCAGTTCCAGCTGTGTGGGAAGATGAAGGCACCCTCGGTGTGCTCCGATTTCGGGAGCACTGGGAAGGCCTGCTTTATACACAGTGATTTTTCTGCCAATGACAAAAGAGCAAGGCTGCAGGAATAAATTTGTTCCCTCTTCTGAGGAAGGACTCAGAGCCCCCTTTTTACTGAACACTTGTACAGGGACTGTTAGTGAGAGCCGTGTGTCTTTGAGGGTAGGGAATGCCCTGCATCATCTGGAGAGCAGGTGAGGTGTATCCCAGGGACTGGGAAGCAGGCCTAGTGGGACAGGTATAGGTGTACCAAAATGAAAGGGTACCCAGTGCAGCTGGACTTCAGAGTGGGGTAAGAGTATGATAATCCTGTTCTTGTCCCAGCCCTCAGGCTGTGACAGGTCACTCCTGGCAGAGCTAGTAGTGCGTGCTTCCCGTGGCCCTAAATGGGCTCACCATTGAGGGATGGTATTAAACACATCTGGGTTCCCACTTACTGACTCATTTTCTGATCCTCTGGAGCCTGAAGGGGATGGGTGATTTGAGCGATGTGAGCAAGCGCTCAGAGGAGTGAATATTGAGATGTAGAGCATGTGCATCACCTCCCTGTGACAGCTGTGGCGTCCACCGTGCTGCTGGGGAATGGAGCAACAGCAAAGGTATCCGGAGTGAGCCAAAAGACTTGGCCTTCCACAGATTAATGAGTCAAATGCTCTCAACCACAAGTAGTGAGAGAGGGATGCTCCGTGCCTTGTACACAGTGAGATAACTCAGTACTGGTGATGATACAAACACAGCTCTGACCTGCAAGGATGAAGGACAAGATTCCCAGCTAAAGCTGCTCATATATCTTTGCAAGGAATTTAGATGAATCCTTCTCAAATTTAGGAACTGTTTTTACCTGATTGATTGACCATGTTTAAGTGTTGGGTAAGATGTACGGTTTTGTGCGCTCGCGAGTTAAACACCAAAGTTTAAAGGGATGTGGGATGTGTGTCCTAGGACGTGCTCTTTGTGTTCCCTGCGTTCCCAGCCTGGACTGGAGGACCAGCCTATCGGTATTTCTCCAAACTCGCCGTGCTGTTGACTTCTGGCTACTATTTTTGGCGACTGCAGATTCCTTACGTACCACAGGAGGTCAGCACGGGATAAGTTTTTACTTTCACTGAATGGGCGGAAAAAATGTGTCTCGATCTCGAGACTGTGCAGTTCCCACCTGCTTCAATAAACCTGGTGAGCACCGCGTTGCTTTTGGTAACAGCTGTATGTAATACAGTTTTAGGCTGCACGTGTTTTTATTCTCATCTCTCCTAAGAAGGACTGTTTTATAGTTTTTTTTCCCCTTTTTCTGGATGGTGTCACTATGAAAAGTAATTTTGTGACAAGCATCTCTGAAATATATATATACACACATATTTATTATCACATGTATCTTTATGTATATATATATTTATATATATATATGCTGCTTATAGTATTTAGAAGGAAAGCTAAAAAGCTTGCAAAGCTAACAGTTTCAAACTCTGGGAAGGATGGGTAAGCTTGCTTTTAGCCAATATCCAAAGGGGAATGTTCACATATTACTGAAAAATACTGAAATGGGTGTGTGGTGGACCAGTGATCATCACAGTCAGACAAGACACTTGGAGCTATGGCCTTTGCTTGGTTAAAAACAACCTTGGTGGTTTACTCCAGTCCTTGGTAGTGGTTCCTCCCTTTCTCACCATCCATAACTTTTGGCTTTTTACAACCTGGAAAAAAATCAGTTAAGTCTTGTCTCAGAGCAAGACTGTACTATAGGGATCACAAAGCAAAGCTGAGACAGAGCAATGAGAAATTTCCTTGTCATTAGCTTTGCATTGAAATAAATTTGAAAACTCTTCTCCTTCCCCAGAAATTCTAAAAGAAAAAAAAAAAAGAAGAGCTGTGTCTGTTCACGGTGGTATCATCTGGTGATAAACAAGCAAAATATAATTCAGGAAGGTGCAAATTCTTCTTCCTCTCCAAGGTTAAATTCAGTACATAAATCTTAGCATAATGTTTGCTTTTTATTTTGTAAGCCAAAAAGAGAAATGTAGCTTAGTCTTAAAACAATTTTTACAACATAAATATTTTTCTTGGCATCATAGAAATGAGTGTGTGGGAGAGGAAGAAAAAAGTTGGCAGTTTAAGCAAATAAACTAGAAAATAATATGTTCAGTTAAGGGCACCAAAATAATATTATTGTTCTCTAAGCGACATTTGCATTGCTAAAAACTTGCTTCTGGTGCAGCAGATTTCCAGTAGAACCTCACATCAGAAGTAATATAACACGATGGTTCTGTAAGGCCACATTTGGAGAACAGGTCTCAAATGTAGTGGCATAAAGCAAGATGATGGCAGCATGCAAAGTACAAAATGCACAGGGCATATAAAGGGAAATTGTTTTCTTGCAGCTAAGATTATTTGAAGTCTAAATTTGAATCTAGTGAATTATTTTAGTAAAAGAAATGAGGTTAGAGGAAGTTACTGATGCAGGTAGAGACTGAATCATTCTGTCTCAAAATTTTCTATGGGAAGTACATGAGGTTGTGAAGTATTTCTGAGCCAAGTGCACCTAAGCTAGTCATTTTGCAGTCCAGAACTGGATCAAAAAGAGACAAAGCCTGTGCAGGAGTGGAGCGAAGGAAGCACAGGTATTGAATTTTAGTCTAAAATGGAATCCCTTTAATGTAGGAAACATGACAACTGCAAGTCTGAAGACAGCCCATCTGTCTTCGGAAACATCAATTACAGCAGAGATTATTATCTCTTAAAGTGGCATTTAATTAGTGGAGTTTGGTCTGAAATATCACTTAAATGTTTCCTTGGTAATTATATGACTTCAAATCCCTTCCTTTTCGTATCTACAGGAATCAGCCGTAGGATTCCCTACTCTAATGACACAAGTCAGACAGCTTTGAGTGAGCTGCGTGGCAGGAGCGGGGCTGCAGAGACGGCTGGGGGCTCTTCCAGCAGCAGCTCCCCGGAACGCTGCTGGCTCCAGCAGTGCCTGGGCTCCTCTGGATCAGGGCGGGCTGCGGAGGGACGGCCGGGATGCGCCCGCCTGCCGGTGCCGGTGCCGGTGCCGCTGTTGGGAGCAAGGCGGGGCCTCTCGGCCGGAGCTGTTCCGCCTCTGGCTCAGAGAACAGGCTCCTTTACAGAGTTCCTTTGCTGGAGAGGTGACGGAGTGCGCACGTGTGCGGTGAGGAGGTGCTGCTTGAAGGGAGGAAAACGCGAGCACAACAAGAGTGATTAAACCACTCATTAAGTTTAATAGCCTTGCTATTTATATTGGAGTTGGCATTGCAGCAGTAGGTAGGAATGCATTAGCCAAAGGAAAATCTAAATATGACCTAACAAAGCTAGAAGGGGAGTCAAGAATTTGGACAGAAGTGGTATTAAGTTGTACTTTTATTTTTTTTTCAAGAAACGACTCCTTTTTTCAGGAATGCCTGTCCAACTTGCAAGTTTCAAGCAGTAGCTTCATCAGCTTTGCTATGGCAAAGGCATATCCTGGTCAAACGATCCTTTGCCATCAGGAGTGTCCCTTGCTGTGCACAGGGAGGCTGCTCCTCGACTGCCAGGCAAGAGCAGGACACGGGAAGTGCTGCTTGCAGAATGCATCAGGAAGAGCAGTGTGAGCCTGGAAGTGGGAAACCACAGTCACCAGCTAAAGGCTGCTCTTCAAATTCACAGGGGCAAAACTTAGAATTCAACATCCCTGTCCTGTGTGTCTTAGCTCACAGTGTCTAAACATCAGCCCTCTGATGAAAGGGAAGGAAATGAGCCCTGTTCATAACCAAGTCGATGCAAAGCTTATCACTGACTCCAGCTGGTCCTTGGTTGAGGCACAGGATTCGTGGCTGTGAAAGAACTGAAGTTCACATACACAACTAACAAAAGTTATACACAAGGGATTTATTACATGAATAATTTGACATACTCCGTGGTAGTCAGATACAAGTGCATTTAATTAATGTTTTGTGGACATCATAACAGTCGGAATATTTCAGCTGAACAGTCAGTATTTGGCTGAATTCAAGCCAGTGCAATTCATGACATAACCAGAAGTTACAGGTCTACAATGAGGTTAGACTAGATAGCAACAGCATATTTATTGTCACATCAAAGCATTACAAAGTATGAAAGCCCAATATTTCAACTATCTCTAAAATGGTATTTGTACAAAGCTGTTGTAGATACTTAAATGTACGGATTCGTCGCATCAGTAATGGATCATGACTTTATTTTTGGAAGTTATTTGAATATTCAAAACTATTTGGGGCAACAAGAAGAAATGTAAACATCTGACAGTCCTTTGAAAGTCCCTTCTGAGAAAATACATTGTGTGCCACAGGAAAAGTGCATTCTAACTGGTGTGTCTGCTATGGCCAGTTTGACTCACATTCACTTAGCACCAGGTATTTATCCATTTCTGCAGTAAAAAGTTAGAAAATCTTTGTATTAACTCAGAAAAGAGAAAACAAAGTCAAAAGTTTGTTTTTCTTCTTCTTTCTTTAGAGGAACAAGTAAATTTAAAAAACCCACCCAACATTTAAACAGTTACCTCTTATGTACAAAGGAACCAGGAGCTAGCAAAGCGCATAGCCCCTGAACAGTCTTTATTATTTTTTTTCTTCAGGTTCATGTACCTGAATATATGAATTTATTTACATGTGGACAGGTATCCACAGAAGTAATAATCAGAATTCTTCTATTTGGCTAAAAGTTGTATAAAAAAAGACAAAACACTTTGTTCAAATACTTTCCAAATATATATATATATATATTAAAAGTATTCAGTATTTCCATCAGTGCCAGAGTTGGAAGCTCTTTCTTGTTGTAAAAAGTTAAGTTTGTGATAGTAAGTGACAGCGAAGGACTGACAGAGTCAGTCAGAGCTTTGATTTGAGGGACTGCAGCTGGAGCTACCCCAGGCCCACTGGGCAGTTGCAGATTGCAGGGGAATGAATCTGTGTGTGTCTGTTGCAGGTCCTGGTAAGGGTGACCCGCTGCTCCAGAGAGCCTCCCACTCACACTGGACAACCCTGTGGAAGCCTCTGGGGCAGGTTCCCTTTGGAAACAACAACCCAAAAACCTCTGAAGTAGTGGAAATATTCTTTATGCAAATGAACAACTAGCATGGGCAGGTAGCTCAGTAAATGGAAAAACGTAATTGCCACACTAATTCTTGTAAAGAATATAAAATTAAAGGCTTAGCCCCTCAAATACAAATACATAATGCAAAAATATTTTTCAATTAAACATAACCTAGATGAGTGCAAATCTCTGGATACATAAGAATATGACTGCCTTCATACTGGTATCAAATATTTAAACAGTTTGCATATAAACAAAATCTTTCTTTGTTGTTGAGTCCATGCTTGCTTTATCCTAAAGCAAGGATATTCTCATTACTTCTACTTTTTTGGTCTTTCTTCCTGTAGGATAAAGCGTAAGAAACACACTTCACTCATTGAGTAGACTGGGCTGATGTACATTACAGCAACAGCCCAAAATTTAAGTAAGAAATGTTGCATGCAGTATCTTTCTCCTTTATTTAGTTACACCAGCTACAAGAACAAGACATCCATTTGCCATCTTTCCTGCTCCCTTCCAGCAGAAGGTATACTAAACCCAAGCTCTGATCCTTCATCCCTTGCACATCCCAGCCCTGAAGTCCATCAGCGATTAGGACAAAGTGCGGAGCATTTTGAGCACTGCATCACCTGGGGCAGCAGGTCCCAGCAGTGAGACCACAACCCCCGAGGAGCCATCCCTGCCTCACAGGTGCTGCAGGGCACCGTGGGGAAGTGATGGTCAGAAGGAAGCCGGGCTGCTGGGGTGGCTGGAAAGGCTGTCCCGAGGGGGAGGATGGTGCCTGCCAGCCCAGGGGCAGTGGCCTCTCCCTGGCACAGCTGGAGCGAGTGTGGCTGCAGACTCCTCCTGACCCCGTGTGAGAGCAGCTGCTCACCCTGCTCGGCTGCCCCAGCGTCCAGGATGCTGAGCCAGAGTGCAAGAGGTGCTGGGGCTGGAGCAGCTCTGGCACAGGGAGCACAGATACCAAAGCTCAGTGTTTGGCCATGCTGGGCCTGGGAGCCCAAACTGGTCCCCCAGAGCACGGCAGGTCCCTGACTTGGCCACAGGTCCCCAGCCACTCTGCTCCTTGGGCTGTGCACCTCAGCATTCTGCTGTCCTGCATCTAAGGGTTTTGGAGAGCAGAAACAAGACAGGAGACAAATATATGCAAAAGGAGATGGGAGCACCTTCAGCTCCTAAAGTCTGGGGGTTTCTAAGCTAGGGGAAAGGTTGAACTGATTCGAGATACAGTATGCAGCTGTGTGAAAATGCATAGTTTGTATGTATACATTCATTTACAAAGACCAAAAGAAGGTCCTTTGCTATGTAGTTTATTCACCATCTGCTTTTTAACAAAAAAAGTGAGCTGACAAAGCTACAGGATGTCAGTTAAACACACAGCCTGGGAGTTAATGGTAGCTGAATGGCATTTCCCAAACAGAGAAAAGTTAATTATTTTTGCTTTTTGGGGATAATTTTAAGTAGTTTTTCATTTCAAGTCTGTTGTTTCTCTAATCGTGCACTTTAGGATTTTGAGAGATTTCTATTGAACCGTGGTCATCTCAGTAATGACAGACCCTGCTTTGAGGGTTGTTAAGAAGTAAAAGCCCCGTAAGACAAACAAGCAAATTGACAGAAACCTGGGTTTAGCTATGGTGTGTGAACTAGATCAAAACATGGTTCTTTTAAACTGCTGAAATTCTAGTTCAGTAGCAAGTAGAGCTTTTTTGCTGTTTTGGTTTTTTTGGTCTTTTTTTGCAATAGCTGAGCTAGTACTGAGAAAATCCTATGAGTTTGCTCACTCTCCTTTTATTTAGTTGACACTTTGGAACCTAGCTGCTTCCCATGAGGAATGTCTGTTGTCCTGAGCATCCCTGAACATACAACAGTAATGTACCAGGCAGGATGGGCTTAAATTGAAAAAATCCTGGTCTACATGATCTATTTTAATGTTGTTTTCCATTTGCACTTTTTATGAAGAAAAATTGCTTTGTCACTTGTGACACTAAAACACAGTGGTCTGCTGCTAAATGTAACTTCAACAAAGATCAGTACTCTCTGCTAATCAACATGTTCTATAAATATTTAATTCAGCAATGGATTGACTTTTCTCATGATACTTTATCTTCATGTTTGTTTCACATACTTGATTTTTACTTAGCATTTGACTTAGATTCTTCCTTGCAATTTTTTTTCAACCATATCTATGGAAATTGCACAAAAGCATTTTTGAAGCTGGAAAAAAGTAATAATCAGATAACCAGGATTCACATGAACAAGAGTAAAGTTACCTAAGCATATTTTGCAATCTAAAGTCAAGAATCATTGCCTGTTCCTTAGTGAACTGATCATTCACTGGGAAATGGAAAAGTAGTAAAGATTTTTGTTCCATACAAACAATGAATATTAGAAGTGCAAGAAGATGAGATTTCATCATTCTAAAATGCATTGACCAGAAACAAATTATTACCTAAACTGCTTGAGTAACTTGAGAAAAAAACAAACCTTCTCAATTTTTATAAAATTACTCTGTACAAAGCTGGTTTAGTGTGTTAATAAAACTCAGGAGCTCGTGCATAGCAAATCAGGAATTCAGAAGTCATTAAATTATTTTCATCGACTTTTAGGCATTAATATGCACATTGCTGATTTTGCAAATGTTGTTAATTTAAGACAAACAACTGAAATGTTTGGAGTGTCCTGACTTGTACTGAGAATGATTCCCTAGATATCTAAAGTCCAATGGAAGTACTCTTGGTTCAGCAGGCAGAATTGACTCATGTGCTGACACAAAGATTTTAACACTTTTTTAAATATGAAATAACAGCAAAATTCTCAGAGGAGTTTTGGAGGGCCCAAGTCTGTGTGGCTTTGATCCAGCACTAAATCATTTTCAGTGGCAATGGACTGCAGAGGCTTTTTGATGAGTTATGGCCAAGGTCCTCTGAATTCTTGAGTTCTCCCCAGCTGCTGGTGCTAGAGGGGACTGTGAGAGTTTGACAAACTCTGCACGGTGGCATTTTGTGTTTTTGATGTTGTAAGAAAGATAAAAGCATCTGCTTCTTATAAGAAACAGTTTCTTTTCTATGCCCAAGTCACTGTCAGTGGAAGCCCCTTATCTAAATGTGCTGTGCCGGCCCACAGGCTGCCCCCAGAGGGCAGAATCAAACCAGACTGCAAAGGAGTAGCATCTGCAAGTCTTGCCTCCTAAGCCTTCCTTCAAACACCCATGGAAATACAGCAACCAGTCGAGCCACAGAGCTGTTATTTGTGCTGCCTGACAGAGCACGACCTTGGAGACGGCCTGTCACTGCTCTTGTTCCTCAGCTGAACACGGACTGAGTTGTCAGAGACACCCTGTGCTTACTATAAAGGTTTTAAGCTTAATTTTCCCTGTAATTCCAAGAGCTGAGCCATGCTGTGCAGCCCTCAGGTCTGTGGTAGGATGGACAGGTGCCACCAGTCCGTGCTTCTCCTCAGCACAGGCACCACTGATGTTGAGCACAAGGCTTGCACAGCACTAGCAGTGCACTTCCCTTGCCCCAGGGACTCCCGGGGGTCCCTGGAAGGACACAACAGGCTTCGCAGCACGCACAAATACCTGGATCGTGCCCACCTTTTGTGGGAAGAACTGCAGCTTGTTTAAAAATGGCAAAGAGACACATTTGCAGTCCAAGGTGAAACTACACCCAGGCTATTTGAGCAGCTTTTACCTATGGATGTAGGAATGATCAGGATGTCTGGAAGCCTCTGAAAAGGAACTGGGCTCTCTGGGAGGTGGCCAACTAAGAGCTTTTGCAAGGATGGGTTTTACATGACTTGGTCCATGCACACACATGCTCAGCCTGGGAGAGGGAAGCCCAGGAATGACTCACCCTGGGAAGAAAACGAGCATCACTGTCTCTCTCCCCTCGTCACTGCCATGTGCCTTCTTTTCCCCACTTTTCTACGTGTGATTTGGAATAAAGAGTTTGGACAAAGTACAAGTCAAAAAGGTCTTTATTTTTCAACACACTCCACAAGATTTAAAAGGATTCTGCTGGGGCAGAGTAGCTGTTCTTTGTTTAAAATGCTGGAGCTGGCATCTACAAATTAAGATAAACTACATGCAATAGTGTCAGTGCTGTAAGCTTAACAGCAAAACCAGGGGGAAGATGAGTTCATCAACTCACTTAGGAACAAGAGGATTGTCTTTAGGACACTAGTTCCCAAAACTAGTGGGGATGAAGTCAGGAAAAACCAAATGGAAATACTATTGCCAACCTGGCAGTGGGCCTGTATGTTTGGAGAGGTGCTGTTTAAAGCAGGAAAATCCATACTCTCCTATGGCTTCTGCTGGTGCCTTGTACTGGCACGAGTTCAGCCCCTGCAGAGCCCGGGGCTTCGCAGGCCGCCCACTGCACAGGGCGGTGCCAGCACGGGGAGAAACACAGCTCCTGGGTGCTTCTGGTAAACTCATTCCCAAACTTCTATGAGCTCTTGGCATTTTAAACTTGCCAGTTTTACACTTCTTTAAACTAGATAAGGCTATTATTTTAAACCCTTATCAATTAAACTAATGTAGGTTTTGCATATAAGGAAATCTACCATCTAGAACTTTGCCTCCTCCTTATTCACATTCCACTTTAAACCATGATATTCATTAATGTATTGAACTTACCAAATGATAAATAATTTCAGAAGCTGTAATATTTCTCAATGTATCATTAAAAAATGTCTCTGACCCAGAGATTATTTACTGTATTTTATGGAACTTGCATTTTTATAAAAACATCTTATTTTCATGGTTAGTTTCGAGTTAAAACTAGATTAATAAAACCTTTCCTGTTTTGTGTATCAAAAATACATGGCCCAAAAAGTGAAAAAAATATATAAAGTGCAATGCAGAGCAAATTAAAGCTCAGTAATTTTATATTGAAGTGAAAGAGGAAATGCTCTGGTTCTAAAAATAATAATTCAGAAAAAAATGTTTTTAAAAAAGAAATTTACTTTATACTCTCTGAAACAAGATTTGATAGGAAACAAAGGAAGAACAAGGTATGCAGGCAGGTATTTCTCTTTTGTGACTGAAGCAAGATAAAAGGATGTGTAGATCTAAATACTGCAGTCTTCTGCAAGCAGAATGTATTAGAAATCCACTACTCATAAAAACCTGGCAACTGGGTTTTTAGTTTCCTACAGCTGCTTACCCTGTGCTAAATTCACTCCCTTCTATGATGGAAATACTTTTCTTACATGAGATAATATGAATAGCAGGGGACAAGAAAACATGCTTGCTTTTTCAGAGAGTTAAAAAAACCCACAGTGCAATTGATGCTGATGGTCCTCTTTCTTCAGTTACCTGATGACCCTTTACCTCTTGCCCAGCAGTCCCATCACTATTAAATTGATGCTGTAATAAAAAGAGGCTGAAAAACTGCACTAGCAAAGCAGCTGAAGACCTTTCCTATTTTCCACCATGTCTGGGTAAGAAGTGTACCCCGGTTCTCTGTAGCCCAGAGATCTACAGAGGTCATGACTTCCCAGCCCCTTAATGAACCTTGCAGGTCCTGAGACTACCGTGAATAATTCCTGACTGGTTCCAGGGAGGAGCAAGGTCCACTAAGGTGGTTTTTCACATCCCTTGTCTGCTCCAATATCTGCTTAGCAAAACCATGGTGCAGTTAAGATGTAGTCTTAAGACTCACTGCACGTACAATTATTGATCTAACTCCTCTCTTTTCCCCTATATATTTCATTTCATATCAAAATCAATGCACCAGCTATAAGTGGAGCTCTCCTGAGCTTGCTGCTGTAGGAGTATGTGCAAGTTCAGGTCCTTAATGAGACTCAAGACAAGACAGAGTGGGATAAAGGCAGTATTACCATGCCTGCCACATGAAAGAGCAGAGGCACAGACCCAGCAGGCCATAAGCTATCTAGCATTTTATACAGACCTACACTTACAGGACTGGATCAAGCCAGCATAACTCAGGAAACTTCTCTCTGGAAATGTCTCTGCTGGGGGTAGGAAGAGCTTTTTTAACAGTAGCACAAGCTTATGTCACCTTAACGTGCTGTCGAACTGCAGTGTGAGGCAAAATGCAGAGGTCTAAATGTAAAAAAGCCCAAGGACTGACCAAGATAATGTCTGGCTCCTTGCAAACGCAGCAGTGGATGGTGCTGTGTTAGAAATGCCAAAGCAAAGTCATGGGCAATGACCCCTTTATAAAGGTCTACTAATAAAACACTAACTTAGGAAGTCTAAGAGTGGGGAAAGAGTTGGAAAGAGCCTCCTTTACCTGGGGGTCAAACTTGGTTTAGGGCTCAGTGCTGGGTTCCAGAAAATCTTTGGGAAAAACTTGGTTAAGGTTACAGGGCTCAATGAGAGCCCCCAGAGGAGCTGCAGCATGGCTCTGGAAGGAGGGAAACAACCATGCCTGATCCAAAGTCTGACAATGCTGTGGCTTACTCAGTGACTTTCTGCAATGTAAAAGTTATACCACAGTTTTATTTTAATCACTGAAAAAGAAATTCTCTCTCTTCAAAAGAGTGAACATGTCATGAACACATGTGGGTAACCAACCTCCCTCAAGCTGGACACAGCAAAGGCAGCACTTCAGCCAACAGCACACAGACTATGGTGGTGACTCCCTTCACAACAGGCTGGCTACCCTGGATCCCATACTGAGAAACCCCCTTCTCCCTGGGGCTGGTATCAGTAGGATGGATTACAGGCTGAATACCACCTGCCTAGCAGCTCCTAAATCTGTCACTGAGTAACACATCCAGAGTACTGCCCCTTTGGTATTACTAGAAACTCTTCCAAGAGCCCTCCACATGTGTGGAGGTATCCGCTGTATTCATCCCTCTCACAAAGCCGAATGCACAATTCTCAAGCCCTCAGAAAGGGAGATTCATGATTTCACACTCCCAATTCCAGTGCAAAGCACACAGAGGGAAACCCATGTACCTTTGTTCTACAACCATTACCTGTGTCAGCAGCCCTTGTCAATGAAATCATTCACGGGAATAATTGGAACTCTCCTGAGAAAACCCGTACTGCTTTGAGGGCTCAGCTCGTTACAATGCCATCTGCATTCTGCTCTTAATTGTGCAATAAGACTTTTTATCAGATTTGTAATTTACAAAAAAACCCCCAAAACACCAAAAATCAACCACAGAACTTCTGTAACTGACTGCTTAAGACTAGTTTCCTCATACTGGGATCCAATTCTGAGCACTTTTCCTCAGGTCTTGCCTGACTGGCAGAAGCCTCTTTTGACTAATGTCTCTGTGTTTGTACTTTGGCCCTTTGTTAGAAGTCAGTCAAACAGGGAAAGAACCAAACAACCTCTGATCAACAGACCTGATTATTTCTGTCCTTCAGTTAATTCTGGACTCAGAGCACAAGACAAAAACAGGAAGACAGATGGGAAGATGATGTGTATTTCATTATTTATCAGCAAAAAAAACCCCAAACAGGGGTGAGATAGCCAGATACACTGTACTTGGCAGCCTGGATTCCACCAACCCTGCAGTGCAGATGGAGAGAAGAAATATATGAGTGGAGCTTTTAGTCTGATTGTTCAGATCTTTCTTGTGACTGAACAATGAATCCTCAGTGCAATCTTTTCCTACAATCTTCTGCTTGTATGAACTATTTAAGCTGGAGCAGATCATGTTGCATGATCTCATTCAGACTGTACAGTATCACGAAGAACTCAATTGTACAAGTTTTTTTCAAAATAGTATCATTTAAGCCAAATATTGGTAATTCAGGAATGTTTTCACCATCAGAATTCAAAAAAACCCAAAAACAAACCCAAACTTTGAGAAAATGCAAGAAACAAATCAAGGGAAATTTCAGACTAAACTGTCTCTGTAACCACAGGGAACAGATTTTTTTTCTTTCAATAATCCAGAATTTGTATAGCTTTCTAAAGGTGTTTTAGTTTATTTCTGTCATGTAAAATAACATACCACTAGTCTACGTGATTTACAATTTCCCCGTCCTCCTTTCGGCTCTCAGGAATTCCCAAATCCTGTTTCATAATGTATAATAAACAGTCATAAAATTATACCAACATTATAATTTCAGAGAGGTATTAAGATCCCAGTGCCATAACAGTCAGTTTTCAGAGAGTGCACATTTGCAGTGATGTACAGACACACATCACTTGTTTCCCTAATTTAGCCCTTTGTAAGTATTGCACCTGGTTAATAAGGCTACTGTCTATTTTCTTCTAATACTAAAAACTACACATAGACAACATCATTTGTGGCTTAAAAACATAGTACTCCTAAAGATTTTAGGTAAACTCATTTATTTCCTTGCGTACTCAGAGCTCCTATGTTGCCTGGAGGAGCATTGAGTGTACAGGGAATACAGATGGAACAAGAGAAATTTATTTAATGCAACCTGCTTATCATGCATTTTTCTTCAACGTGCTCAAGTAAATTTCTTTGAGCTTGCTGTCAAATACACACCTTTTACAAACTTAACCAATGCTTTCACATGATGAAATGTACAGCTGAGCTTCTTTCTTACCTTCCCTTTTGCAATGCAAAAAATCATAATAAAAAAATGAATTCCCTAAATTTGTCTGGTCTTCTAAACACAAGATAAATTGCATAAACCCAGGAAAGGTAGATTGTCTCACAAAGTGCATATTTCAGACAAAGCTATAGGATTATCTGCTCTTGCCAAGGCCTGATTTCAAAGGAGCTCAAAAATGTGTGCCAAACTTTAGAAACACAAGGAGTCTCGTCAACAAACTCCACAAGTGGAGATAAACACATACTTGAGTGCTCTGATGAACCTAAGCCTACATTTTATCCTTGTAATACCAGCAGTTCTCCATCTGTGCAGTCATACTTCCTAATTTATAGACTATGTGCTCCTCCTCCCTGAAAGATTTGTTGGCATCATTTTAAGAATTAATTACTACAGTTAAACACTGATACTAAAAATTCTGATACCATGAAAATGCTATTTACATTTGTAGGTGCTAATACTGAATATCCTGATTTTTATTCACTTCAGTATACACATTTGGGAAGCTGCAAAACAGAGTGCCTGGACACAGGAAAAAGGATTGATAAGAAAAAATTATGGATCAAATAGGATTTTTCTGTGTAAAAATAAAGCAAAATTGAGAATTTGCAAAACTTGTGGAATTTCAAAATCCTAGATAGCACAGCTCAAAACCCTGGGTTTACTGAAGCTGATACCTTTGCAGATATGACAAAAAATATGTGGTGACATGTTTTAAGTTAATGTAGAATTAGCCCTTTGCAAAGTGCAACACACAACTCTCCAGGATATCATGCTGACATACTGCTTTTTTGCTTGCTGAAGTCTTTTGGTAAGAAGTAATTCAATTATAGACAAAGCATGTTTTGACCAAGCAACTTTATAGACAAGAAGCCTTTATATTTACAGTAGATCCTGAAAAGATTTACACAAATGTATAGATTTACATTATAATTAGATTATGGTTCAAGCTAATTTTCTGTATTTTTATACTTTTTTTTTTTTCTATTTGGAACTTCCTAAGCTACAGCATTAAGTAAGATCATGTTCATCAATTAGTGCTTCATTCTAATTTTAGTAATTCAAGTAGTGAAATATTGCTCTTTTAATTTTGCCTAAAATAGAAAATAAAATCATTTTCTTAGCCATCTTCCATTCAAATAAACTCGCATCCTGCCTTTACAGCCCTCTCACGTTCCCTGAGGAAATCTGTATCAACTATTTTCTTTTTTCCTGTCTTCCAGAGGCAGTTTTTAACAAACAGCAAGTTTTTAGTAACTTTTGTTTATCTGGCCATTGCCATTACACATCATGTACTAATTGATGCTGGATATCACATACTATGATAAGGACTCCAGAATCAAACCTGAATCTCTAAGAGGACAGGCAAACAGTAAATACCAACACTCAAACATCTCAGAATGTTTAAGTCCATCTTTAGATTTTAATTACATAAATAATTCAGATTTAATGCTGAAAGAGCATTTATATTGCTCATTTTATTTCCCTCAAGGGTACATTAGAGATCTCACATTCAGATTCAAACACAGGAGAAACATTCTAGGTGTTAAGATGTGTCCAAAACCACAAGAACACTGGCTTGTTACTAAATTTATCTATTCCCTTCTATTTCATCAACTGAACGAATTCTTGCTGTGAGTGTGAGCAAGCACCAAAGCAACCTGTACTTTCTTCTGCCTGGTGCCACCAGAAACAGGCTGATGTCTGTTCCCAGGGTCTTTCTGCATTGCTGTTACAAGTGGTCTGCATGAAGCACAAAGAACATGATGAGTGTTTTCTGTATCAAGGAATAAACTCAGAAAGCTGCAAGTGAAGACAGACACCTCCTTAATTCCTGCATTTGGATAGAACTGAGAGCACAGTCAGTGTGAAAGCACTGTAGTTCCAGATGGAAAGAACAGTTCAAGTGGGCACTCTCAAGTATAGGTGTACATTGGCTGTTTTGCAATCTTGAAGATTTTCCAGCTCCATATGGATGCAAAGAAAGGCTGCTCCCATCTAGCAGACAGAGAGTGTATTTAAACCCTCAGCTTAATTTCTGCCCGTGACTTCCTTCTAGGTATTTTCTAAAGGTGCCATAAAACTCTGCTGACCTTACATGAGAATAAAATCTACACTATGAAACTTTACAACTGACTGCTTATCTACCAGAAAAATCCTGACAAATGCAGATTAAAGCCCAAACTCCATACTGCTCTCAGTTCCAATGCTACCACCTCACAGGAAGATTGAATAAAATACAAGATCAAGATGAGACTTTACAAACGTTTCCCTATCAAAATATTTCTAAGAAAAGGCACAGCACAACCATCTCCAGCAGATGCCTCTAACTTTGAACCAACAGAAGGAAGCCTCACTGGCAACCTCCAACATCTCTGCAAATGGCTAGCAAGCCTCTAATTCCATGCCCTGTTTCTAAGATGATGTTCCAACATATATACAGGCAGGAGAAGAAAGAAATCACTTAGTATTGCCATTCTTACAGTGATTGTCCTGGATTCTTGACAGGGCCATTTTAGCTGGTCCCAGGCCACAGTAAGCAATAGAAAACCATCCCAATGTACTGCATCAGAATGAATGACAAAGTAAAATTAGTGCCAAGAACATCTGGGACATTGCATGGTGCTGGAATCTAACATGCAGGTTCTACAAGAGCCTTTGGCTAAAGCTTTGCCTCCTGTTGTGCTGCCTATCTAGTCATTCTTGTGAAAAACAAAAGGGAGAAGGAATAAAGATGGTGATGTTGGCAATAGCCAATGGCTGCAAGGAACTTGTAGATAATTAGACAGCTAACGCTCATACCAGGCTAAGGATTTGGGAAAGTAACTGGACAGACAGGCATTCTGCTCAGTTTATTCACACAAGCAGGGCTGACCTGCCTACAGGTACATGCTAGGTGATGACTGGTATTGGTTAAAAGTGTAAACTTGCAAATTGGAACAAAAGATGTTTTACTCACTTTGCATCTTGTATATCCTGTTGCATTTGTGCAAGGCACTAGAGAATCAGGCACATTGTTTTGTGTGGAAACCGTTTTATGACTAAGATGATCTGAGTTTTAATGTTCAACAGCCTCATAGAGGAGCAGTTGGAGCACAGTCAACATTAAAAATTGCTATTAAAATTTCCCACTTCTAAAATGATCTCATTTTCCAGATCTTTTGAGGGATGGGGTGAATGGGGAACTGGGAAATAGCTTTGCTCTAACAAGGAAACTCCTAAAGAAAAATATTTGGGATCAATACAGTTGATCTCCACTCTGATACTGATGCTGACAATTTTTGTTACCAACATCAATACTATTAACAATAACACAGATCCCTTACATTTTTATATCAAGTTCTGGCTCTTGACATAGATAAACGCACGTCCAAATCCCTGTAGCACATAGAGACTGCATGATGTTCAGGACATTCCTTCCGACTTCTCTGGGGGATCAGAGACAATGACCTACCTCCCACAGAGAAACTGAAAACTGGAATTGGCATGTAGTGATAACAGTGAATGACCAGAGCATTCAGGCTAGCTCTTCCTCAGGAGAACAAAGGAATCTGACTGTTTTGGAGTGGTCGGTGCAGAAGTGTGAGATAAATCAGGTGTTAGGACAGTGATGCAGCCCAAAGCAACACAGAAGCAAGAGACTGAAAAATGGAAGAGATTACTCCAGATTATGATCAGTACTGCCAGCAGAAGGAAGGCTTTGCTGACATTTCTGTTCTTGCTGGCTGTGTGAGGATCACAAAGGGGATCTCAGCAGGCGCTGAACTGCTCGTGCAACACGAATTAATTGAGTTCAAAGCACAAAGCAACTGCAGAACGCTTCGCGCGGGGCCAGGCGGCCGGGCCGTCACGCTACCGCCGGCCTTGGTTTGGGCACGGTACCTCGACAAGTGCCTACGTATGAATCACAATGCCACAGCCATAAGATCCAAAACGGATTTAATACAAACCACTGATTAAAGGTTCTGTAAAAATACTGGTAATTTAGCTTTGTCCTGGCAGGATTTATCAATACAGTATCAATTCTGTTCTCTGCCTCGTTAACACCATCTTTCTCTCCTGTTTTGATGGTTTGTGGCTTTAGTCCCTTATGTAATCCATATCCAATTTGTACCAGAGGGCAATCTGGTCTGCCAACAAAACCATTCTTCTGTGCAGAAATTTATAAAGAATAATCTTATTACAATAATCTATAAAGTGCCCTCGGGAAAGGTGCTCGCAATGCCATGACATTATAGAAACAATATACAATCCAATATATTATTTTCAAAAAAATCCTCCAAAGCAAAAAGGAGGTGAACAACAAATACATAGGCAAATACTGTTAATCCAACAACAGTCAAATTAATTATGGAATGCTTTATAGTCTTGGAGTGCTTGTAAAAATGGGAGGCAGGGAACAAATTGGCAGGAGTATCTTGGGAAAGTCCCAAATTTTTAAAGTTCTATCAAAGTAAGTACACCATCAGCAAGCCCAGTGTTTGAAGATAAAATGTCTATGAATTCCTATGAGGTATTTTACTGTGGAAATTGAAAAAATACAACATGTAAAGAAAACCCATGTTTTACTAAGAGGAAAGACGATAATACAGTGTCTATGTATATCCACTGACTCTTAGTGTCTTTTTTTTTCTATTTGTAAAGAAAGTAATCTTTCTTCTCCCTGTTAATTTCAGATTTTATATACACATATAAAACTATATAATATATATAGTTTTACACGTATATATACACACACATACAAAAATACTCATACACACTCGTGTATATATCTCAGGGTCTTACTGGATTTCAGAGTCTTTTTTTTTTAATGACTTAGAGAACACAATTGGGCAAAAAATCAAGTAATTGCATGCATGCAAGCGTATCTTGCCACTTGTGCATGTAAATTACACAATTTGTAAATAACTGCAGAAATAGTATGCTCAAATTAGGCACCTGATTGCCCAATTAACTTGTTCACAGAGAATCAGATGATAACCTTCAGTAGCTCCTATTATAGCTTCTTTTCAGTACTACCTTATGAAATCCACGGTGTATATTCCAAACAACTGCATTGTTATTTTGTGCTTTTACACAGACACAAGCAGCGCTGCACACTTAATAAAGCTATCAAGTGAACTTTGGACCAGATTTTAGAAAGTTGTTCAGATACTTAAAAGTCCTCTTGTGAGAATGAGCCAGCTTAGACAATTAAAAAAAAAGTAGAAAAAGATTTGGTCTAATCTCAGTTGGTTCAAATGCTATGAAAAAAAACAACCCAGGCATTTGTGGCCCTTCATGCCTCTATTAATAGACAAAGTTTTGCTTCTGTGTCTTTGATTTTTTTAAGGTGTCTTGTTTTCTTTAACAGGCAAGTATTATTTCGCCATATACATTCATTTCCTAGTAAATCCTTCCTTTATTTTTGCATTGAAATAATCATTAATTAACAGGATTTGACACAGGTGTACACAGAACACCAGGTTGCCGCATTCCAGTGTATACTTCCTAATGGACAGAGGAACTGAAGTACCCAAATCAATCCAAGTACTGCAAGTAGAAAAACTTGTTAATTCATATATCAAAATGAGTTAAGAAATGGTCTTTTACCACAAATATGTTGCTCCTTTTCTGTTGTACTTCTTTTTCTGAGATGATGTTGTGGAAAGGGGGTATTTTCTTTTCTCTACCAATTTTTTGCTTCAAATCAATCTTAGTAGCTTTAAAAGAAAAAGCTGAACAAACCATTATCTTAACAACAATCTCTCAAATAAGAGAAAGGGAAGCAAAAGCAGAACTGCTGGGCTGGATCGTGTCCCTGAATTAGGTATTACATATAATCCTAGTGGCTGCATTTATGAGTTCTTCACAGGCTTCCTGCAGCAACAGCTGTGCTGGTCCAACTGTTCATCCCCCCTCAGAAAGGGGAGAGTAGTACGAAAAGCTGCTGGAGCCCCCTTATATTCCTGTGGGTTTCAATCAAGCACCACCGATTTCTTCCCTCAAACTTCTCATGACAGTATCTGCTGGTGACTTGCCATTGCTGCTTTTCTTCCCCTAGAGGATCAAAATCCAATTTGGTACTTAAATTACTTTGTTCCACTCCACTGGTCTGTGCCGCGTTTAAAAATCTTCCAGGAATGCTGCTTGTCCTTCTTGCAAAATCAGACTTTGCTTTTCTCCTATAAACAAACAAACGAAAATCCCAACTCTTCCCCACATCCCCTTTTCAAAAATAAAATCATGATCATTTGTATCAGGAGAATTATTTAGCAGTCTCCAGTCTTAGTACAGCTTTTGTTGAGAAAACTGTAGCTTATATGACTCTGAAGTGTTTATTAGAAAGCTTTCAAAAAGAGATCTTCGTTTCAGGGAAAGAAAAATTGTTCAGTTTAGCAAATACAGATGTTCACAGCAGAGAGACTGAAATGGTTAAAAATGATCCTAGGGAGCAAGCAGCTCACAGAGTTAGCAAAATAATTAACTTTTTCCTTTTCTTTATAGAAGAACACTAATAGCTGCTCTGGTTTCCACACTTACTGAGACAGATTTTGTTGTGTGGTCTTGGTTTTGCCTTTTTTTTTTCCTCTATTGCTCCACACAGGTTTTAATTAGTGCTTCTCCTTGGCTACAAGTGCTTCATTTTGAAATACAAAGCTCTTCAAAAAAAAAAAAAACAAAACAAGAAACCAAAAAAAAAAAACCCACCCCAAAAAACCAAAACCCATCACTGGAGGGGAAAATGGGAAGTGATACAGTGCAGCTGCAGCAATCTGGTTCTGCTGTTGTCCTCCCCCTCCCCAAATCCTCTGCATAATTTCAATCGTTAGTCGATGAACCTTTGGCAGGCCTTCTTCCATCGGCAGGCAGTGCACCACATATCTCTGTTCTCCATCCCATAGACCTTCCGACACTTTTTCCCCTCCCCTCTAGGCTTCCTGTCAGAGAGAAAGGGAAGCTCGTTAACAAGATGCTTTAGTAGTTTTGCTTTTCACCCTAAGACCAGGACAGCAAACTCAATGGAGCGCAGGAGGCAGACAACCCTGGGTCTTTCACAGGATTTGGGCTGGTTTTGTTCCAGCTGGGAGCTGATCAAGTGACAGACACATGTATGGCCATGACTCCACTGCTCTCAGGGACCAGGCCTTCTCCTTGTCCGTCTTCCACAGCCTCTGCAGCAGCTGCTGAGCCTGCTCCTGGGATGATCCCAGGAACATACAGCCCTGACTTTAGCCAGCAACTAAACCTGGACTAGGTAAATGATACTTTAGCCACATGAAGTGCCAAACCATAATGGGCAGTCATAGCTGTTCCACAGTACAGGCTAGGCCATGTCAGGCTAAAGTGCTGCAGAGCTGTGGTAAAAATATTTGGCATAGCTCAGAGCAGCAGACCTTGACCACCAGCAGGTATCAGCTATGTCAAAGGGGAGAAAAGCTATCAGCTCCTAACCTTGCTGGTCCTTCCTGCATAGTCTGCTCTGATCTTATTGACTGGAAAACAACAAAGTGAGTGGAAAGTTTTAATCCTTGCTCTCACTTGCAGCACATTCTTGTGTGCACCTTCTCTGTGGTCCCCAAGGCCAGCAAGGCGGGCAGCACCTGCTTTTAAAGCTGTAACAGTTGTCCTGTTTTCCATTTTTCAACCACATTCAAAAGATCACAAGTTCAGAAAATGATCCAAGTAATTGTTAAAACGGAATTTTTTTTATTCAACACACCACAAGCCAGCAAAACTGAGGAGCAATGCTTCACCAAGCAGTCCAATGTTCACTGCAGCAATGCTATTTGTCCTGGCATCTTTAAATAAAGTAACTCTACCAACAGAACAGTTTAATCCCTGTTTTACATGTTGCATGGCACACATGGGAATTGCCTGATGATTCCTCTCTTGAATACCCACACATTTTCTGATTACTGAACATTAATTAATGGGCACAATCCATTAATTGGGAAGATTTCAAGTTTGGTTTGTAGCATATGCAATGATCTGAGAGTCATGAAGAAAATTAAAAGCATGAAATCTTTTTGTCTCATTTTAGGGTACAGTTACCTTTAGAACTATGAGAAATAAGGAGTTTCTTTACTGCAAGAAATTCAGCATTACAGTTTCATTTTTTTTACATAACTTTTTGAACACTTTAAAAGTAGATTCTGGTCAAATACCAGTTAGGTTTCATGGAAATGAATGCAGCGTATGTCTAGGGAGACAAGGCATAAAAAGCCTTGCCTTGATCTAATTTATTATAGAACAGGGTTTCTTATAATTCATTTGAAGCCAAATACTGTTCTGAATGGTGGTAAACATGTAAGAGAGTCCAGCCTTTCAGGGAAAAGTGCAAAGCCAGACAGTGCAGCTGAACTTTACCTTCGCTGCGAGTGAAAAGAAAAACAGGTTCTGAATGCTTACTTCGAAGAGTTCTAGCCAGAACCTGCCTGACAACTGCAATGACGGCTGGCAGTGGGCTTTTTCTGTTTCTCTGGCCACCGACATCTTATTTACTGAATGCCCTCCAGGTTGTGAGGCTGTGGTGTGTCAGCAGGAGCTAATGGTCCCATACCTCAAGCCAAATGCTACTCTAGGCGGTGATGAAAGAACTGTGTGGGACTGTTTCTGCTCTCCACTCCCTGCAGGACGATTATGGGTTGGTGAGACCTGCCAATACAGACAAAAAAAGCTGCTTATGAAGAACATATACAATATGAATGCAATATAAATTCTTTTCCCCGGAAAATGCAAATTATGATGCATGGTGGCAAGGATACCCAGGAAAGGTGACTATATAATATACAAACATAATTAAGCTTTAAGTTTATTTAGCATTAGGTACATTGCATTAGGTTCTCTTTGTTTCTCTGTATTTCCAGTCATCCTCCTACAGCAAACCAAAATACAGATCAGCATCACTGTAGGTTTTGGAAAAGACAAGAAACACATTAATTCTTATTTAAAAACTCTGAATAGCTCTTAGAAAAACCTTCTCCAATTAAAGCAAAGAAAATAACTGAAAAAATAAACTCTGTCCTGTGCTGAGATCAATACCAATGATCTCCTATGAAATAAAGGGATTTCACTTGTTACTCCTGTCTGTGACTTGGCACTCTTTGTGGAGAGACACCCTTTGGAGAAGAGGGTTTGTTGAAGAGCACTTACAGTGTGACCCCTATAGGTTTAACAGGCAGGGAGTGCAATGCAGCCCTTCTGATCTAAGTTGCTAACAAGATGTTATCTCCTTACTCTGAGCAGTAAACCTTCCCAGCAGGTGTCCTCTTCATGAATGTTTCCAAGGGAAGGGTGTAGTTTCGTCTTCTGAGACTTCCCAAAGAAGTCTCCTACATGAGCAAGGGGCTTGGCAACATCATTCAAGCAATCACATGACATAAAGCTCGGCCTTAAATAATATCTAAATTATTTTACTATGGCCTAATTTTGCTCCTGTGTGAAGGCCACAACCACTTTACAGATAAAACACCAGAAAAAAGTCCTGAACGCTATTTTTTTTGTTGTATATTGAATGTAGCAAGCTTCATTTGGGCATCTAGTGCACAGTCAGCCTCCTGCCACCAGGAACTGCAGATATGGTCATAGTTCTCTGCACTGCTGTGACTTTTCCCTCCTGCCCTTTTGAAGTCTTACAATATTTGGAAGAGAGTGAACTGACTGACCTCACTTGAAGAGAATTACTGTACGTGCTTTGATTTTTGATACAAAGTCTATTTTAAAGCTACTCCATAGTAGCAAAAAACTAATGCTTGTAACTGAGTACAGACACTCTTTCAACTTTTACTCTTGGCTGGTAGCAAGAGAAATTTCTGATTTAACTGCATATGTGGCTCACACTCTGAACAAACTTAGACCATTACTGATACACAAAATTGTACCTGCAAAACTTGAAAGAAATTTCCTCTTTCTCTACCAGCTTACCATGTTCTGTACATCCAGAGACCACACTAGCTCCTTTTGTTCTACCCCTCCAGAATACTGAGGGCAGCTTGTTCTGTGCTACTTTTTTTCCAAATTTTTATCAACCACTTTCCTTGTTTTACCTAAGGATGATTGAAACACTGAAGATAAAATGCAAAGCAATAGCACTTTTGTAGTATTTGGCATTTACCAGACACTGTGCAGTTTTCCAGGCATTACCAGTAACCAGAGATCTCCAGTCATTGTGCTAGGGTTCAGAAACATTTTATAAAGCAGAAATTATTATTTGTCTACCACTACCAACTGACACTCAACATATTAGCTGGTTGTCATTGAACAGAAGAGAACTTGGATGGCCTCCTATGTTATAAACAATTATCCTGCTTACTTCCAAACAGAGACCAGGCTGGAGCAGTAACTGCAGTGTGCAGACTCCTCCCTCACATTCTCCTGAGAGGGTCTCTGCACAGGTTCCAAGGACTGGCACACCAAGGCAGCTAAACAGCACTGAAGATGAACTTTAGTGTATTTTGATAAGCTTTGCAGCAGGCCTAAACAATACCAGTCAGCTGTTCTCTGTATGGAACACTAAGACCAGATTAAGAGCAAGCCCTGAGAAGGCGATCCTTGCCCTTGGAGGCTTTTCATGTCCAAAGTGCTGTCTAATGCAGAGTAAAATGACGCTGTTTGTTTGAAGCAAGGACCTGGGAGTTTCCAGTTACAACTCCTGGGGGGGAAACTGTGGTTACAGAGAAGATTTGGTAGATCTGTAAACATCAGATTACCAAAGATCTTGCCTGTTCAACCTTTTTGGGTCTTATGAGCAGGCAGATAAAAGTCGGTATCACACAGCGGAGATCACACTGACATTGAGGAAGGCTTTTACCCTACATTACATAAAAGTGGAAGTACATGGTCATTATGTTAAGTCCTCCATTACCAAGACATATGGACTTCACCATGGCTCATCCCATTTGCATCACTTAACTCACTCTCCTCATGCATCCCCAGGCTGTGGCTGATTTATTCTCCTAGCTCAGTCTCAACTGGTAGAACAAACATCAGCTTGTCCTTTCTGCTTCATGCAGAGAACAAGACCTCACAATGGCTCATAACTGTTCCAACATTCAACCTTTCACCTGCAAAGTTATCTTAGAAAAATGGTATGAAAAAGTGTATTTCCCATCTGCCTTGGAATCTAACCTATGCATGATTCAGAACAGAAAGGGGAAATACACTTTTTCTAATCCCCAACCTAAACCTTCCCTAACACAACTTCAGGCCATTCCTCCAGGTCCTGCCACAAAGAGATCAGTGCCTGCCCCTCCACTTCCTCTCACGAGGAAGTTGCAGACTGCAATGAGGTCTCCTCTCAGTCTTCTCTTCTCCAGGATGAACAAACGAGTGACCTTGGCCACTTCTCCTCCCTTATGACTACAATACTTCTAAATAAATGTTCAGATGTTGTGAATACTCCTGAGCCTAGAGCAGCCAGATACTGAGCCAAACTGATCCAGCAGTACATATGCCTTGTTTTGAGGTGCTCAGTTACTTGCTGATAAGCACACTCATATTCACAAAGGCCTTTTGGTGCTGCTCTGCTAAAGACTTTCCAAAAACAAGGACTTAATGCAACTCATGGTGTTTGAACACCCTAGTTCCCAGGACAGAAAGCAGGAAGTGCTCAGTGTCATTGAAATTCAATGTCCATAGGAATGAAAAGGGGAAACGCTACAGTATGCGTCAAAAATTAAATGCAAAAGGAGACTATTTTGAAATTTTGTTTCTCTCATGGTCTTAAACTACTGACACAAAGGTCTAGAAAGAAGCCTGTTCAAAACCAGGATTCAACAGCCCCATTCCAACACCACCAGTAACATGAAAAAATGTGTAGACCTATGCACTTTTTCAGATCTGTACATAATCTTTTCTTGCTCAGTGGTTTGTCCAGGCCAGAAAAGTATTCCAAAGCTCTTTTAGAAAACTGCTTGCATAAATATTAAAAAGTAAAATAAATATTAAAAGTCAAAAAGTAATGGTTTGGACTTACTCTCTGAAGTTCCCTTGGGTGCTACAGGCTCACATCTCATCTCAGGGACCGTGTATGCCACAACTGCATGAGTTTTATGTTATGCTGGCTCTGTCACATAGTCTGGGCTTAAATAAACCCCATCAGGGAAGGAGAAAGTCTGAATTCAGGTGAAGTACCTACACTCAGTGTAAGGGTGGGAACTGCCAGACCCCCATTTTTGTAAAGCAATATCTAATTTATTTCAAATCAGAGATAGAACTTTAATTTAATATACAGGTATTCAACATAAATTTGCATTTGCACCCTCACTGCACATAATTTTTCACTGCAGGCAAGCCTTTGTAATTCATAAATGATCCCACTGATGACAAAGTAGTCAAATGTGTGCAAACCCCGAAGTTTTTTTTCTTATTATTATTTTTTTCTTTGTTGAACAGCCTTATAAATGTTGTTAGAGCTATAATGGCAGTTCACATGATTCCCTGAGCAGGTTATAATCCTGCATCACTGCTTCCCCAGGTTTTTGTATTGAGATTACTTTCAAATTGTACTTAAATCATTGCCATCTCCATAGAATTCTCAGAAAGTGATTTGGCATTTCTTAAATTCTACTGAGAACTCTTCACTCTACAGCCACAGATCAGCACTGTTGCCTGAACAAGTAAACTTGACGCATACGTGTCTAATCCTGTCCTCTTAAGTGTCTGACTTACAATGTGACTAATTGCATTTTTAGATTCCCAACACTCCTGGCACCAGTTTCTGCTACTCCACAAAAGGAGCCAGTTTCATAATTACTCCGTATCAACCCCATTGTTGGGAAATCAAATTCTCAGGGAACTTTGTGGATAGCACACTCTGTTCAAGGCGCTCTTGTTGGAATTGCTGCCAGCATGATGTCTTTCACTGTTAGTTGTTCCTTGATGGAATTTAATAAATATTCATTGGCAGAGTGCAGTGTAATTGATTCAGTCACTTTCATTTTTATCAGCTCTGCAGGATGCCACAGCCTCTGCAGAAAATCTCCAAGATTTGCCAAAGGTTGACAGTAAGAAGCTTTGGAGATTCATTTGGTGAAGAGAAGGGAGGGAAATAGTATCTCTTATCGCCTTGTCTAATATTCACTGTCAGGAGAAAAAAAGCTATATGGTTCTTTGGATGAGCAATGTGCCTTATATAACACACTTTCAAAATTCATAAATTCATAAAGTGCAATATTAAATGAGATGTTATGACATCAAGAAGGTTTATGATTAGAGAATATCAATTTAGCACGAAAACAGTGCTTTCCAATAAAATGAGGATACTTTACATTAGTATTTATTTACATGCATCACAGAGGTTTCCCACTACTCATAAACAGTGATTTACATTTACTTTCAGCAGTCCCCACACCAGACAGGACAAGCTGAATCCTTTGCAACTCTTCATAAAGGTTTTTCACTCCCCCCACAGTACCCACACCTACACTGTGGTACGTTTAGAACCACTAAGATTCTGTTTAAGCAAACATCACATGTCTGCAGTCCTGTTCATAGAACTAGGCCTTGTACACCAGCTTTTTTGAAGAAAGTGTCAGTGTTGAATTTCCATATAATACATCCTCATTAAAAAGCTGTCAAATTGCAATATGTATTAATAACAAAATGCAATAGACACTGAACATATTTTCTGTATAAAACAACATTTTTCTGCTATCAGTAGCGGCTACATACTTTTAGCCTCCTAAAATGGCACTTCGAATTCATCTTATTGTTTCTTTCAGTTGCCTTTCTTTCAGTTGCTTCATCTTCAGAGTTCATTCAGGTAACAGCCCTGCTGCCTGAATCTAACTGGCCTGTTAGCATAACCATTACCAGGCTGATTTTCCATCTAGTTTTTTAAGAAATCTCTTAGTGGCACAAAAAGAAGCACATATGCCAGGCTCTGCACCTACCAGAATGTTCTTTTGTAAGCATATAGTTTAAAAAATATATACTATAGATTCAATTGTCTGCTTGTAGACACTGATGCAAAAGTAACGTAAATGTACTGATAAAGAGAGCAACAAAGGTGTTAAAAACAGCCATGCTGGCAAACTGAGGCACATGTTTAATTTGTTTCTTTTTGGTATTTGTTATGTCACATTTACTTCTATAATTACGCACTGTGAAACAAAGCAAGAAGATCTAAAAACCCCTTTTTCTCCCCTTCTTTCCTTTTTTGATGTGCACTTACTGGAATGCCGGTGAAGGTAACTGGAGGCGACTGCCAAGAGATGCTAAAGCTACTGCCATTGGGAGTGAATTTTGCTGACCCTGGAATGTTCACTGGAGGAGTGGCCTGTGTGAAGAGAAAGTATTATTCCAGCAAGAAGAACCATTCCTCTTCCAAAGCATTTCAAAGGATCTTTCATTCCTTGAAATAGTAAATCTGTGAGAGATTTTCCAAGGTATAAAAAAACTCCATGGTGACAAGCATTTTACCCTTGTGAGAGGGATAATCATGAATAAGCTAGTAAGGAAGGGACAGAGTTATATACATACCACTGTTCCTAAACCTTGTTTAGAGAAAGATGACTGCTCTCAAAAAAATCCATAGAAAATCCTTAAGAGGGAGAGTTGTTAAAAAAACAGACAAAATCAAACGTCGCATACAAATAACTTTTAAAATAATGCCATCAAGAAGCAAAAACTACTTCACAGATGACCATCTGTCCCACAGTGATAAACAAGGCCATACTTAAACTCATGGCAGCTGTTTTACACAATTTTAGTGTGGATAGCAAGGCTTCTTGGATGGAAGAGGTCAACAGCAAGGGTTGACCATTTCTCATTTATCAGATAAATGTTAAGAGTCATCCCAATTAAACCAGTTTTTCCTATTAAAAACAAGGAGCTGTAAATCATCCTTTGGATTCAAAAAACAGCTCTTGAAATACTAAACTAAAGCAAGTATTTGAAGGACTCCTGGGCTCCTTGAACTCCTATGTTCTTCCCATCCCGGCTGTAACACTTAGTGCTGCCCTGGGGTGCAAATACGATAACCTGAGCTTAGACTGTTGAGGACTTTTCATCTTGTGCCTTTCCTTTGGTTTTTGCACTGCATTATGAGTTTCCAAGAATTCTTCTCTCCCTCTTTTTGAATCCTGTTTAATTTTCAGAATCATGAAATTCATAGTTGTGCAGCTACTCTGCCTAGCAGGAGCGTGAGCAGCCACCATGAACAAGGCTCACTTTGACACTTGAATTTCAAGCTGTCACCACAAAAAAACCCTTCTTGGTTTAAACTTACAGAGAATTTGATAAAATGAGTTTTCACTTCTGCCTTTCAGTTGACTGTACATGACAATAACACAATACACGCACTTAAGCAGTGTTTGTGTTTGGGGCTGCTGAAATTGTCTCACTGCTTCAGGAAAAGAATGCTTCCTTGAGCCACCAGGCAGAGAGGAGTGATGACAAACTACAACCTGATAGTCCCCATTAAAGATGATCTTCCATGTAAACAAGGGCTGAAACAATCCCCTAGAGCCTTTCCAGGAAAAGGAAGGCGAGACCACCAGATGCCTCTGTGCATGGCAGCGATCCTCTGTGGGCTGCCAAGCTGCTGACAGCTCCAAGAGAATCCACACAGACATGCAGAGCAAACATACACTGAGCTCCATAAAATATAAAAACCTCTCTGAAAGGCGTCAACAACAATTTGGCAACTTCAGTTGGTACCAGTAGTTCTCCATTACAAGCCTGTTAAAATGGGAAGGAGTGAATGACCACAGCACTCCAGACAGAAAGAACTGGAGAGAGCTGGATGAGCAGTGAGGCAGCATTGCCTCTGCTCAGCATCCCACATGGATGGCAGCTCAAACCCAGGGTCAGCATAGCAACTTCCTCAATATTTGAATAAGACCTGGAAGGGAAATCTTATGTGCTGAAAGAGCCTGCCTGTAGCTCCTCTGTAGTTAAATTTAATAGGTACAGGCAACAGTTTCGTAAGTTTAAAACCGATGCAATTTGCAGTTGCTTAAAATACTATAGTGCTCAATTCCTTTTTCTCAGTGCCTAAATATCTACTTCAGACATGATCAGACTTAGATAGTCAATCACCTTGTTCACTTGTTTCCCAGATGTGCATCTTTGCTCATCAAGCACAGTCAGCTTTTTCAGGCTAACATTTTAGTCAATCTCTTCCATAAGGTAAGCAACCATAACATTATAACCAACTGAAGAATTTCTATACTGCAACCTCAATTTGCTTGGAGACCTCCACCTAACTGCCAATCAAAATATATTAATTAATAATTTGTATTTATTTATTTATTTGTGCCAACATTACCCTTATATCTGAAATGGCCTGTGCTCATCCTCTCCCCCTCTCATGCTTGTCCTCTCTCTTTCTTTCCAGGCACCAATTCCATCCTCTCCTCATCCCTTGCTTTGCCTGAGGTATCAGTCCCAGGGCTGGAGAAGCTGCCCATGTTCTCTCTGCCCTCTTTCTTCAACACTGATGATGTTATTTCTACTTCTTGTGGTTGGAACCCACCACATTGAATTTGGCTGACCAGAACTCTTCTCAGGATTTCAGCTGAAGTTATGTGGGGGTCTTGTATAATGGCATTAAAACCCCTGTCTCTCCTAGATATTTCTTACCCAAAAGAACTGATAACTATTTTTTTCCCCTTCACAGCTCTATTGTTGTTGGTTCATGGTCATTCTGTGCTTGATTAATGAACACAGGTTTCCTTCTCACATAATTTTCTAACTACCCTAGTTTATAGCAGAAAAATCTCATTAGTTCCTCAGATGCAGTACTTTGCATGTTCTCACATTAAACTGCATCCAAAACCTATTATTCTTAAAATCACTCAGTCATGTAAGCCTGATATGTAACTCCTTTACTGCTGATGTCTCCCGAGTTTGGTATCAGTGAAGTTTATTATAGTATTTGTGTATAACCAAAATGATTTAATGAAAATGAGATCAGGGTCAGGAACAGCTTTTCAGTTAACTCCACTAATGACATTCAAAAGCCCTTTCAAAATAACTCACTACTGTTCTCTGTGACTTTCCAGCTCCTTCTCTTACACTAAATTTAATCTCTAGTTTAACAAATATTGCCTATATGACTTAAGATCAAATGCTCTCCTTGAATCCAGAGGGATTTGTTCTTTGCTTCCCAGGCTGTTCTGGCATTATCTTTCTCTGGGGCTGCCCCACTGCAGTTCACCTCAAGTGCTGTACTTTCCAGAATTTCTTCCAATTATTCTTCTAAATCTTTCCTTGCCAATAGGACTGGGTCAGGGAAGAGCATCAGCATTTGCCTCACTTTCCTCATATCTTTCTCACTACAGGTAATCTATTTGATGTTTTCCAGTCATACAGGAAATGGCAATTAACAGATCTCTTTAGGATTCTTGTGACCAAACTTTTGGTTCTGTATTTTTTCCCCCTTTTTGTTTTAACAGGAACCTTATCCAAGTTCCTTGAGCTGCTCCCAGTGAAGTAATCTCCACTTTCTCCTCTGGCTGGTGAGATCTGAATCTCCACCCTGCCTCCTGGCTCTTCTTGCAAGGCTGGAGAGATCCTGGCAGAGGATGCCACTGACCTTCTCTGTAGAAGCTGCTTCCTTTGCCAGGACAGCCTGAATGCTTGAGCAGGGACCCTGCCTCCTGCTTCCAATTAGCGAGCTGTGAACAGTGTGGACTGTGTCACTCCTCACTGATGAAATTAAGCACTGAAACCAGAGCAACCTGAAAAGCCGACGGGACCCAGGCACTTGTAGTCTTGTGTCATGGAATACATCAATTCAAGTCCAATTCAAGGGCCTTAAACACTTGAATTAGGATTTCCTTAGGCAAGTGCTTTACTCAGAGGCTCCTTGTAAAAAAGGGTTGAGTGGGTCTCCAAACAGCAGGGCAGACTGTCATGACTGCAAATCCCAAATGAAGCAAAACTTCTTAGCAGCCTAGACTTGCTGCCTCACGCTCTGAGGCAGGCCTTAAGCTACACTGAGAAGCAAGTCTTTCTCCTAGCTGGCTTCATCAGCCCCCAGGTGGGCATGCTACCTGATGCAGCTTCCACCTGTGATACCAAGCTTCCACCCAAGCTTTTCAACATGCAAAAAAGTCTAAAATAAGCCTGTAGTCCCCTCTGGCCTTTTAGTAGGAGTGCTCCAAACACACTACAGAAGTTGTATCTGCACAATGCTATATATG
The DNA here is from genome assembly GCA_013399195.1 of Dicrurus megarhynchus. Taxonomy (NCBI): domain Eukaryota; kingdom Metazoa; phylum Chordata; class Aves; order Passeriformes; family Dicruridae; genus Dicrurus; species Dicrurus megarhynchus. Next base: position 53,519 of record VXAD01009665.1, read on the forward strand.
ATAGTTACTGCATCTGATAAATTTAACGGAGTTCAGTTCTCCAGTGCATACGCAGGTCATGGACCACACTACTTCAAAGCCTCTATTCCTCTTTTCTCTTGCGGTATCCAGACCAAAACATGTCAAGTTTCAGTGCAGTTTTATAATTAATGCTTTCTGTTGAAACTTAGCTGAAATGTTTTGCGACAGCAGTTTTTGCCATTTGAAAAGAATTACCTCCAAAAATAGGAAGATACCATATTTGCTTTTAAATTCTTCCTGCTCTACTTCACATCTGCAAACTGACATCTCACACTGTACAAAAAGAGGAAATTAATTGTTCCTGGCATCCTTTGGGTACTTGTTGACGGTTCAAGCAGAGCTTGTACTTGTTCCATAAAAGCAGAGCTGAAATGAAGACTCTGGAAGGGATTCGGCTGACTGGATGGGAATTTTTACAACGCAGGAGGCCCCATCTGAGCACATCACCTTGGGTTCTCCTTATGGTCAGTGACAATTGAACTGATGTAGCCAGTGGGATACACAAATCAACTCTTCTCAACCTGAAGCATGCACCTATTGTGTGGCTGCATAAAGAGCACCCCAAAATGTGGTGGGCACATAAACAAACAAACAAGCAATGAGCTCAGAATACATCTCAATTTAAATTAAAAAAATGCCTTTGACTGCCCTGAAAACCTTTCAGCCCATTAAAACCCAAACACTGTCATGTGACATTTCTTTCCACATGAATGACATTAGTGTAATCACTGGAGCTCATCCCACCGGTGTTACCTGGTAAGCATGGTCCGTGTGTACGAGGTAGAGGTTGGTAGGAGCTGAGCGGCTCAGAGGTGTCATCAATTTAGTCTCGGTTTTGGCACAGGAAGTTTCAGGACGGATTGTGTCTTGGGTGGGAAAGGAAGGAGGAGATGCTAAAGATGGAGAGACTGGGGAAAGACTGCTTAAGCCATCAGCTACTGAGTCCGTGTTGAGCCTGATTTCTGTATAGTAAAAATCCTCCTCTCCATCACTGTAGTCAGACTCTCCTACACGTCTGTATCAAGACACAGAAGTAAGAACTGATTAAATGAAAGCAAGAACCCCGAGGTGAATTTTAAGTTCTAGATGCATGAGCAAACATATTAATATTGTTGATAAATTAGTATTTGCAGTTTCAACCCTTCCTACTTTATCTGCATTCTGGCTGCAGGGAAGGGGGAGAGGAAAATCATCTAGTCTGAAGGGAAAAGAAGTAGGAATTACTTTTTTTTCCTCTCTGTATCATTCTTGACTAATTCTTTGACCTTGGAGTGGATGTTTGACTCCTTCAGGTCAAGTGTCAGCTTCTCATTTTTAACTATTGTAAAGACAACAAGAATCTCACTGCACTCTGTCTTCAAAAGTCACAGCAAAGATAACAGACACAGGCAAGATATACTTCACTCATGTTACAGCAAAAAATATGCAACCTTATTGGAAGTTACTTAATTATACCAAATACAGCTATGGCTGCTATTCACTGTAACTTTCTGTAGCATAACGGAACAATTTGCTAGAAAACACTCTCACCATGCAACTCACTCAGACACAGAGAAGGGACTCACATGGGCTGGCTTGCCACGGCCAGGACTTTCTGGTCCTGCTCTCCAGAAGCAGGCTTATTGAAGGAGGGCGTGTAGAAGGTTTAATTGCCCTAAAGTTTCATCTGATGTGCATTTTAGCGCCAAGTGCTAATAGTGAAGCAGCCCAGTCAAAGCAGTAGTTCCCAGCTGACTACACATTATCTTGAAGTCCAAAGCAAAACTTACTGAGAGAACGTAGGTCCAGCAGGTTTGAAAGGCTCTACCAGAAGTACCATCCATTAGAATGCAGCCAGTCACTCACCAAAACTACTCTCTCCAGCAAAGTTGCTAACTCCAGCAAATTCCAGAAAGGTTTTGCTATTTACTTCTCCCTCTCCCGCACCACAGAGGATGTCCCCACAGCATAAAGCACAGAGCAACATTCCTAACTGCATTTTGAGAGAGATTTTCTCTGTTTCCCACAGCCTTACCTTTAAGCCTAATGGTAACTGCTATGACCATCCTGAGCTCCAGATCTTTCTTGTGGTGGCTTTAATTTTTAAGCAGTGGGTAACACAGACCTACGCAACAGAGATGTATATTCACCTAACAGGTGAAGACTGTGAGTCCCCACTGTAATTGTATACGAGACAGGTACATCCCTCAGTGAACTGTCCAGGAGAGTTCAGTTGCAAACTAAAGCTCTGAAACAAACTTGTGCCCTAAAAGGTTCATTTGCTTTTTTTTGCTTCTAGTCCAAGTAACATACATGTGTGTCCTGGTTTCATCTGGGCTGGAGTTAATTTTCTTCCAAGTAGCTGGCACAGAGATGTCTTTTGGATTTAGGATGAGAAAGAGTGTTGCCAACACACTGATGTTTTAGTTGATGCTGAGCACTGCTTATAAATCAAGAACGTTTCAGCTTCCCAAGCTCTGCCAGTGAGCAGAGGCACAAGTAGCTGGGAGGGAGCATGGCCAGGACAAAGGGATATTCCATACCATAGAATGCCATGTTCAGTAAATACACTGGAGGGAGTTTGCTGGGAGGTGCTGATCACTACTTGGGGACAGGCTGGGCTTTGGTCAGCAGGTGGTGGGAAACTCTGATGTGCATCACTTGTTTCTCTTCAGTTTTCTTTTCTCTCTCTCCCCTTTCATTACAAGTCTTAGAGTCATTAGTATTATTCTTATTATTATCATTAGTGTTATTAGTTTTATTTTCTTTAAGCCATTAAACTGTTCTTGTCCCAACCCATGAGGTTTACTCTTTATTCCTTTGATTCTTCTCCCCCCCGGGGAAGGAAGGGGATAGTGAGTGAGCAGCTTTGTGGTACCTTAGCTGCTGACTGGGGTCAACCATGACAAAATCCAGCTCAGTTTCCTTTTTATTTTAGGTTTCTTATGTGGTTTTAGTGAGTTTTTTGGCTTTTTTTTTGGCATTAATTCAACTTAGAACTGGCACAAGCACCTGAGCTGATTTGAAACAAAGCTGAAAAGTATTCATGCAAGACCCTGAACCTGTCTACCACAGAGTGCCATCCCGGATGTGATGTGCAGACAGCACATACAACGTAATGGCACTGAGCTGTGCAGCTGACAGGGAAGTGCAGTGTGACCTCCAGCTCTATTTGGCCTTCTAGCGAGGGTGACAGAATTTCAGGAAAGAAAGTGCCTCGCAGTTGGAATAAGTGCTCATTCACCTCATCCACACTGTTCTGCAATTTCCTCAGAAACCTACAGATATGAGACAGAGAAGCCAAGGATAATCCATCTCATCTCTCCAGCCAAGGGAAATTGCTCCTCTTCTATACCAAATCCTTTAGACTTCCAAATAGACTTCTCTCTTACCCAAGGTGTATGGTCCGTATGTGTTTCTGAATCCCTGCAGCTGTGCTCAGTACCTTCCCACAGTTCTTCCACAGGCATTTGAACATCACCTTCATGGAGTTCTGAAAATTATGCATAAAGCAACATTAGTTGTATGGATATTAGGAAAAATTTCTTCCCTGAAAGGGTTGTCAAGCATAGGAACAGGTTGTCCAGGGAAGTGGCTGTGTCACCCACCCTGGAGGTATTTAAAAGACGTGTAGATGTGTTGCTTGGGGACATGGTTTAGTGCATGGCAGTGCTGGGTTAAGGGCTGGACTCTTACAGGTCTTTTCCAACTTAAACACATTTCTGTGACTCTGTAATTCTATGAAGGTAGAAAAAACCTCAAACTACCCAAAACAGATAAACAGTTACAAAACACTGTGAAGGTTCAGAGCCTTTGACACCAAATCTGTAATTATCTAATAGTCTCTTGTTAAGTGTGTCACCCTACTGAATTCAAGAGAATCCCAGTGAAAAGTTGCAGGAGCAGCATGTGACAAAACCTTACCTCTCTCTGTTCATTGGCAATACTTTTCCATTTTTAAGTTTCAGTTCCTCCACTAAGGGAAGCAGATGATATAAAAACTTCCTACACTTCTTTCTAAAAAAACCTGATGAGGACTTCTCACTTAATCCAAGGCACCTTCTTAAATTAAGGTCTTTCCAAAGCAAGCTCTTATGAATGTTTCTGCTCACGATATTTGCAGCACAAAAAATATTGTGCCAGAAAAACATAGCTTTTGTTATGACAATATTCACCATGAGCTGGCACAATCTGCTTTTGTTTCACTCAGAAGCTGCTGTAGACTTTACTCAGACAAGAGAATGAGAAGTTATTGGTCTGTGTTCAATATAAAAAAAAAATACGGGTATAATCTCATTAAGTATTCTTTTTATATTCTTTAATATAACTTCATTGATCCCCACTGAGTTACCATTGATTTAGAGCACAACCAACAAGCCTATAAGTAGGCCAATCTTCAACATTTTGAAGACTCTGGAGAAAAGTAGTCTTAAAACAACACAGATGTTACGAACTCTAGAGACATGTAAAAGCTAATTTTACCCCAAAATGAAACTAATTTTGTACGGTTTAAATAAAAAAAGAATTCTAAATAGCTTGTACGTCTCAAAAATAATTTTCTCTATTACTACAGAACACATTATTAACACAAGGAAGAGCATCAAAATACTGTATTATTATTCTATAATTTTAGTTACATATAAGATTTAATTAATATATTCATATAAAACTCAATTGAAAGGAAGAAAGGGGAGGAACAAGCACATCCCAAGAGTTGAGTACATTTCACTGTGCCTTGAACAAAAGCTTCTTGGTGCTTTCTTCCATTTGGATCCTTTGGAACTGCATGCCCGAAGATGGTTTCAGCATTTGCTAGGAAGATGATGATTAGAATATAACTTAAAAAAAAATCTCAGCTGATGGGCTTTTTAAAATACAAGTTGATTGCAGTAGCATGTTCTCACAGTTACCCTGCAGTCTAACATCTCCTGTTTTAAAGCATGAATGCTTAGGGCTTTGAGATTTGAGGTACCTGATCATACTGTTTGTATGAAAAACTACTTTGGAATAAATTGCACATAAATTGCCTCTCTATTATTTTATTTGATAATACAACTATCAGTCAAATAGATACAGAATTCTTTTTCTTTTTTCAGATGAAATATAATCTATCTAGCAATTCTGATCGATACTTTTCTTACTTCTGTAATATAATACTAAATGCCATTATCAGCTCAATACCACACAACCAACCACCAACTATGGCAACAAGATGAAGGCCATGTTTATAAGTGACATCCTAGGAATTCCAATATGGCATCATGAACACCATGTGTTCTTTATCATACCATCTTTATGAACACAGAATGGTTTAACATCCATCCCCAGTTTGATGGTAAAATCAGACTCCTAGCTCCACTGTGGTTTTGGATTTATTTTCAGCGGCAGGAGTTTGCAAAAACCCATGCACTTTTAACATAATCAAGTGAAAGCTCACTCAGTAGAAATAAAGAACATGTTTACATTTCTTCCATTTCCTTTCCAAAAATTACCTATCCAGGCTTAATGTTTTATTTAAGAAAATAAGGGAACATAAATGGTTTGGTGAGGAATAATTACCTTAGAGGAAACTTTTAAGCAAATAGTAAGGTTACCAATCACTCTATTTCCAGGCTTACTCCTTCTGACTTTTGCAGCCCTGAAGAAGAAATAACCTGGACATTTTTGTTTCAGCTTCTAAAGGTGCTAACTTGTACTCAGATCAAGTACCATGCTGGAGCCAGAAAAAAGAAAAAAAACCTGCAGGAAAGCAAGTTAATTTATAAAACCAAGTTTGGCATGGAATGTTACTGTTTATCTAAATAAAACATTTGCCATACAAAGCAAAATCCCTGTGAAGCAGAACAGATAGTGTAATAGACCTATGATGGGTATATAAATAGAAATGTTTGAAAGCAACTTAGAAAACAATAAAGATGGCAGCTGCAAACCCATCTGTCTCATCACAGCTGAGCAGTAAGAGTGGTGCTAATAAGATGAAGGTTAACTGAGAAGTAAAAGGCAAACCAGAACACTTCTGCACTCCTACTCCTCCTCTCCCACACGCCCCCAAATTGTCTCTCTGTTTAGCGTAACGCTCAGCTCCAGCTTCTAATTTATTATAACAAAGGTGTCCTCCAAAATACTTTTTTCCTTCTTAGCAAGATGCACAAACATTTTACACCCTTTTCCTATCAACAAGGGAAGAACCACATGGGTCAGCAAATAAGCAGCTTCTGGAGCAAGAGGATACATCTGAACAGGTTTAAACAATCATTAAAACTTCTTCCTGCTGGTGATGAAGCAATGAACTGTCTCAGACTGAGCCAGAAACAAATTCACTAAGGGAATAAATTCTGTTTTTTCTCCTTACAAAAAGCCCTTTTACATCTTGCTATGTAAAATCTGTCCTGTTGTGTTGGGAGAGAAGGAAACTTGGACCAGTGCCATCTCTTTGTTTTCTTTTTCTTCCAGAGAAGCTTGCTGGCTAGCAATGGTGCTTTTTTGGGGTTAGTTTTGGACCTTTTTTTTTTATGTCGTGTTTTATTTAGCCTGCTTTTGCAATCCAACTGAGGATAAATTTGGCTAATGCTAATACTATATCAAAAGCCACTGGGTTTGAGCTTGCTCTCTCCTTTTTTCACTCCGTATGTTTGTGCAGAGAGGCTTCACAGTATTAAGGTATCTGACACGCTGTCAGACAAACAGCACTTTCAGGGAACAAGGAGTATTAAGGCCATAGTCAGTTTCTGTGATGACACATAAAGGCTGCCTGTTGCATCCTGCACACAGAGAATTTGTCAAAGTAAGACAGAAATCCCTTGAATGGCCAGAGGCAGCACCTTCTGGAAATCACTCTAGTGTTTTCTGAGCAGAAGGCTCTGTAGCACCTCACCATCTGGCAGGAAATATGTGGTCCCGATAGCAGCATGTGTGTGCAGGAGGTGACCACGTTGAATGAGACACAGTGACTAGGTGAAGTCCCTACGTTAACTGGATGCCAAGGAAGGATACACAAGCAGAGCTATTTGGGTGACCTGTTCCTTTCTCACAACAAAATAAGCCTACCAACATCCTACCTGCCCATGGGTATGGAATTTAACATGAGGCTAACCTTTCTCTTCCTAGGAATGGGTTCATCGAAGAGAAGGTTGCTTGTTTCACCTTCATCAATACCATCATCTGGCTGGGAAGGTGTCCGAAAAGCTTTGAAGCTATCAGCTGACAGAGGTGGAGATGGGGTGGATGGGTTGGACTGGTCACTGGGAGCATTCCAGCTCCAGTATCCACTGCTGCTGGTACTAGAAGGCACAAATCCTCCTTCTTTCCAAGATCCATTCAGGGATTCTGTCAAGAACAACAACAGCCATTATTACAACAGTATCACTGCGATAGGGCTAAGGAGCTCTTTTTTCTAAGGTTTAGATGCCATTTTGGTAATTAACTGTACATTCAGTAAAGGAAAGTGAAAGCATTGGATGTAGAGAGGACAACCATATCTAACCCACTGCACACCAGTTACATATTCCACACTTGATTTTTATTTAAAACAAACAAACAAAAAAAAACAAGCACCAAAGTATTTTTTTAAAAAGAAATGCTGCATTTGAAAAGATAACCTGTTCTGGAGCATAAACAGCAAAACCAGTCAGATATTGCATGCATGATTTAAAGAAAACATTTAAATTGACCTTTAATGCTCCCTGCAAACCCAAACTATTCTATGATTCTAAATACATCCTCAACTTTCAACAGGAACACATGACTATGGTGCGGCACCAAAGAAAGCTCCAAGCCACTGTACAGCCAACAGGAGATCCCCTGGGAAGGGGACATACACTCTGAGCCCCAGAACACTAAGCAGATCCACAAAAACATCATCATCTTCCCAGTTCTAAAGCACCAAAGAAAACCATAATTACACTCTGTGTTCTTATAATCTCTCAGTACACACGCCTGTGCCTAATGTGAATCTGTGTGAGGTGGTACGTATCCCTTGGGATATACAGGCGTACAGGCATCTGGTTTCAGAAGTGGAACACGCAGACACTGGATCACCTCCACACCTACTCACTGGAGAGCTGCCTCCTCAGTACAGCAGTTCCCCTGACATTACGTGGTAAGGAGACGCTCGAACTAACAGCTTACACTCTGCAACACCATGGGTGGGAGTACCAGCACTGCCTGTGCAGTCTGAGGCACAGTTTGAGCCATGCTTCACATGCAGAGGTCCTCAGGCAACAGAAGCCAGCATGTCACTCTTGCCAGTCCCTGAAGGGCTTCTGGCAGCAGAGGGGTATGTAGGTCATCAGCCCAGCGAAGGCATGGCCCCAGCACATCCAGGGTGCAGCCACAGGTGGCTCTGCCAGAACCCTCAGGTTCTCACAGGGCTTGGGCAAATGTGCAGGGATGGTTTAGGTGCAGCTTCTCCCTAACTCAGACATTGGAAGCTTTTCCCAGTGACACTGTAGGTGCCTGAGTATTGTGCAATACCTGACTTTGGAGCTGGCAAGCAAGTAACATCTTATCTGTTCATGAAACAATATTTAAATGTGAGACAAGTCTTTTCAAGCCAGTGCCTGTCTCTAAAAGATCTACAGAAGTCACTCCTTCATTCCTTCTCAATTTCTTACAGAGAAATTTAACTAATGATGGTTGGCAAGAAAGTGAGCTATCAAAAGCTTACCCCCAAACCAATGAATTTTTGGGTTTTTCTCCTAATTCAGTTGGTTTTGGACAAAGTCCTTAATGATTAACATCAGCTGCTCAAAAAACCAGAACACAGTGCCCCCTTGAGTAGGCAGCAGTACTGATTTACTGATCAGGGCTACACAGCATAAATGGACTTGACCCTCTCCCTCCACCCCTCCCAGTTCCTCTTTGGAAAAGGACATACACATTTCTGGTAGCTCCTAAGTTAACATATGAAAATGTCATGTTTTGTCTCACGATTACAACCTTCGTGTGACTGTAATGAAGATGGGTTTTGTTTCTTTTAAATATTTGGTACTTCAGTCTTGTGCCAAAGCCAAAAAATACATCTGGTATCAACTTGTGACCTTAGCATAGCTTAAAATTTCCACGTCTTCAGAAAAACAAAGGAACATTCTTTCAACTACTACTTTCTGACACAGTTATGGTGGTACTTTCTATTCTCAGTGTTTACAGCTTCTCCTCCCCTTGCTGAGAAAGAGATGTAAATCAAGAACATTTTTAAAGTAGTATGGAAAAGACTGAATGAGGCTGACAACAGGAAAAAAACCAAACACTGGTTCTCATTCATACTAACAAATCTGTCCATGTAAAGAAGTTTAATATATAAATAAATGCAACTTACTCTTATTTTGGGGCTCTTTTCACATTGCTGGAGTTGCGTGAAAGAGAACCAGACCAAATATTATTCAGCTGCAGAGAAACAAGGGCCAAACTCTGATCCAGTTTACATGGGTGATCATCCCCAGGAATTCCAGCACAGATCTGACTTTAATATTAACGTTAATGTTATTTTTTTTACTTCTAGACAAAATTCCATTTGTTTCAACAAATGTTCCTTTAATTATACTGCCACTATTGCCCTTTTCTGGAAAAGCATGTAGAAAAAACTAATCACTAATAAATTTGTTGCCTGTATTACTAGGATCAGAGCCTAGCCTTGCAACACCAAATAAGCTTTAAATTATCAAGTCTTTACACTTCTATTTAAGTCTTTAGTAAGTCTTGACTCAGGCAAAACTAAGATATTCAGGGAGAAGGTGCCCAAAACCAGCTTCAAAATCTTATCTGTGACTACTGAAAACATGGGAATCACTTTTCCAGGCTAGTCTTCCCAGATTTTGGGAAACAAGCAGACAAGCTATATGAAGAAATATCAAAGAGCACTCAGACTAGGCTAAGAAATACCAAAGGCAGTTAAACAGACACCATTTACCTACTAGCAACTCAAAAGGGCTTGTTAGGAAGATCTTTCCGATCGACAGCTGCAGCTAATGCGCGCTGCTGCTCCTGAAAGGTGTCATCTGCTCACTGTCTGAGGTGGCAGATACTGCTTTACCCACAGCAGAGCAGCTCCCCAGGACAAGGATGCAGTGGGGGATATGTACGCCTTGGCCACACCAAATCCCTGCCTGGCACATCAGCACAGATCCATCTTCAGCTGTCTGTGAGCTGAGCAGCTGGAGAGCAGGTGTGCTTTTACCCTTCTGCTGGCCTTTCCCAGGGGCTGGCAACATCCTGTCCCGCGGTGTGACAGTCACCAGGGATGTCACCGCCTGCGGTTTCCCAGCGCTCCTCAGAGCAGTGGTACTCCATAAACACTTCTGGATTTCAACACTGGGAAGCACACAAACAAGGGCCATGGGTGTTCATGGCCAGAATTCCAACTAAATGGATAAAACTCACATTTTCTGAAAACAAATGGAAAAAACCACAGCATTTGTTCAAAAATGTTTAAAGATTGGACATTTGCTATGAATTCCTTTAAGAACATCATTCAGTGGATCATGCCTGTTTCCATGAAGAAAAGCAAGTATTCCTCAATCTTCAAATTACTGACAGTACGAAAGCATCTAATGTTTTTTTAGCAGTTAAACGTGAGTAAGAAAAGGCAGAGTCATACAAAATGCTGAGGTACCCTAACAAGGGCATCCTAATTTAAATTATTCCTTAAAATAAAACACTCTTAAGAATTTATTGTAGCTCGAGTCAATCTCACATGGATCAACTGTATTTCATTACCAATCTCTTTATTATCTGAAACTTTTTTTTGCGTGTGTCTTCTGCTATACCATGAATGAAGTAGTCTTTAGAGGGATTATGGATTTGATGGAAGACCATCAGAGAGTTACAAACAGCACAGGAACTGGAGGTCTAATCAGCAGAAGCAGACCTCTTGCTGTACAGATTGCACTGCATTGCCTCTCAACCAAGGGCTGTGATCTGGAAGTGCTTTGCCTTATTGTGGCTTTGGGTAAAATGTGACTTCCATGGAGGGTAGGACAAGAACAACTGCCATCATGTTTCCTGGATACAGCACTCAGGACATGGTTTAGAGGTGAACATGGTGGTAGTGCCAGGTTGATGGTTGGACTTGGTGATCTCAGAGGTCCTTCCCAATCCTAACCATTCTACAAGTCTAGGGCTGTATATGTGCAAATGCAAAGAAGCTCTTTGAAAAATTAAGTGTTTCAGTGAGGTCAGGAGACTTTTTGAAGTGCTCATATCCCATTTATGGAATGGGCATCTTCCATTTCAGAAACTGGAGCTGCTCTACAGTTAAAGAAAATGTTTCTTTTCATTTCTGCCAGCGCTGCATCAAAGACTTTGACTAGGTTGGAACAAAGCTCAGTATGACCCCCAACATACCAGAAGACAGCCACTCACCATTTGTTCTCCACCATGGCCACAACTCCTGGAAACAATCCCCCTGGTAAAGGGCCCTGGCACCCCCTCCCACAGCCCCTGGCTCCAAAGGCTTACCGTTGGGTCGGACAGGAGGGCTGCGGACCAAAGGGCTGGTGGATAAACTGGTGAGTACCATGGCTGCTGTTACTTTATCCATGTCCAGTTCTTCTGGAGATTTCCTGAAACACAGGGAGTGGGAGGCAGGAAACACATCAGCGAATATTTAGGTTTTGTTTTTTTTTTTTCCTTAATACCAGCCCAAATCCTAAGCCAGCACAGCACAGTAACAAAAACAAGCTGCTGCACAGAGTTCTCCAAGCATTGGTCTTCTGGCAAGCAGAGCATATCAAGAGGCTTCTACAAGCAAAGTAAGAGTAAATAGGAAAAGAAGTGGGAAAAGGGAATACATCTTTGTATAAAATTGTCAGGATTACTGTGACTCTCTATAACTCTGTTCCTTTTTTATTTTTCAGAATTTCAGCTATTCATATTCTTAGATATAAGTGTGATCTTAAGGTGGTTTTCTTTTCCTTGGATGAAGACACAGAGATGCACAATTGGATGGGACTACTAGCAACATTAATAACATACATTAGTCTCTGTAGGGTAAAGAAAAACCGTGAACTGAAACTAAAGGATGTGAGTTTGCTGCTTCTGCTTAACACTATTAACCTTCCCATACTCTCTCCAAAAGACCGATCCTAAATTTTTCCCAGTCAGATTAAAAACCAAATGTTTTAAGCAATTAGGAAACTGGCATAAGAACGGTGCAGGAGGAGTAGGTGAGGGAGGGAGGGGGGGAGAGAGAGAGAGAGAGAGAGAGAGAGAGAGAGAGGGAGAGACGGTTGTTTTGCAGGTATGATGGGTGCCTGAGCCAGTATGATGGCACAGGGGCCTGGTCTTGTTGGGAACCTGTGTAAGTCAGAGGAGAGGACATGGAGAAGGGGTAATAAGGGAAAGGAGAGCAGCCAGCTTTCCAGGGAAAAGAAGAGAAGATTTGGACAACGGTGAATGCCACCAGGATCCAGTGATCCACTGCTCAAGGAGTCATGGAGTTTTTTAGGCAATGAAGGAATTTTTTTTTTTGTCTGTAAAAATTACATATTGTCTTTTTCACCCAAGAGTAACTCTCTCACAATGTAAAATTCCTGAGGAGTCAATGCACCAAAATAAAACTACCAAACCCACTATGTTAAGCAGACTTTTGCTTTCCATCCTTGTGGGATGGAAATCCTTGTGGGATTTCCACCTTGTGGGTGGAATCAAAGCAGATAATTTTTTGAAAACGTTTGCTTTCAAACATATAACCGATCATCCAAAATCATCTTTTCAATTCCTAGAGATGAAGTTAATTTTGTTCTTACAAAAGGACACTTCCTCCCCCTGTATTCTGCTTTGTGGGTCTCTGGAGATGTCCCTGTGCCTTGCCAGGAGCTCTACTGAACAGATCAGGTTGAGTCTAATTTAAAGCCCAAGATAAGAAGTGGTCAGCTACCTGCTGCTTCCCATCAACTGTTGGTCAGTAAGTCACCAAGAGGAACAGGATGTGCTGGGTGCACTCCCTTTTCTGGAATCTTATCTCACCCATCAGGTGGAACATTCATTAACTGAAAACTACACTACAGTCCAAGGCTCTTGATATTTTAGTGAGCAAACCTTGAACTTGCCCATGAAACAGTTCACAGCTGCTTTCTGGCTGATGCAAGGACCCACACAGATGCTGATGAACACTCTCCCACGCCGCACAACAGCTTAACTCTCACAACTGTCTTTTGCAACACATCAGTGCCTGGAACCGAAACACTGACGATGATTCCTGCTGTGTTCTGATTATATCTGTAGAAACCCTTCTTTCCTCCAGCCAAGGCTTTTGCAAAGAGCACAGCAGCCATATGGTCATCATCAAGTACTGGAAAGGTCTCAGATATCTGTTGTAATCAGCTGAATCCCAAATCTGTCACCCATCAGCTCCTCATGCCTGCAGAGGAGTGTTTCACTCAGAATGCCAAATTCCTCTGGGCTCAGAAGCCTCTTCCTCAGGGATGACATGGAGATGCTATGCTTTCTCAAGACCAACACTGTCAGATGCTTTTCTAATTACCTAATATCCCAGTATGAAAATCTAGTTTCTGAGAAGGCTTCAAATGCTCTGTAGCCCACTCCGGCCAAACTACACCAACTGTCCCTGTGACTTTATCCAGTTGTGAATGAACCATTAATATCTGCATTTCTGTGACATACGAGGACAAAATGAGCACAAGTTCCTGATACGATGGAGAAGCTGATCCCTAGCGTTTGCAATCAGCCTTCCAACAAGGCTCTTCTGTGTGTGTGGCAACAAGACTAACATGTTCCCATCCAGGCCTCTGCAGAATTGCAAAATCACAATACAGCAGTTGTTTCAAGTGTTCGCCAAGTTGGTGTCAAGATGTCAGAGTCTAGACCTGGAGCTAACCCCAAAGTTTCCCCAAGTAGTTTATAACTAACTTCTTCTAGCTCTTCTGATTTTTGTCCCCCCTCTACAATGACAAGCACTGCTGTTCTAAAAATCGAACCCTTGCTCCAAATAATTTTACAATGTCCCAAAATTGTCAGCACTGGCATCTGTGCCTAAGGTGAAAGTCTTCGCAAGCAGGCAAAGAACAGGAATAGTCATGAGAATCCTTGCCATTTCTAGCCATGCTAAACCACACTCTTGCTGTGAATTCTACTGGAATCCTTTTTTCTTCCTGATCCAATTTAACAGGCTAACAGCCCAAATAAAACAAACGCTGGACTTCTTCTCTGCCCATTTTGAATGACATCCATTTTTACTATTTACCGCTCCTCAACTGCATCCAGCAAACAAGAACACTCTGCTCATGCTTCCCAGCCACAAGAATTTTAGCAGCTACAAGTGCTGGCTTATGTGACTCTGCTTCATTTTTACAGTTTGGCTCATAAATGCAAACACACATATTTCATATATCACTCAGCCAGTACTGCAGCAGCAGCAGCCTTTGAGAGACAGGCAAGGCATAAAACTGAAGAGAGGAACCACTTAAGCCATCTGCATTTAGTCAGCATCATGTGTGAGCTGATGCCTTAAGACTGCCCCAGTACTTTCCAGCTTTCTCTGCTGGAAAGCTGAACCTGCACACAGCTGTTCAACAGTATTTGCACTCAGAGGGGAGAGTAACTTGTTTGTTACGCATCAATTGTTACCAAAACATTTATCCCACCATTGCTAAGGTGATTTTCTGTGGACTGAAATCAAAAGCCATCATGTTACTGTTATTACGTGTAATGAAATTTAAATCAGTTGTAAGATCATCTACTACACCAACTATGAAGACTTCTTTTCTGTAATCCCACATCCCAAATGACATCTCTCAACTTCTGGATGGATGTACTTGTGTCAGCCCAGTCTGCATTTGAGTACCAAGCAGTTTTGGATCCTTTCTTTCCAAGTGTTTGTAAATCCAAACTCATGAAATAGCTGAATTACAATGAATCAGCTGAGATACTAGCAGCAGAAGTTACAGGTCCTTGGGGACAGACTTTTTACCACCATCCGAGGTCTCTCCGTTTCATGTCTCCCTGCTTCCTCAGCAGGGAGAGTGGTTTCACTGGATCCTTGCAAAACACTAATCTAGCCAGCCTGGCCATTAAAAGTGTTGTTTTATTTTAAACAGTCAAGGCCAAATCAGACTTAGTTACTACACTTACTCTTGACCAATCATTTCCTTGATTTTGCTGATGAATTTATTGCTTTTTTGATAATAATTTATCAATGTTAAGCAACCATCACATTTTCCCTAGCCAAAGCTCTCTACAAGGAAAGGCTGGGTTTAAGCTCCAGAAGATGAGAAAAAGAGGGTCCAACACAACTCCAAGGCTATGCAAGTGTTCCAAACCAACGCAACATCCAATCTCCTGCTGCCCCATTTCCTCTGCCAGCTCCTGGCCACTGTTACCTTCAAACTCCCTACTAAGTATTATTTCCATCTGGACACACCTATACCACGCTTCTATTTTTTTTTCTAGTTTTTAAGACTTGCTCTCAAATAAATCTTTAAAAATACAGATTTTATTCTAGTTTTTAAGTCTTTAGACTACTCTTCATTACTTACCTGGCTTAGATCAAAAAGCCTGTAGTCCATCCTCTTGAGAAGGCTGCATTTTAAGTCAGCACTTTACCCAAACATATTTTAAGGGTCCTGGAGAGCATTCTTAGAGCAGAGAAACTTATAGTGGGAGCAGGTGCTTTTGATAAAACTGACCCTATTGAAAAGCACAACCAAGTTCACTTGAAGCAACGAAAAATTCATTTTCCCTGCCCACAACTCCAAAGCTTTCACAGTCAATTCCCTGACCAGAAACCTCTGACTCCAGAGCAGCAATGCTCCAAGCAGTGAGGCACTGGTTCACTGTGCTGTAAGGGCTCTCCTACACTCCAGAGCTGCCCCAGCACAGTCTGAGTGTGGGCCAGGCAGTGTTTCCTCACCAGGGCTCCTCTCCCACCACCAAACAATGAGAGGGACAGCAGCATCCTGCAGCTGGCAGGACCAGGCTGCAAGGGGGTAGAAACTGCAGCATCAGGAGAAGAGCCCCGGGGAGGGGAAAGGGAATAGTATTTGCAATTATTTCAAGTGGATGTTGGCTACAAAAGTTGATGGTCAAAGAACGAACCTTCTTCTCTAGAATCACATACCCCTGCTAACCAGCGTTGTTGAGCCTGCCTTTCCTAATCCTACTTTTTAAACAATAACCACCTGAAGCCCATAGGCCCTAAACATTCAGATTTACTAAAAGGCTTACATTTCCTTTGTTTTAGTGGAGTCATGTGCTTATCTATTTCTTACTGCTGTCCTCACCAGAGGGACACGATAAAAAATAAAACAATTAACTAGGATTGATAAGAAGAGAAGCAGTCAAGCACAAAAATGCTGTTATTCCATGTTAACTATCTACTGTCCTCCACCCAAAATTCAGCTTTTGACAGTGGTTCACAAAACACCTGGACCTTTTGTTAAGGAAGTACCATATAAATATGTATGCATTAATCAGCTGTAACTGGGACAAAATAACACTATATTTAAATTGCTCTCTCCCTCCCATACTTACATGTCCTAAATTCTCACAAATAGACCTCTGAAATCTGACTCTGACCACTTGACTACAGCCACATCACACTGATAGTCATACTGAGCACTGCATCAATACTCTTAAGCATGTTGTTAGAAGCTTTCGACACCCAAAATATGATTCATCATATAATGAATCATTGTAATCAGTGCACTAGTAATAACAGAAGCACTTCTGAAAGAAATAAAATCCTAAATTACATTCTACAGGTAAAATAAAAATATTTTCGTTTTCTTCAATTCATCATTAATGGCAAAACCAACATCCTAACAAAGAACCAGCAAGAAAATCCACGTACATGGCTGTGACTCCATGTATCTAAAGTAACTACAACCACTCTTCTATAATGAGTAAAGATCTACATCATGCTACAAAATATTCTTAGTCCATACAATACTTTGCATTTACGGTAATACTTGGTTACAATCTAACAACTCAAAATACTGACAGTACAGATACAGAAATGATCTTCTTGCTCTTGTGTTTGGTTGCTGATTATGGAGATTGAAAATTACTCACTTGCCAAAGACAAAAACAAAAATAAGAGAGAGAATGGTCCATATAAATAGTCCAAGGTCACCAGCATTCTTTAGTAAAAGCCGTAATTTTTCACAATAAAGCAAAAAGCAAAGGGAAATATTTCCAAATATTATATTAGATTAGCACAGTACTATAATGATAGATCTCAAAACATTGTGAGCATTATTATTCACACATTTAAAAAGAAAACTGGTGTTTGATATCTGAAGGAGAAATACAATAATAATGCACTAATTAGAAGTTAAGGATTTCTGCCTTTGCTCATTGTGGTCAAACATAAAATTAACATTTTCCACACTAACTTAATATTTGCAGACTAATTCATACGCAGAATGAAGGGCCTTTCTTTGTTTCTGCTGTCCTTGTTATACACAAGCAAATTTTTTAGAGTGACAGCTACTAGAATTAATGAAGATGAAAATCTTTTATTGTACAACTATAGGAACTTTTCTTCTAAAAAAACCATGTATACCTGAACTTTCCAAGGAAAAAAAAGAAAAATGCATCAAAGGCCACCTCAAAGTTTTCCACCTCCTCCTGGCCAAGCGAATAGATTTTGCTATTCAGTTATTCAAACGGCCTTTGGAAGTCTGGCTGGTGTGTCAGAGCCTGAGAGCACTTGACAGAGTCCTCAGTAACTGAGACACTGACTTTCTGTTTGGACTGTAATAGCTTAAAGACAATAAAAAGTCTCTGCACATCAGTCCTAACAGATGGGAGACATTCACAGAGTGGTTCACAGCATCCTGGAGTAGAAAATATGTTCAACCGAACTGAAGAAAAAGTGGTGCGTATTACAGGCATGTTTCTCAAAGTCTTTTATTTGAACTTGCATCTAGCACTGCTCCACAAAGAATGGGCCTGTTTTTACATAGGCGTATTTCTCTATTGTCACCGAAACCACTAAAACTTGACAGAAGAGAATCCATTCATTTTTACAACCATTTTGTAGATGTAGATACCCAAGAAATTGTGGTATTTGGTTCCGAAGGTTGGCTGATGTACTCTCCCACACACAGGGCTCTCACTTGTCTCTCCCTCTGCTGCTCCTGCCACCTCCTCAAGCTAGATGGCTTCCCAAGCCCGGTGTGTCCTCAGGAGCACCTGGAGCACCCTTTCCCAGTGCCTCCTCCTCCCTGCAGAGGTACAATCCAGTGATGCTACCCTGGCTGCTATGGAGACTACCACCACACCAGGCCTCTCCAGGGAGTGCTTGCAGAGCAGCACCAGCAATAAAAAGGATGTTAAATTACTGTGATTCCTGTTGTCTGGTGTAAACACATCCCACGGACATGCTCTGCTGCTGCTGCCCCCTCTGCAGTCCAGCAGCAGGAATACCTGCTTTGCCCTCTAAGGCTCCCCAGAAAAGTTTGCTTAAGTTTTGCAAAGCAGATGGAAAATGCCTTTTTCATAGAAACCTTTTTATCCCTGCTTTTTGAGCAACTTATCTGACTTCCTTAAAGATAACTGAAATTTCAAACCTATCCATATGGAAACAGGACTGAACTCTAGATCTTGCTATCTGATTTACAAAATATAGGATACAGTGTGCTGGGACTGGGGAGAGGATGGGTAGTAAAACATTGCTCTCATTATTGGCTGGTGATAAGATCTACAAATTAAATGCTCTGCATGAACGGGAACAGCGAGGCAAGCCAAATTCCACACTGGGAGATAAGCTGCAGTTTACACTAACAATTTATTCTATATATTGAAAAAATTGATCCAATGAATAATTTTTACTTTTCAAACAGCTGCAACCTATCAGGAAGACTTATCTGGCAAAGAGCCCTTGGGGCAATGACTGAAGCTGAAGTAGGAGTATGACACAGAAATTGTCTGCTTCAAAACAGAGCAATCAAATAAAGGGTAATCTCTTGATAGATTATGAGTGCAAAGCAAAAATTAAATTTAGAAAGGAGTAACAGAACCCTGCAGAGAACAGTTATCCCTTATGGTCATCCACCAATCTTAAGGATTTTTGGGGAAGATTTTCTGCTCCATTTTCTCTACTTTAAAGGCCACTTGCTGATGCAACAAATAACTCTGTCTGCAAACCAAGTCTCAATAGTGCCCTGAAGCAACAGACCAATTATTCAAAATCTCATCCAAAATATTCATGTTCCATCCCTTTCCTGTCTGTGCCTTGTGCTACTGTTCTGGTTTGTTCACAGGTACATCCCCACTCATAAATGAGATCACTTTGATGAGGTACTGTTTAGAGAAAGAAAACTTCACACTTCTGGTGCTTTCCTCAGGGAAAGGGGCTGGACCACTCACTCAATGCAATACAAATTACCACGCTGAACATGAAAAAAGATGGAAAAGTAACACAACAAAAAGTCCATAAATCTTCTTTAACTTTGAGAAGAATGATTATCTGAAGATATCCTTACAGCAGATGCTACAGGAACTTTGTCTTTCCCAAAGTAAGAGAAAATGCAAGGTCAGAAATGTTTTGTTCTTCCTTCTTTCCCTCTTATCTATTGCAAACAGCATGATTCCCACACTGTATGATTGTCTCATATTCCCAAAACATGTTACGGCATATATACAGTCCTAATGCACATACATGGATGACTTGTTCAGCACAATTTGTCTCTTAAAAGTTGCTGTAAGTCAAGCTTAAAATAATATTTAACTTTTTTTCCCGCCACACATTAAAGTATAATTTTTTTCTAATAAAACATACATTGATGAAACACTTGAAAAAACCTGCAAGTCCTCATCTCACCAAATCAAAGAGCCACAGGCATGTTATTCTGTTGCTACACGTGTCTACTACTGTGAACAAGATGGCAAGCACTTTGCTGAAATCAAGTCAGTCTCAAAAATGACCCAAGGGTCAGTTTCTGTTTATTGTTAATATTTACATGTCATTCTTTTGGAGCTCTCCAAATTCTTATTTTTTTCAAGCAAGAAGCGAAGAGAACTGGAAATAAAAAGCCACTGACTCTGGACAATGCTGTCCAGAGCTGCCAGTACTGCTGAAAGAGATCTGGAGACTCCAAGCAAGAAACACCTCTGAGATGATCCTCTGCTCCCTGCCAAAGTGAGACTGTATACCCTGAAGAGTGGAACCATTAAGCCATTGTTTCTGTGGCATACATGAGCCAAAAGGTCACAGCACTGTAAACTATCTTCCAGGGGGTTCTTTGCTATTGCAGACATTCAGGAGACACACACTATGGTTCACCTCAACTCTGGTTGGATTTCTGTCCTTCTCCATCCATTAGAAACCTGCTTCAGAACAGAGCAGACATAGAGTTAGCTCATCTTGCCCTCTCCAGTCCCAACTTCCCTTCATCTCCTGTCCTTGGACCTGTTCTGCAGGGCTTCATGGACTAGAGTACCTGTGATAGCTATTTCAAAGCTATTTTGTCTACGCACACATCCATGAGGTGCATCCAGGTACATCTCTCAGATGGGTTATCTTTCCATTTCCCTGATCATCCTACAAGTTTGTGTTCATCTCATTAATAAGAGTACATCCATCATGAGCAAAGCTGCTCCAAGTGTTGTTAATACGGTCTTGTCCTCATCTTCGACAAGGACACAGTTATTTCCCTGTTCCTGTTGAAATCGCCATGATTTGACTCACAAGGATAGCTCAGTCACCTGTAAGGAACAGTAGAACCCCACTGCTGTTCTCTTCATTGCTTGTTTACAGCTAATAAAGTTGGAATTACTTGGTGCTAATGAATTTTTTTGTTTTGAACAGATGATGAAAATGTTTCCTTCTAAGTATATTAACATACACAACTGACATTTATCTTTACATCCAGCCTAATTACAGACCAGATTTTAATGCTTTTCCTTTCTCGGTTTTCATTTTCTCAGGAAGATCATTATTGAGATAGCAGCACTTCCAGATACTTTTCAGGTAGAGCAGTAGGGTGTATGGTACAAATGCCAATAACATATAAACTCTTATACTTTATATGTGGGACTCTACAGACCACTTGGTCCAGTACTCTGCAGCCAGCACTGACTGTTTCAAAGGAAGATGCAATAGGGACATTCCCACAATTAATGTATCATCCAGTCCCCATGAACTACAAATTTCCTTACACTCTGTGACCAGATTAAAAAAGCACAAACAGAACATTCTAGATATTCCAATACATCTTCTATCAGCTATGGCTGTGGATATTCTTATTTTCCTCATTTTCTCCCTCCTCTGTACATTGTCCTCATGTCTGGGCTTCAGTCATGTTCCAGGGCAGGGAGCAGAGAAATCTAGTCACATTATTCAGGAGACAAATACTACCTTGTAGCAGGTTTGATTTAGTTATTTCTGCGACTGTTCTGTTGTTTTCGAGCTACCAGACATGGAGAGCAGAAACTCCAAGCTCATCATTACTTTATTTGCTATGACATTGCCTCCTATCAATTGCTTTTTTGATGTGAACATACCTAGGAACTTCAGCATTTCTTTACATCAAGCTCCTTCCATGTTTATCAAGCCACAGTTCAGGATACACCCCAATTCTGAGACGTGAAGGAGTTTTGGAATGAAAATATCTCAGTCAGCCAGAGATCTGACTGATGTACTTCATAGCAACCCGCAGTTCCTCCAAATTACACAGGAGAGATACAAAGCGAAGCCCCCGAGGCTATTCCAGTGTCAAGGAACTGCCTTCGCCAATTTCATGCCATGATGACTCAAGAGACAAGCTGATGTTCTGACAACACACTGGCAATGTGTTGAAAAGCTAAAGAAGGCCTGAGTCCTTCTGTTTTAGGAAGAGAGTGCTAGATTACAGACTGAAATAGATACCACCATATTAAAAATACATTGTGCAGTAAGCATCACCATCTTGCACACACTCTACACCGTATAAGCTTATTTCGGGTGACACAGTTTACCACTAGGTCTTTCAGATTTTTCAGGCAGGTTGCTTATTTTAAATAATCTCACAATTACAGATGAGAGGTTTCTGTTGTTTGCTTAGCACCTGAAATTTCAACTGGACATTATTTCCCCGTGAAGTACCACCGCCAGATCATCTCCAGGCCTAACCAACAGAGCGTCTTTAACAAGGGCATCTGACCTTGAAACAATTGGGGCACAAAGCCATCTCTTCACTGAACCATCTCTTATAAAGAAGAAATATATTTAAGTCAAGCATCCATCTTTCTTCTTGCTTTTTAAACAACTCTTCGAACCTTTCAAAGGTCCAAAACAACTTAATTTCTTCCAAAGGAGCCAAATACAACCTCTCAAGATAGCCATCTCCTCATCCCATGAGTTAAACTTTTGCTGCACAGATAAGAACTAAAGATACTTTTGAAATGATGGATATAAAACCAGACACTACAAAACAACAAGATTGGAGAAGATGAACGGACAGTAAGGAAATGCCACTGAAGATTCTGGGCAGAGTAGGACCTACCAGGCATGAGCCAAAGGTGCCTGACACTACACATCCATGCTGCCACTAGGGTTGCCAGCTTTCTGTGGCTGAGCAAGCCATCTGCACAGTCAGCATGTGAAGTTGGGATTTTTCAAGAGCACTGTCCCCTGCATGTACACGGTACAGCACATGCATGTGACTGTCAAAGAAATCCCAGGCAGGAATAAGTGCACCAGAATTTATGTATTTATGTACAGCAGAGCAGTATCAACAAGAAAATGAGAACACATGGACCATGCAGACTACCTATTCTAGACAGCAGCCAGTGTTCACTGATAGCAGATATTATACTCCATCAATACATGACCATATGTATTTCTTCACCACTCAACACTACTGCACTGAAGATGCTCCTCCTTAACAATCCCACTGAAGAGGAGTTTAAAATAATTTCCTGTAGAAGGCCTCTCCTTAGTCTGTAAACATTTAAAATTGTTTCTGTATTCCCCAGCTCAGGATGTTCTCCTGGGGTACAATTTTCTAACTGATAGATGTTTGCAAGGAGCAGTGGTGGCAGATTAGTCATAGTTTTTCTTCATTAATGTAGGATTGTTAGCTGCCCAGCATCCCAAATAATGAGAGTTAAAAACCACAACACTAGACCTAGACCTTTGCTTTTAAACTATACCATGGGTATGAGTCCCAGTGTGAAAAGGGATGTTTCACACATAAATCTGGTGACGTTGCAGCTGGGAATGATCATTCTTGCTGCAATAGCATTAACTGAAAATGTTTGTCATGGCAGGAAAAACAGTACTTTGCACCACCTACTTTGCATTACACTGCACTAAGGCCATCAAACAAGATGCCACACGTCACTTATACTACATAACATTATAGTATCTATATCAGACCTTCACATCTATCTTAAATTAAATAAGCATTTCACTTTTTACCCCATCGCCACCATTTAAAGCAGATTTATTCACTTATAAACAGTTCTAGCATCAAAAAACCAGTAGTATGAGTGATGATTCATGACAATTATGGATACACAGTGGTTTCTCTTTAAAGCTACTGGGAAGTCATTTAATCCCTCACAAAATTTCTGAGCTCTGGTTTCTCATCTTTGATTGCCTTCTCCAAGGGAAGTGAAAGCATTGCCCTTTTATGGAGAGATGTCAAAGAAAAACAAAAAACAAAATACAGTTTATCACAGAATGGCCTGGGTTGGAAGGGACCCTAAAGATCATCTAGTTCCAGCACGCTTGCCATGGGCAGGGACCTCTTTCCCTAGACCAAGTTGCTCAGAGCTATGTTGGTTATGTTTTTAAAACACATGAAACAATCCTGGTGGAACAAATTGGACCTGAAGTTTGACCCTGTAACTGAGACAACTGCAACACAACAATACCAAATCATCAAAAAATAAAGGTTGCATAGTCAAGCACAGGGTGGATAACACAATTTGAGAGCAGAGGAAGGCTGATATTCAATAACCTGCAATACACAAAACACCTTCCAAAGTGGTAGAGGATGCAGAAAAAGCTGGAGGCAGCAATTACCACATATGGTTCTACTGGGACAGTAGGAGATTTGGGCAAAACTGGTCTGCAAATTATTGCCTTCCCTGTCATTTGTTTCCAAGCAGTTTACATATGATCTGTAACACCATTATAGGAAATAACCAAAATACATATTTACATTTAGGGTGAAATAAAGGGAGAACTTCATAAATGATCCAGAGATATGAAAATAAAAATAGATTAAGAAGTCCTATGAAACTTATGTTTGATAAAGTATTGTAAGCATACAAGATGGTCAATTTAGATGGAATAAAACTGAAGGGAGGTATCAAGAATATTTATAAGTATTCCTGATCTAAATGTTTTTCCAAGATGCTTTTAACATTAAACATTCATTGTGCTATGAAATATGTTTGCTCTATGAGTCCACGGCTTTTTGTTGTGTTTTTGTTTGGTTTTAATTACTTGAATGCTTTGTATTGAAAAGAATGAAAACACTGACATAATATGTGGTAGCAGAAGAATGCATCTGGCTTAACTCTGCTGTCATCTTTAGTGTTCTTGTTCTGAATTCAACCTTTTTTTCACTACAAGAAACTACCAAAAATTGTGGCCTCCAGGTATCAAAGGGAAATTGAGAATACACCACCCAGCCTCTGGTTAGTACTAGGTCCAGCTTGTTCCCCAGTCTGTTCTGCTAGACAGAAACACTTCCTTGGTAATGCATGCATTAGCGTTAGTAGCTGTTTATAAAACCACAATACATCAGTGCTGTACAGACTCAGTTAATGAATATGTTCTTGTAGTTTTCAAATTACACAGCAAAACCTGCTCACCACCTTTTTTTTCATTATTATTTTTGTCTAGGAAAACACTGCTCTCACAAATATCACAAGTGATAATTACCATGACATAAAACAGCCAGTCACTTATTGTGGGTCTGGTATTATACTCATGTTATCCATTCTCCAACTTCCATAAAGTTAGTCCTTCTGCTGAGAGAGGTACAACAACCGTAATGGTCACCAAAAGAAATCACACAGAAAATTAACTTCATTAACATCTTCACCACTTTCCATACTGTCCTATGCAAGCAGTACTCTGTACTAAACTAGAGATGCATGTTGTAAAAATCTACCAAAGTCTTACTGAAATGACCATGTTACACTTGATACTACTAATTTCTGTTTTCATCTATCAAAGACAACACAGACTTTAATGACAAGAAGACATTCTTTTCCATTATAGAATTCAATTCTCTTCTTCCTCTCAGAAAAAGAAGTGGACTCTTTTCCACTATTAGTCAACAAAGTACAACATTTTCCATCTTTCTTTTCTATTTTCATACAATTTGCAATGGTCTAGTTTCTTTGTCTTCATTTCACAAATGTAGAAATGGCTAAGCATGTGGAATGCTCCACACTAATGAATTAGAGTATTTATAGTCACAGAGGCATTGACATTTAAACTTTTTGCTAAAATTATTTAAAGAATTCTCTCCATACGTGACAATGGAACCTCCTTCTTCAGAATGGAGTCTCAGAGAAGCACTATTATTAGTTTACTCTTATAATCATACCCATTGAAAACACAGGGTTGGAAAGCTGGGAGAACAGCAAATGCAGGCACATCCCACTCTGCACACTGTCAGGCAGACTGTCCACAATTTTCATAAATTCAAACATCCTCCCCCCTCATCTTAGTTCCTCTGTGATGCTCTGCTCCAGTCTTTCTACACTCCCCTTTCTGCCTGACACCAGACTTCCCCTAGTATGCCTGTCTTTTCCAACAACCATCAAAGAATTTCAGGGAGAAAAAAAACCCCTATGATTTAATGAAAACTCTAAGGTTAATGCAAATAAAGACATTAACAAATAAATAAATCTTTTATAAACCAGATGAAAAAGTGAAGCTTTAGCCTGTGAGCAGCTGGCAGTCAGGTTTTGGTGCCTGCTTAATATCTGCTTTCATCAAGTCCTCTCTGCGGTCCTGGACAACCACAGTTGCTCTCTGGGGAGCCCCCAGTTAGTGTGTCAGCTACTTTGGACAAAAGAGACATGGCCTTCATGGAGAATGAGTTACTTCTTCGTGAGTCACTGAAAGCAGCATTCACCTGACAGCAGGTTTTAATACAATACAAACACGAGCACTTCCACAAGGGAATTACTATCCTGTAGATACACTGTATTTTGTGCAAGCTGGAGCACTGCAGCTATACACTGTCTTTGCAGAACACGACTGCATTTTGAAAATTTACCAGTTTTATTTAAAGAATAAGCTATCTTTAGAATGTCCATCATTTCTGATCGAAAAATGAAGATGACTGAATTTATTCTTTCTCTACTGCACATCTCAATACAGATGTAAAAACTGCAATGCAGCTGCAACTCTCCAGTTGAGCTGACAGCAGTCTCATTTCTACCATCAACCTGTGGCTTTTTAAAATATATAAACCATATTACTTCTCTCTTACTTCCCTTCAACGACCTTTTTTATACACACACAACCTTGACTCTTTTCCCCTACCAAGCACAACTCAGGGGGTCACTGAATCCCCCGGCTAGCTTAAAGTAATTTTTGCCGAATTTCACCTCCAGCACAAAGTCCTCATGTAACTTGCCATTAAGGAAAAGATGCAGGTAGGAAAGTATTCCTGGATCACCAGTATGATCTACCTGACACAAGTGACTATGAAGACATGTCTGATAACTTGCCCAGCAAAGAGCTCCTCCTCTGGACAGTGGGAATTGATCTCTATCCTTTATGTGACAGGATTTTGCTGTTTGCACAGCAGCTCTAAGCAGAGGAGGAAATTTAGGCCAGCATCTTTCTTTAGAGCATGCTGGGAGTAAGGAAGCCCAAGTGATACCAAGTAGGTATCACCCTACTAAGTAGGGTGTTTCCTTTTTTCAAATAAAGATGACAATATTCTTACAGCCCTGATCATTGTGGCTGCAGCTTCAGTAGTAGGTTCAGCTCACCCCTTGGTCTGCATTATCACAAAGGTATTGATCTCTGACAGCACACACAGATCCCTTCCCAAAATACCTGTATGCTTCACGTACTACCCCATACGGATAAAAGGAATAAAACTGCGTGACTTGGAACTTTGGAGAACCATGGGTCTCGCAACTTGGCCAACTAAAACAGATTAAAACCGTATTTGTGACACACAGTTTGGCAAAAAAAGGTGGCATTTCTGTGCTTCAGGGATGACTGCTAACCATGAAGAAATACATGGCAGAGCCACTGACTACAACGGCTGGACATTTTTATTCATGTTGTGATAATGTACATGATCAAACTGGGGCAAAATAGGAACAAAGAAAAAGAGTGTATGTGCACATAAAACTAAAAAAGTACAATTTCATTACTCAAATTCCTTTTTTGGTTGTTGTTTTACATTTCATATTCCATCCTCTTGAGTAAGACCTTATAGCTGAATTTTTATTAATTGATTACATATAAAATAAGATAAAGAATCATGCACCTGATGATTATTTGTCCTTCACTTAAAAAAAAAATCTTAAAAAAATAAGTACTAACTTATAAAGCTGGAAAAAAAAAAATCACAGTCACGTGTTTGTGTCTGTACATGATCCAAAAACGGATTTCCTAACAAAAGATATTCAGCTATAAACAGCAATATGCAGAGCATGATAAATCACTTTGAAGCAAGCATCTGCAATGTCACAGCCTCCAAAGAACATTTCAAAAGCAAAAGTAATAATAAAACAGTAATGCATGCTTTCAGACTGATTCCTCTTGGTCTCAGTTTGCAACCAGGGACTTGTTTTGAAGATTTGAAGATAAACTCAAGGGCAGATTCAGCCTGTGACAGTTTCCGTAGGCCTGCTCTCCTGCCTGCCCTCCCTGCTCACTGCTGCGCTGAAGGGATGCTCTGTCACAAGGGATACATCAACCAGCCGACCAGCAAGGCTGTTACACAACGCGTCCATCTGTGGTTCCTCTGCTGGCATCGACTGCTCACCTTAGGAAAGCCAAGAGTGGCAGCAGCCTTGCTTTGTAAAGACTCTCCTTGTTCTTTAAATAACTCCAAGGATGACGTTTGTGTGACTCCTCGCTGCCATACCTGCCTCATGAAGAGCAGTGCATGGAGTCCTGGCAGTACAACACCAATTGCACTGCCCCTGGGACTGCGGTACTGGGAACTGGGAAAATCCCGACTTTCCATAGCAGAAACCCAGCAAAAAAAAAAAAAAAACAAAACCCAACACCCCACAGAATAGGAGGTGAAAAAGCAACAGCTTCATCGCCGAGAATTTTATTTTACCTGACTCTTCTTCCAGGCTGACATCTGATGACCAAGCATGTTTCTGGCTGAGCACAGACCCAGCCCAGGAGGAGAAAGAGAAAGCTGTTCCCTCCGGCTCCCACTGGTCTGTCAGTGGCCCAAGCATGCCAGCATGGGAATGTATAAGACTCCTACTGGTTTGAACCGGTCTGGTTTCTGTATTTCTGCCCAGATAATGGAACTGCTGGTAACTGCAAAGATTTGTCCCCAGTTTAGTGGTGTTTTGATAAACACACTCCTAAGTAACACCTACACCTTAGCCAAAGGCGAATAATTAAAAACCAAAGATTTTCAACTGGATAGTGCTGGGTGCAAACACACAATCAAATAAAAAAAGGAAAGAAAAAAGCTTTGGCCAACTTCCATCATTCACACCTTTCTTCAGCATACCTCATTCCCAAGCAACGTACCTGAGACAAATTTAAATATCTACATATTAATGTGAGAAGAGACAACTGTACCACAAAGCTACATTGGGATGTTTTAAACATATTCATGTGCTGTCAGCTTCAGCAGACAGATGTTATTTTGGTATCCAGACTCAAGATGATCATGTCTGAACCACCTTAATCATTTGATGGTGGATGTTCTATCAAAAATATTATCTTTTCAAAATACTTAATGAAAATCTAAAGCAAAATAGAACTGTGTTGTTGCATGTGTGTCCACACTCATGCTTCTAGAATTACCAGTAATTTGGGACACACAACCCAGCAAAACATTTTAAGGACCAGTTTTTCAGAAAAATCTTAAGGTGAAAACTTTCCCAAAAAAAGTTTAAAAAACCCCCAAAATGTCATTGCAATCAGTTGTTGCAATCAGACAATGTGATCAACACAGCTTCACGCATCACTCTTGAATCAGAGACGTGTAGAAGTAAATCTGGCTTCACATTTTGGCCTAGAGGGCATCTGAGTTATTCAGGGAAGCCCAAATGTCTAGCACAATTCTGCTGTGGTATTATTGTCATGGTGAACAGTCAAGATTTCAGATGAATTGAATGCAGTAATCAAAAATGCAATCACAGCCTTCATTTTTTGACTAATCTCCTAATTTTTTACTCCTCAAGAATAAGCAGTTTCTTTCTCAGTTGATTTTTAAAAAAAATACCATTATTGAAAGAATCAAAGAAGATTCACTAGAATCAGAGAATATGCAACTTTAGAAGCTGCCTTCACATAAACTTTCACAAGTTAACTTAACTTTAGAGTAAAATACAGCAAGCAAAGGCTGTATGCTCACTAAATATAACATAGAACAGTACTTCTTTAATACGTGTGCAATATGTTCTCTAACACTGCAAAATGTTTGCAAAAGTAATATCCAGTATTTCTGAGTCGTGAGTGGGTTGGGGGTTATTACAATATCAGTTATGAAAAGGGGCATTTGCTTCAAAAACTGGTAGAAGAAAAACTGCTATTAAAGAGAGAGACTTCATCTAATGATTTCTGGCACAGATCTGCATAACGTCTGTTCCCAAAGCTAAATCACAGGGACAAAATCTGTGGGGTCAATATTTATTTTTGTTAACTCGAGCCTCACTTCAGCTTCAAATTCTATGAACAGAAATCTGTAAAAAAACAAACATTTAGAGAAGCTTTTTTGCAGCCAGAATTTCAATTGTACTTTAAAATCCAACTGTGGAGTATCCATTTTCCCAACTTTTTTTTCCCACGGAAGTTTTTGTCAGATGAAAATCATGCATCTTAGTAGATGACACTGCATAGCTACATGTATAGTCCAGAGGATTTCAGCACATTTACTGATAGCATTCTTCCACATTAGACTGCTGGGAGAAATCAGCAGCTGAAATTTTGTTTCAGTAGCCCACAGTCCTCTGTACTAAAGGAAAAACAGACATGCTAAAAGGGGTACTCTTTTTGGCCCCCATACTTGCACCCAAGAAATATTTCATTAAGTTATATGTTGCCTTTTTCTTCTCTTAGTTAGGATATAATTTGACAAGGGAAGTTTAACAAGGTGAACCTCAGCTTGCTAATATGGAATGGTAATTGATTGCATAATGCTTTTTAGAATCCATTGATAGCAGTGACAAGAATATAGTTAGTGGTGGAAAGAGCAAATAAATACCTGCTCCACTCAGAAATCAGCTGACAGCCCTGGTGACCTGCTACTTGACTTAATTTCCATTAATTTTCCACGGGAGAAACTCCCAGCAGGGAACACAAAAGATTCAACAAGAAGTTTCTACAAATATTTGGCTCCTTTACCCAAGCAATCCTTTTTCCTGTGCTGTTTTTAAGCTAGATGTGCTAAAATCAATGTTTTTGCACATGGCTGGCTGTTCCAAGCCTCGTGGAAACAACCAAAACACAGGGTACCAGCAGTGCACTGCATGAAATGCTTCAAGAAGTTCCCAATTTAAAAAAATCAAATGGCCAGCTAATGAAAACTACGTATTTTCTTCAAGTTGTCATAAATATCAGGGATCTAATCCTGTAAAATTTAGTTTACATCAGGAATTCGACCAGAATTAATCTTCCCCCCCCGCACCCCCCCCAAAAACCCAGAACCTCCATCAACCCCAAAAATGCCTGTTTGGCACTTATTATAGGATTAAAATGTATTGGTATTATGACTTAAGCCCTGTAAAAGGGAGTTTGATGAATTACTTCGAATTTATTTATTTATTTAGGTAAATGAAATGCGGAATTAAGCAACAGCTGAGTGGATAAATTGTGATGCATTTCTAAACCAGGAAAAATTGCTCCCATTAATCTAAAACACCATTCTGGAAACCGAGTACTAGAAATGGCCGCCTGAAAATGTGCACGTCAGGTTACTCTGAAAGAGCCATTTTCAAAATGGAAGCAGCTCCTGAAATAATAACTAAAGAGAAGCACAAATTAAAATACATCCATACAACAGTATTTATTTGTTTATTTATACACACACACACACATGTAAGTCAGCTCCAAGCTAGCGAGCCGAGGTTCCCCCCAGGTAAGATGTTTGGTGCCGGGGAGAAGGCAGCACAACAGCACCACTGCTTTCCATTAACATGACAGCTCAGGATTCGGCCCAGGCAAGGGACTGCTGGGCACGATGCCAGCAGATAAAGTTCAAACTTGCACCCCCCATCTTCCAGATAAAGCTCTTACAACTGCAGGAATCTGGAAATCTCAGCTGCACCTCAAGAAATCAAAACCCAGCCCCGAATTTAAAAACTGCATCCTGTTGAGTTCGTTAATACATGAAACTAAGTGGTGGTTTCCTTCCTTCCACCCTCAAACCCATCTTCTCCCATTACACCTACAGTCAGCAGTATCTTAAAAAATACAGCAAAATCCAGAAAAAATATTCAGATGGCTTTGGTAATGAATCTGGGACATCCATGCCTGTATTTAAGCTTTCAAATGTAGTAAAATATTGCCTCCAGCTCGATTATTCAGCTTCCTGGGTACAAAAACAGTATAGTTGAGAGCACTTGATTATTCTCTCTCCCGCAAGCCACTTGCAATCACACTTGATTTGTAGTTTCCATATGCTTAACTGCTATAATTGAAGGATGCTTTTTAGTCACAGTTCTGAAAGCTATTTGTATCTTCATCCAGGCTAGCAGGAAAGCAGCACTACCTCTCCCTCTGAATCCCCTGCTCAAAGCTCCACATTTTATTCTCAGTGCCTAGAACTGTGTGCTTGTTGGTGCAGCACCCAGGGCTGCTCCAGCTTTACGATCTGCCCTGAAGTGTTGGTTTCTGTCAAGAAATTCTTCTCTCACAGAAACCTTTTTGTGTTTGGAAACAAAATGTCTTTAACACATCAGTATGTTTTAGAATCCACTGCCATAAACAATAAAGAAGTTTTTAAAACATTCCTTTTGAGGATTTTTTTAAACCAAAATACATGGGATACACGACACTGAGCTTCAGCTAAAGGATGGGTTAAAAATACATGCAAAGCTGTCTGGCACAGGGTGGGATTCAGGTGCTATATGCCTACACTCCTGTTACTGTCAACAGAAACCTGGCCACAACAATTAACAAAACACAAGACTAGACACTACCAGCAGGGTTAATTTTGGGCTTGCCTAAATTTAGGTATCCAGCATCTTTGAGATGCTCTAGCATCTTCTCCTCTGCCCCCCACAGTCATTAGCTGCTACGTGAGTCACATCCAGAGCTCCCACAGGAATCTCACACACCTCATGGCACCTAACATGGCACTGGATGTTTTTGTTTGGCCACCTCCATCTCCCACTTCATGTTTTCTTCAGGGTAAGATGAACTGACCTCTAAGTCAACTAGCCTCTGTACTGAGGAGATATCCTGACCACAACAGCTTACACAAGACTTATATTCAATCCACTGAAAGGAAGATCCCATTCTTATTTAGTTTTTTCGGTATAGCAAAATAGTCCCAACTTTACATATGGAAAGGCAAAAGACCCAAGGAGTTTGCCCAGCATCAGCTACACCACCACAGTCAGCTGGTGCTACCAATTCAGTAGTGAAACCAAGACCAGATTCCCTTCATTCATTACTCCTGGAACCAAAAGAATCCCCAAGAACATTTCAAAGCAACTTTACAAAACAATTACTTAAACTTTACTTCCACAACATCAAGGTGTGGGCTTGTCTCAAAACTTCTAAATCTGGGTAGCAGGCTTATTTTTGCTTTTGTCTCTGAATGCAAAGATTAAGTTCATCCTTGAGCACAGCTATACAAAACATGCTGTAAAATACTGGAAACTAAAAAGTGTTTATTGAAGATTATGTTTTTTTTTTACAGAGGGACATGCTGAGTTGTTAATGCTGAAGTCATTTTGAGTTCACCTCTAAATAAGTGTATTTTGGCACTGCTCCCATTCATGGTGTGAAATTAAAAGAGTACTATTTTGAAAGTATACAAGCTGGCATAGTATGCAATTTGTCTGTCACAGATAAAGCTGACTATAAGGAAGCCAGCACTTAAACTGAAAGTCTATTTGCTTTTCTCCAGACGTTCCTAATGCTCCTTGAGTGGGAGAAGAACAGGGAGCACTAGCAGGCTCCTAGCTGAACCATTTTATAGGTGCTGAACAGCTGTTACCTGCTACCCATGCTTCTAGAATATTTTCATGAAGTTAAAAAGTATTCTGCTTCTTCATCTGTTCAAGTTATAGAGACTAGAAGAATTACACCAAGTCCTTCCACACCTTCAGTAGCAGAAGTTTTTTAAAAACCTACCTGTAGTACTGTATACAGGAAATATTCTTTTCCCTTGAGAGAAGAGGATAGCTAGTGCAGAATTGACATGCTCTAACAGGCTGCAGTAATTTTTAGAAAACAATCATTTTCTTACTGGGCCACTTTTTGGTGAACTCACTGACAAACCAGCTTGGCCTTTGGACTGAGTTATTTCCCCTAGCAACAAGCCTTTTGAGTATTATTGGCCAGCAAATCATTCACCTGTTTCCTCTCTTTTGGGACATCCAGACTCTCCCCAGACCCCAAACACAAATCTGAAAGGGGGACACAGTGCTTTTAGAGCAAACCCACTGCTTACTCAAACTCAACCTCTACTTTCTTTTAGATTTCCCTATATTTGTATTGCTTACTGCCCTACAGCTACCAAGACAGATGCATCTGCAAGAAGTGGCTAAAGCACCTTACATCAAGAATGAATAATTCTATAAAGCTGTTACAGACAGCAGCAATAATAAGAGTTTAGAAGTACAGAAGTTAACTCCTTCCTCATCTCAGAAAGTAGGTGTTGCACTAAGGGAGAAGGTAAAAAGTACCTACAAGAAACCAAAACAATATTTAAGATTTATCTTGCTTCTTAGAGAAGTCCTGAAGTATTTCCACACGTTAGGCGCAATTCACCCTTTGAACATGACATCTCAACCTAGCATCTAAATCTTTAGAAAAATCTGTTAAAACACATTTCTGAGGAGAATTTCAGTGAATCTAAGTATACAAATGCACTAACACCTCTAGCCTGCAGCCAGGCAGGATGCAGAGTACAGCAGATGCAGTTCCCAGGTACTTTATCTGATTTTCTAATAGCTGCTCTGACCCATCTGCAAAATGGCATGGTCTCTGATAAACACCCAGGCTGGATCTTGAGACATTTTAGGAAGTTAACTTCTTTCACAGTGGAAGCAGAACTATAAATTTAATTTTTTTTAATTTGTGTATGGAAAAGCCTACCCCTATCTTATATTAAACACAGTCAAATTCCTTAAAATAGTGAAAGGCAAACTTATTTAGTTCTCAGGTACTTTCTTATGGGTTATTTAAAAAAAAATAAAATAAACAATTAGTCTTAACATGGGCTCTAGAAATAGAAGAACATGCCTGTTTTCTTCTAAGAGCCCAAGTTTCATATTTAAACTCCTATTAGAAATTAAAACCCAGTTATTGAGTGGAATAATACAGCTTTGCCAGCACTATACTGCATCTAAACAAGAAACATATATACATACACACATTAGGTCTACATACCCACCTCCCACAAAAAGGCAACTCAGACTGTTGCTGAAAACTAGTAGTGCAAAAATGTTAAGGAGCAGGAATGAGGGGAGAAAAATATAACAACCTGCTTATCTTTTTGGGAATGGTAGACATGCCATTCTCTAACAACATTGTGGAAGCAAAATAGAGAGTTCACTCTTTTGTTTTGCACTGATGCTTGTTTTTATTTAGTAGAAGCTCTCATAGATCTTTAAATAATTCATAACACAGTGCCTGTTGTTTAGTTCAAGGAGGGAGCCTGGAGAATGTTAATGAAACCAGAGATGAATTGGCACAGCTGTAAATCTGCAAGGCCCCTCCCCAATGAGCTCATCCCCTAGCAGTGCAAATTAAAATGACATCATGGTTGCAAACCGCGGGTGCACTCACACTGCTCCCTGTCTCCTCCTCCCCACACAGGATTTCTCCTACTTTTTCACACAGCTTTTTTCCTCAGAAAGATCATTATAGAGATATATGTAGGGAGAAGGAACAGAAGCTGGAGGACCTGCATTAAAATCGTGAGGTTTGTCCTCTTCCATCTGTCACAGCTCCAGCACAGACAAGAAAGACACGTCTTTCTATTTAGAGAAGAATGAAACTGTGTATTTATCAGTCCAGCACAAAAAAATACTTAAAAAACATTAGAGACATGCCTTTGAGTAAGATCTACAAGTACTTTACAAAGTACTTGTAGATCTTACTACTTCTACTTGCTTTCTTATAGAGCATGCAATCTGATGACCTTTGGATCACAAAAACACTTTCAAAACCAAGCCTCAAAGAGATATATTTGTAAAATAAAATGTCCATACAGCCATGCTGTTGGAATCTCTCATTTCTCTAACCCTGTTTCAATCAGCCATCAGACACTTAAGGCATGGATATAAAAGTATGCAACACAGATGAATAATCAGAACCTTTATTTATATTAGTAACAGGTAACAGACAAACTGAACAGTTAATAAAAAGCCCACAGAAATAATGCTTGGGAAAGAAATGCTCCAGGAACAATTTTGATACTAACCTGAAGAAATCCAAAGTGTTTTCCTATTCGTCCATGACCAGAAAGGCCAGCTGCATTTGTTTACTCTTATGAATATGTTAGTCCAGGTCCTTAACAAGCTTGGTAACTTCAGAAAGTACAGTAAGCATTAATACTAACAAACTCATTTAGGTCTATTTGATACTTTTCAATGATTAAAGTTATTATTTACTGGAGAAGTTTATAAAATTACTGATTGCAGTAGAAATCCCAGCTCGGCTATCCGATGCAGTCAGCATACCACTCAATGAAACTTAACTGGAAACACCTCTCAGACTCATAGCATCCACTGGTCTGGTAAACAGCCCACGCAAAGATCAGGTTTCTTTCTTCTCACTGAGTAAGGACATACTATATAAACTCCCATATGAGAATATAATGGGGAAGAAATACAATCTAGGGAAATCTTTAAACGCTATCATCATGTATTCCTCAGAAAACATACAAAAAGAATGCTTTCTGCAATTTTTAAATTTTACTTTTTTCCCCCCTTTATAAAAGCCTTTATAACAAACAACTGAAGTCAACATACCCAAACCAGTTTTAACACGCAGTTTTAATGCAGTTTTGACATGCAGTATCACCTGTCTTTTAGTCCAGATCAGAACCAAGTCTCTGCTTCCTGTGAGAATGACAGAAAGTGGCTGCAGGAGGTTTACAGGTTTGCTAGTTACATTTCCAAACTCCTGGATTTTCTTTCTGTGCTTCATGTTGTCTGTTGAACTATGCTCTCTAATATCCATACTTTGGAGAAAAAAACACAGGCACACAGTGGATTCTTAGTGATGTCTGAAGAGCTTTGCAGACAGCAATACAGAGTAGGATTGAAAGAGGCCTCTGAAGGAAAAGAGTATAGCTTTTTAAATGCGCAGGAAAAATAGAAAATGAGAAGAAATCAAACACAGACAAGCTGCAAAAGCAGCACACTTGACAGTGATGAAGGATGCAGGGCAGCAGGATGCACCCAGAAGTCATTACCACATGGCCTAAGCCAAGATAAAAGATGCACCACAACACAAGAGGTCTCCCAGCCATGCAGGAATCATGGCTGCTCCTTGGGGAACACAACTGGGGTATTTTCAAAGTGATAGAAATGTTCGAGAAGCACTTGAAAAAACCAGAAGGAATCGGTTAGAGGTCACATGGAGAGGAGTTGCAGAGGGGCAAAGGACCATTACAGCCTGATACAACCTGCCTGGTGTGAAAGCAGAGGAGGAATAAGGTCTAACTCTAAGGTTAGAGGAGTTTTTTAGCTTTGAGAACTTCAGTACTATAACTTTGCATCGAATACAGTGGTGTCATTCCCGGACTAGGACCTTTTTCAGATACCAAAAGAAAAACAAAACTGAAGAGGTTCTTCGCTCAATAAACTGTGAACTCGTTTTCCCATTAACAAGCAGGATACCTTGTTATTCCTAAATAATACAAGTCCCAATTACATTTTCAGATATGAGATTAAGAAAACTAAAATACATATACCCAGAAGATAATAAATGCATTAACAAACCCATACTTTAGCTACAGCATTGCAAAGGTAAATGCTCCTACACAACACCAAGTCCAAGCAAAGGACTGCAAGCACGCTATGGTTCTACGTTCTCCCACAGGGGTTATCCATCAGGTGGAGCAGTTCAAAGTTTTTCTGCTAAGTGGCAAGTAAAACATCAGAGGCTCATTTCACAGGAGGGTACAGCCAGGCAATGCCTGACCCCAACAGAGGGGGAATTTCTGTAGGACTTCGGGACATGTACAAACACAGGATGCCATAAAACAGTGCCTGCACAAACGCTTAGGCTCTTCCTTCAATCTCCTATGCCAAGGAATCCTGACTAGCCTTCCTATGTAAACAGCTGCACATTGATATCCTCAAGATTTCAGAAAATAAGATTTCAGCAGAGGGAAAAAAAGCCAAAACATCCCTTCTGATCCAAATGCAGATTTTGAATCTTTGTAAACAGACCCTGTATTAAGAAGAATTGTTTGGAAATCTCCCATGTTAGGATCAAAGTTTTTGGCAATTAGCCCCCAGATCCAAATTCTGTAGCTTCATTCTACCACAGTTTGAAAAAACATACTTATCCTCCAATAATTACTCATGTCAAACAGCTTGTACCTCTCCCTTCTCCACGCTCTCCCCCTGCCCCCAACTGGATGCTTGGAGTTAACCGGGACAAAGTCTAACTAAAAACTTTAGAAAGTTTAGATGGAACAACAGATTGTTTCATCTCTCTATGCTATTACTTTGCCCCAGAAGATGGTAACAAAAGGTGCCAGTAATGCCTCTGCTTAAAAAAAGAAATTTTACATTTGTAATTCAGAAAAAAAACAATTCAACCTAAGCTCTTCCTCATTTTGTTTCTATCTACACAAAACAAATATTTAATGCAATTTAGTGACTAATGGCAAAAAATGTTAGCCCCTAGTGATTGATAAGCCTCTCCAAGCAGAAAAGAAGAGTTACAATATGGAAAAATTCTACTGACATAGAAGACTTCTTATTTCTGTGGCTTTCAAAGGATGTACAGAATGACACCCACTTGGACAGTCAAAATGATAGGTGCATTTTCATTACTTATTATTAATCTTTTTAAAATAATCTAATTCCGTAAAAGTTATTCTGAAAATCTTCGGAATATAAAACATCTTTTCTGGGGACTGTGTACAAGCAAATGCAACTTATTTACAACGTTTTAAAAGATGGTTTAAAAAAACCTTCCAGAAGTACCATAACTGCAGGCAAAACTTGCTTATGTGGCTTTTTTAATAATGGGATGTGTTAATTTACATTTCTTTGATCTGCGTAACACAAGCTCAGAGCCAAGGACTGCTGCCAGTTTCTCGCAGGCAGGGATCTAATCCATAAGATGCAAGATGGGCAGGTGCACCAACACCAGCTGCAAAAGAGAGTGCATGCCTAAAAACCACAAGAGAGAAAGCTGTGGTGTAACATCAGGCAGAAGTGGCACTTTAAGGAATATCTAAAGATCTCTGGAGAGATCCGGTTGTGCAAACCACAGAAAACACACAGCTGGGTACAAGGGAAACATATACAGAATATGCAAGAAAAGGACTTCTGGATAAAATAACTTCAAGAAAGTTAATAATAACTGAAGAAAGACTTCAAGAGCTATGATGGTTAGAAGTAAACAGAAGTGGACAACAAAGAAGGATAACCAGCAAAGAAAGGACTATGTGCCAGGTGAGAGATGGAAGTAAAATCATGGCTGAGAACAGAATTTTCATCCCAATGTAGGTCCCAGTGGACTAGGAAACACATCCAGATGTGAAAATGGGAAGGAACAGATCCCCAGGGAACAAAACATGCAATCTGTAGGACAAAGCTTGAAGAGACACGGAGGCTCCAGCAGAGGTGCTAAAACGCCAATGGGCAGAGCAGAAGGGCTCCCTGGCTAGTGCAGGGTTTCAGAAACCATCAGAAAAGACAAAATGGCACCTTCTCACCAGACACCTCATTTTTTTGCCTTTACAGTTTCTCTTCGATGTGCTAGTGAAGCATTATTAAATATTACTAATAAAAGAACAGAGAGAAAATCAGCTCAATTCTTGTGCTGGCCTGGTTAAACAGGGAAAATCACCAGTTCACCAAAGCATAGCTCTACTCAATATAAAACACAGTCAAGTTACTGTTGGTTCTAAATATGCTTACTCTCCAGTCAAAGATAAATAGAACCAGCATAATCAGGAGAAAGCTTTCTCTGCTCTTCTAAGCTCTGCATGTCCTTAACATCTGCTGTAAGAGAAGCTTCACATTGGTTAAATACAGCTTTTCCAGATTCAATAAGATAAGGCAATACTCTGTTTGGGGGATCACCATTACTCCAAACTTAATATAATATCTGCTACTAGATTAACAACTGCAGGACTAATACACTACTTCAGACCATCACATTAGTCATTAAACACAACGTTTTCTCCGGCTGATTCATCCCTGCTTCTTTCGTATAACAGCAGTCAGTCATATTTCAAACACAATTTTGTTTTCTTTGGCTCAGAAACTTCCATTATGTGGACTAAAAATGAGGAGTTTATCTAATGAGATTAGAGTCTTTTAAGCATTTTCATGCTAGTCAATCCTTATGATGGGATACTTAGTTTGGAGGGCCTAGCTGAACAAAAGCAAAGCACTGCAAGAGATCAGCAACATATGGTGTAAGAACCACTGATTCTGTAACACAGCCACTTCTACCACTGTGACTGACATGTATTCTTCTGCAGCACTGTTTATTTATATATAAAGTATATATTTATATATACTTATAAAATATGCATACATGCTCTACATCCCATTTTAACTCTCCCACTTCCAGTAATTATCCATGTGGCTTAGGTTGGTAAGTGCATAACCGGTGAAAACACTACCATGCTTTGAACCCTCCCATCTTATAGCGGCAGAGGAATCATCCAGCTCATTCCTGGGGCTTGAGCTGTGGAGAATATCAAACACATGAACGTGTATTTTCTTCCCTAAAAAATGAACACTCTGCTATTTACTTTTATATTTAGGTGAGGTGCAAGGGTTGCTATCACAGACGCTAAGCTCTTCATAAAGTAAGCTACAAGAAAAGAACGAATGATGCTTTTATTCTTCTTTTAAATCTCAACTACTATGAATCACATTCTTCTGTTTGAAGACCAATATGACTAAAACGGGCTTTAAACCAGATAAAAATATAAAAATCTCAGTTCTTCATTGCCAGACCACTGTTAAAATTTGCTGTTTAACACCTTGTCTGGACTGATCAGAGAGACTGGCAATAACCTAAAATTGCTATGGTGCAGCAGGACAGAGTCAGAATCTACCACCAAGGCCAGCAACTCCCTTGTGTCAATCTAGAACAATTCACTTAGCCCATCATTTTCAGAAAGTGGATGATTCACAGTTTGATAAACTCATGCACAAGTCTCACCACAAAATGCCTGGGAAACTGCAAGTCTGAATGCTCAGATGCTTTAGAACCACATTTTACATAACTTGTGTTAAACACCCAAATATAAAAGGTTTTAAATAAACAAATGACATTTTCAGAATACATGCTTTTGACCATCATTTGAATCCAAATATGAGAAAAGAAAAATTTAACATCTAAGAGAAACCAAGGACTTTTTCAAGGTCATTAGGCATACAAGGCAGGAATGGCACAGATTTTTTTATAAGAGTTTAAGACTTCATATGAAGTAGAAGGTATTTTGCTTTGTGTTTGGATCAGAGGTTTTTCCTTATTTTTCAAGTCAACTTTGAGGCAGAATTTTGAACAATGGACCTTGGATGGGAAGTGTAAATGGGGCATAAAAGTCAGAAGGAGAAGCTGCCTGTTGGGAATTAGAAGGAGGAGAGCAGGCCATCAGTAAGCCTCCACTTCTAATCCCAGTACAGCCCCCGCCTTACTGGGCTGCCACTTCCTCCTGCTGTACATCTTCTGATGCTTCTTGAACATCTTTAAAGTGGTTTTGCTTAGTGTTCTCAGTTTAGAGCATGTTAGTGTCTGTACAGCACGGAATCATAAAAATGCTGTACAAAGAGCTATTATTTTTACTGTCAACAGAGTTGCTACCCTATACACACTGAAGCACCTTTTCCCTAAAACAGTCATCTCTCTGTGCATGTCTGAAGTTCAGTTAAAAAGCAAAAAATCACCTCTCCTAAATTACACAGCACATTAATTAGCTGTGCTGCAGTACATAAGTACATAACTGTGTGCAGACACGGATAAGGGAAAATAAATGGGAAGGGATTCGCACCAAATGTAATTAATAAAGCTGCCGTTCTCAGAGCAATTAATTCCTGGATGACATGAGTTTCAACTGGATGACGCACTTGAAAATACCTGGGTAATGGTACTTCACTTTTAACAGTGGGTCATCTGTTCAACCATTCCCACATCTAACTTCAACCCAATTCCTACAGAAGACAATCAAAGTATTTTTGGGTGGGGGGAAGAGAAAATAGAAGTGACCCTTGAGACTCATCTAAACCAGAGACTTTTTGAATTCATGTTCACAAGGCTTTACAGAAATGCATATATATTTATCTATACTATACATGCTTACATAAACGTATGTTTCATCAACACTGTTTTGCAATCTGGAGTTTGTCAAAACCTATCTAGGGCATCACTATTCAAACAAAGAGTAATCAAGTTTCAAAGCTGCACAGATGGATGGTTGCCAGCTTCCCTGTTCCTTCAGAGTGTAAAACAATGCTTCTGCTTTATACCTGCTGTAAACAAACTGTGTTCAAAGCGCTGAATCCTCAAAGCAAGCCTCCCTCACTCCAGCAGCACTCTGCTGTTGGGAGCCTACGTATATTTTGGGGAACACAGAAGGAAGGAGGTGGGGGCAGAAAGAGCAGTTGAAGCATAGTTAAGCATTATAAAAAACAGACTACTCAGTTTAAATCACAGAGCTAGCAGTGGCAATAAGACTATTGCTTTGCAAGCGAACAACAGATATGCCTTCTCTAAACTAGTTTTAGTGCCATTCTTTGGTGGATAAAAGTGCTTTTCTTGGCTTCCAACCATACATGAACAACAGCAGATTGGGTCGGGTCCAAGTTGTGCCCATACAATGCATCAATGCAGAAAGCAAGTGCTGTATTCAGTTTTCAGAACAGGTTACTTCCATCAGCACAATAAAATGCCATCAATCGCACCTGGTTATTCTACTCACTAACCTCACACAAGTACTGAACCAGCTGTAGAGCTTCTCTAATCCTCTCCAACATTATTCTACCTTCTGTGTTAAAACTGAAGAAAAGAGGCAGGGGGGGAAAAACTAGAGTAAGACCATAGAAAATATAGCTGCTTAAAAGGCATGACCAACAAAATTCCTCATGAGCAACACAGAAACCACAGGCATCTTTGGTTCCTGTTTGCAACATGCTCAAGGGTTTCTGCCACTGTGTGTCTGTGCTGACTGGTCTCAGTCCCATTCCCATCCCATGCCATCCCAAACCTGACCCCCAGCTTCCCAGAGGGTGCTTCAATCCCTTGCCCTTGGCAGAAAGCCAGAGCCTGAACATCTATGACACAATGAAATGGGATGATCACCCATGGGATGCTCATTTTCAACTTTATTCATGCAACCTATATTAAATAGCAATTGGATAAAAGGTATCTCTTTCACTATGTAAAATGATGGCAGAGAAAATAAATAAATAAATATAAAGAAGGGGTTATATTGTTCTCCATGCCCACTGAGGTATGGGGAAGAGGCAATGCATGCAAAAACAATGAAGAAGGTTTTAGATGTAATTGGAAAAAATTATAGCAGAAAAAATATTTAAATCCTGGAACTGACTGCCCTTCTAAATGATGACTGGCCAACAGGTACGGACTTTGAAGAACACATTAGACAAACAGCTACCAAAAGGGATAAATACTACTGATCTTGCAAGATCTGTATGTCCCATGGAGGATTTTTAACCTATAGTTATTCTATTCCAATACTATAAATCACATTATGCCAATATCCATCATACCTTCTAAACACATCTCTGAGGCAACAGTATTTAAGCTACCAGTGCAGTAAATGAGCATTTATTTGGCATAGATGATGATACAGGAAATATGGCAATACACCAGAAATAAAATATGCAATCATGCATATCCTAAGTGATAAAGTTTGGGCATATTTTTTGAGCAGAACATGGTATGATTTTAAGGTTGTTAAAATCTGTTCAAATATTTTCCAATAAAATAAAAACAGTTCTCTCTATCAACAAGGCAAGGCTCTGCAGTAACGATAGCATATCCATTTTGCCATCAAGATAAACTCTAATGCAAGGAGTTTACTCTATGTACATATACACAGATATGTTCCAAGGAAAATCTTTACTAATTACCACCTAGATTTCTGTAACGTCTTTGATCAATTCCATAACCTTTCTCTGCAAGTTGGGTACTGCAGACGATGGTCAGACCTTGCTTTGACTGAAATCAACCAGGGAAGCTGCAAAGCAGCAGAGTCCCTTTGCTTCAGCAGAGCAAGAGCAGCCCTCTGTGTGTACACCCTGGCACTGCCCACTCCCATCTACTGTCTTCCAGAGGGAGCTGCCCTACTGGGTTACAACAAACAACCCTTCCTGACAGCCCAAAAAGGGCCGAGTTTTGTGTGCTGGGAGGAAGCAAGGTACCCTTAAGCGGGTGAAGCATTATTTCCATAACAGATACCCACTCACATGCAGAACTGGCAGACTGGCGGGCTCCTGTCATTGTCTAGAGATAACTGTGTGTGTTTTGTCTCAAGTATAGCATGAACAAACCCAACTCATTAGACTTAGCAATATATACTGACAAAACTGCTTTAGGAACAGAGGAAATTAGCCATGTGTTCATAATGGTTGTTCTCCAGGCTTCTGGCTGTCTATCTTTCACTTGGCTTGTGGGGCTTGGTTTGGGATTTTGTGTTTGGCATTTTTTAGTTTGATTTTTTTTCTGTTTGTTTGTAGTTAGAAAGGTAAGCTTCTTCAAAGTCTAGTCTTTTCTTTAGGTTGTACTGTTTACAGAAATGGGAAACAATTTGTCTCTCACTGCTTACATAAAGAAAATAATGTGCATTGTGTTTGTGGCCTCACCACAGGCGTTACTCAGCAAATTTTAATTATCCTGTTGGTGATTTAGTGTTGTGTAAAAACATATCCTAGCATGTATACACATCTGCCCTTGCTTATTAAAGTCTGTTAGTTTTGGCTAGCTCATAGACATGAAGATACTTCTCACCAGCCAAAGCAGATTTTGAACTTTTGTCTGTTGTTCACTGTTCTGTCCCAAATAAAAATTGGGTATAGTCAGCTTATATACCAAATGTTGATAATTTCATGAAAATAGTAGCAAAAAAATGATGACTGGGTTCATGCATGTAGTTAGCCAGATTTGCTTTTTCCCAGCTACTTCCTTCCCTCCACGAGCCTCTCACAAGCCTTCCTTCATGATGTGGTGGGGCAGGGAAAGAATGCTCAGATAACTTCCAGGCACACAAACACACTTAGTGCATAATATGGGAACTATGTAATTCCTTAATTAAGCA
This sequence comes from Dicrurus megarhynchus, assembly GCA_013399195.1. Classification (NCBI taxonomy): domain Eukaryota; kingdom Metazoa; phylum Chordata; class Aves; order Passeriformes; family Dicruridae; genus Dicrurus; species Dicrurus megarhynchus. Next base: position 98,311 of record VXAD01009665.1, read on the forward strand.
TAATACAATTTATCCCATACACTGTTTACAGAATACATCACAGAAGCATAAGATGATTTGAGGTGTATCTTTTGCAGTAGAAGAAAATTTTTTTCCTCACTGGAACTGAAGGGAATGCTTTAAGAGCAACTATGAAAAATGTCAAGTATCTCAAAGAAAGTGAGGTTTAGCAGAGTCGCTGGTGGTCTTAAGGGATTGCTAGAGAAGAGGCATACCCACAGAAGGAACCTGGGGAAAACAAGTGGGAGAAGGAAAATACACAGCAAAAGGTGGGAGGCTGTAGAGCACAGTGAGACAGATTTTACAAAGCAAGAGGGCACTCTAGGCCAGGTGCTAAGTTCCTATGACATCAAGGCATACATTTAGCTCAGACAAGCTTTAATTTTAAAAAGTAGGTAAGAAAGGCAGAAACACACAGAATGGCTAAGTATTTGCCCCCAGTATAGGAATGAACAGAACAACACCTTGTTTTTAGTTTTGAAGTCCGACTGAAGATTTTATCCTCCGTATTTCCTGTTTCTGATACATTTGTAGCAAGTAAGCAAGCCACCCTTCTAAGACCACTGAGAGGCAAATATCAACAGTCAACAGTACTTTGAAAGGTACTAATGACACGGAAGTACTGTGATGAATTGCAGCCCTGTTACAAGGGTTGTACCCACGCACATACACTACAAACTACCTAGGAGCCAGAGTCTCCTCAGCTGTACCCAGACAGTCCCCTCCACCTGGCGGGGGGGAATTTCACTGGTGAAATGAGGCAAACATCTACTGCTCTGGAGGCTTAGCTGCAACCATGACTGAGGGGCAGTAGCTGCTGAGACCTCAATCCTTGTCCCATAGAAGGAAACCACAGCCTGATGGGTAGCACTGGTGGGTGGGACATCTACTGAGCCCTCATGGTTTCTTTCACAGCATCTGTATTTTTCCCTGTCTCTCAAATCCCACTCCTCACTGCAGAAATGCTGTCTCTCATATTTCTCTGCCATAATAATGACAGGCAAACTCAATTAACACGGTGAGCAGTTTGGATGTCTGCACAACAGGTTGCCAAAAAAAATCCCAAGGGAAAAAAAAAAACCAACCAAAGATAACTAAGAACATTTGTTGCATAATGTAATTCAAAGCTTCTATCTGCAGGACCAATACAAGACATGTTTATTATGTCTTAAGTGAAAGCTTGGTTTTTAACTGCTTTAATGTTAATGATTTATTATATGTGCAATATATAGTAAGATCCATATTATCCATCCAATGCAGATTTTCTCTTCAAGCTTCTTACTCAGATCAAAACATAATAAAATGACAAAACTGTGCATTCCCCTGCAAATAATTCCTTCGGAGATTAGCAAGAGAGTAATGTATCTTCCTTTGTAATACCCTGAATTTCTGTCAACATCATCATAAAATATATACCACAAAATACAGTAAGTTTAACCACAAGCCTTTTTATGTGACGTATTTTAAAGGGTTTTCAACATTGATTCAGTCTTCACTACCGCTGTTATTATTCCTGTGATCTAAAAGTACTCTAGATAGGTACTTGAAGTAGAAACATTAATTTAGAAAGATTAAATATCAGGAAGACATTTTTCAAGATACTAGAGATGAGCACACAAGTATGTCACCAAACAAACGCTTACCCCCAATTTTAAATATATATGTGTGTGTGTGTGTGTGTGTGCATATACATCCATTAACATACTATTTGATAGCTACTGTGTACCTGCTATGAGAACTACTCATCTGTAATCTTGGAGCCAGGGGCCCTGTGAGCCCCATAAAAGCAACCACCATTCTATAAAATAAATTAAGCAACACTGAGAAGGCAAGAGATAACATAAACATTCCCCATACTAACAGCCCTTCTATTAGACAGGAGAGAGGAGAACAAATCATTTAGTCCAAGAGGACACTGACAAAGGTCCATGACTTCAGCATGCAGTTCTGAGGAGTCAGGAAAGAGCAGCTAAAATATTCTTTCTAAAGCATCAGTACAGGCTTATAAGGAAGTGTCATCAAACCTTTTCTTCACAGACACTTTTCATTAGCAAGAAATATCAAAGTAGGCCCAGCACACCCTCTTCATCATCTTTTCCCTTCTCACACAGCCAAGTGAGGAATCTCCTCACACCAAGCCATCAGGTGACAGTGCAGTATGTGGCACTATGCACGTGTATAGGAAAGTACTAAGTGCCTTTTTTTACCACCTCACAGCACTGCCTGCCTTCAAGGGAGGAACCAATTGGACATACACAGAAAACAAAAGAGATGATCCAAATTAACATACACAGCAGGGAGCATAAGCTTGGGAACACAGCTGGGATGAAGAATGTCCTTCACATACAAAATTAAGACCACAAAGTATTTAACAGAGGTTTTCCTGGGGAAAGCATTACCTAAACACATGCATTGTAAAGCTGGTGATAATGACAGTACATCTGCTACTCTTGGAAATATCACCCTCTGTTCTTCCTCAAACAAACAGCTATGACATTAAGTTTTGGGTAACAAACCAAATCAAATTAGGAGCAACAGTTACAACAGCTCACAATATAAGAGTAACTTACTAAAAGCATCAACTGGCTATTGACTCCATTCACCATCTGGAATACTGCAAAATTATTATCAAAAAATACATGTGTCAAGAGAGCAGCAGCCTCAGTGCAGTATGCTGGTGTTGATGCTGCAGAGAACAACTATTTCCATAGGATAACACAGCTGAGTGGTCCAGCCATATGCAGGCTTCTGGTAGGCCCCTGGAGAGAAGGAAGGACAATGCTCAGACTCCTAGAATTTGGTATAGTGTATAATTAAGGAAACACTCTGCTACTGTATTTTGGCAATTTTATTATATATTTTTCCCTCAGTTCCCCAAGGAGGCTATCACATACACAGCTACTAAGAAAGAATGTTTTATCCCAAAATGAGAATGAACAAATGATGCTAAACATTGGTTTTATACAGAGTGTAAACATACATTTGCTTGGGAATGTTAAATATTTTTAGCAAAACACCTCATTTCATTTTTATTCTATTGATGGAAGAGCAAGGAAGCAAAGTACTTTGGGATATACCTTCTCTGCTGGGACAACTAGTAGCACAAGTTTGTAGTCTAAGCAGAGTTTCTCTCAGTCCTCTGAAGATGCTACTACCTCTGTTCTGGTCACTGGGTACTAAGTACAGGTGGGCCAAGGCCACAGTATCAGATCACCTGCAGCAATTCTTACGGCAGAATTTAAAACAGAGACACATGCAAAATTGCAAAGCTCTTTATGTATTGAGCTTGACTGTCACACTTGAAGAACAAAAACTATTTTTTATTGTTGGCTCGAGAAAACTGTGATCAGGTTAAACTTTTGGAAGCTTCCAAAGAGCAGCTATTTATCCAGGTATGGAGCGAGGCTTTCCACATGTAGTACCGGTGTGGTGCAATACCATGTTACCAAGTGCTGCTTCAATAACAAAATCAGATGGTATCTTTTTTGAAAGACTACCACCTGATTGTAAAGGCTTCATGCAGGCCTTGTGTATCTAGCATCGCTTCTGTTCCACCATGTTCTCAAAATGATCAGAGATTTGAGACTGAGGAGTTATAGATTATATTAAACCATGCAGATTAGTAAAACCACGAGAAGATGGAGTTCTGCTTCAAATAAAAATGACCTTTCGAAAAATCTAATTTACATACATATCCTAATCTAGATACTGATATTTTAAAGTGATTAAGTGCTCCCTTCTTTGACAACACCCTTATTGTCACAAAACCTGAAGAAGTAACAGGCAAAACAAGTGTCTGATGCTTATAAATAATCATATAAATATTTCTTATAGTTATTACTAAAAGACATCTTAAAACAGCCTTTCTGCTATACAAACCACATATATGGCTTACATACTACATGAGTAAGAGTCATAGGAGTTTCACTGTAGTGTAGTTGTCTTAGGGATACAAACAAAATACTTATAACTCCCCATACACACAATGCAAGCATATTACTATAAATGGAGAAAAGCAACACTATCTCCTTTTTCAAAAATGTGTAAAATGAACGTTTTCATGCATATGACGCTAAACAAATTAAGACAAAAACTTCTAAAAATATTTTACAAATAACTGTCAGTGATACGACTTCTCTGAGAAACGGAGGCTTTGTGTCTTTGATGACCTCAGTGACACAATACCACTAAAGAAACAAGAATATTTTAATTTTACAACATTTAAATAAAATTATAGCTATGAACATAGCTATGATGTGTGTAATCTGTGTGACCGTATATACAGTAGCCCATTCTTGCACGTTTTTCACAGATATGCAAGTTACAAACCATGTACCCATTAACTTTTTTCTTTTTCTCAGCACAGATGGCATTTCAAGAGGAATTTTTTGTGCCACAGCTAACACAAACCACAAACAAATTACTCTTATTGAATATTGCCTGCTGTTGAAGAGTGTTTTGAAATTACACTCCATTTTTTAAGGGAACTGAAGAGCTGAGAACAAGCCATGCATTCACATCAATGGCTAACAGAGAGAGCAGCAGTGCTGACTGAATGCAGCTCTTCACAAACCAGTGCCTAATGGTCGCTGCAGATTAGGGACACATTTTTCCTCTGTGCCACTTTTGAGGAATTCATTGAAATTTGCTTCGTAATGAGATCACAGTCTGTTGGCAACTTCCACCACACAGATAAAATTACGTAGCCTTTTGTACTGGCTACCAGTGGAAGAAGATTTTTAAGAGAAGTAGTTATACTTTGACAGATGAAGACCAATCTTCAAAGCAGTGCTTTGAATACAGGATTTCCTAGAGAAATGGAAAATTTATTTATATGTGAGTATATACACATGCACAAGCAAAGCCTCCATCTGAAAACAATAATTACCTAAAATAATACAGACTCCAACGTCAGGCAGTAGAACAACTTAGCTTTACCACACTTAATTGTACAATCAAATTTTCACACATTTTATTTTTCACTGGGTAGCAAGTCCACAGTTAAAAAAATGGAAACTAACACTGGCCAGAAATCCAGATGGCTGAAGTCACCAGCTGGTGTTAAAGTTCCCTCTTCTAACATTAATACTATGGAAATCTGGGAACAATGAACTAAAAGGTCTGTGTGACAACGAGGTGCTACAAAAGGTCCCACCACAGTCACTTTTTCATGAGAAGTAAGCTTCATCTGTATCCTTGTTAGGTCTGTCACTCTTAAATCACATCCTGCTCTCACAGCATCAATTACGGTAAACCAGGCTCAAACCCCACAATCACACATAGTTGCCATTATGCCCCATTATGTGAGAATTGCTATCAAATATAAAACATTACAAGTAAAGAACAGCAAAAGCACGTTTCTTTATTCAGGAGATCAATATTCCTTCTGCTTCAAACATTACTGGGAAAAAATACCTCAAGAATAACGTTAACTAATCCAAAATTTGCACTTTAACAAGAAAATTACATTGGCAAAATCCTGCTGGATAGGCCATCCAGCATATCCAAGACAAGTGATGAAAGAATAAATTGTACTGGTCACATAGCTGGTTCCTCTAGAAGTTGCAAGTGATTTGAACATGATGGCTGTGGGGATGTCAGTAACACAGACAAGTATGAAGTACCTTGTAAGTGTCAAACCTGCACACAGCACAGCACAAAGGAGAAAAATGGGAAAATTTACAAAGGTCCACTGAAAAATAAAGATACATTATGCACCATTTCAGAGCAAACTTTTCTACAGCTGGGAATGCTACATCTCTTTCAACAAACAATCCTTTCCAGCATATTGCTTTGGCTCTCTGGCAGTGGGGACTTCTGAACGGTAATGCCTGAGTCCCTACCACCAACTATGAAATACAAGCTTATTTATATCAAGCTCAACCATCCCAGTGGTAAGCCACACTTAAAATGGGACAGCCCTGCTCTGTTCCCCAGCATGCTTGAGACTTGATGCAACTCACCACTTGAAAGGTGAGTTTCCAACAGTTTGCAAGCTGTCAGGGATGCTGTCATCTGTCTCAACATCATGAGAAGCTGGTTCAGCTATCATGGCAACAAACACTACACACATTCAGGCAACTAACCTGCAGATGGGCCTTCCAGATGAGCAAGGTGACTTTTGGAGTTGTGGTTTGGCTCTGCGGTAACTACCCGCAGAGGTTTTATTTGCAATTTAATCAACCGTTTTCAAAGAAGTTTCTGCTACACGGCTTTTGCATACTGGAGGCAGATAAACGGCATCCAGAGCTCAAAGGATATCTACAGTCCTTCTAGAATGCAAACGAAATGTAGCACTAGGAAACAGCATCAAGAAACATATAGGTTTTTACTTCAGAATATGCTAACAGACCCATTCTCTGATCGCTCTTTGGATAAGACTTTTTTTCCCATTAACAGTTTGATCCTAGAAGGCACTACACCATTTTGTAGCAGACCATGACAAGCAGTTTACCATCAGTATTACACATAATCAAGCTCTACCCACTGATTGGGTAAAATTCAATCAAGCTGCACACATATTTAACTAAACAAGTGTAGCAAACAAAGCAACAATTTGCTACTTCAATAATTACCTGGTGCATATATTTGGAGAAGCTACTTTTAAATGCATGGTATTGCCAACTATCAGAATTTCTACAGAAGCTCTGAAATATAGGAATGACGCTGGGAGTAGTTTTCGTTATACAAAAACAACCGTTATCAAAGTTTCTAACTAGCATGAATGTACAGAAAATTAAACTTAAGAAACAGGAGCACTCAACCTACAGGATTGTGAAAAAACAGCGGAAAACATCACACCTCCATGAAAAGCTATTGGGCTAGCAGGGAAACTTAGAGGGCTCAGAAGCTCACATTGAGTAAATCTGAAGCACAGCCTGGTTTCTTGGCCTTTTGTTTTCACCCAATTAGACTGAAAACCCCCAGCAGCCAACAAGTAGTTGATGTCCTCTGAAGCTGCCCCATCAATCCCCTCAGTGAAAATTGTGAGAGATACAGGAAAGAAGCTCCCCCAAGAGAACTGAGGACAAGTCTAAACCAGATGGAGAATCATAATAGAAGACAATCTCTGAATAAACACTACCTCTGGATAAACAGAAAAGCACAATTTGATCGTCAGGTTCTTCCCTCTACAAGCAGATTGGGAAGTCCTTCCAGTGAGGTTATCATAGTTAAGCAGATACTGCTTTTTATCTTGAAGTCAGGCTCCTGGAGAGTTTTGGCTATGAAAATATGCAAATATTTCCATTGGAATGCATGGTGCGTAATCAATCATGCCCAGCAGGCCTTACAGATCAACAACACACTCTAATCAGAAGGCTGCCCAGAGCTATGTTCCTGGAGAGACCAGGCAAGAAAATCATTTAGGGATGAAAATACATCACCATCTGTACTATTTCTTTATAATGATGGTCAGGAAACATGGCTGAAATTCATTTTACCCCAGCTTTCTGTAGCTATTCTACAAAGACCTAAAGAGACAATGTTGGAGAGAATTCCTAGAGATATTTCATTTACTTTATTTCAACTGTTTAATATATTTTTCCATTAAATTATAAACTAATTAGTCGATAAAATATAGGTACAGGAATAGAAATTAATTTCACAGTAATAGAGCAGCTTTTTTAACATAAAAGTATCAGAAGATAGCAAGATCCAATATATTACTGTCATGGCAAATGTCACTGCTTAACAGCATTGAAACAGAAGAGCACAGCAACTAGAGTTTATTGCACAGTAACTATTTTAACATTATAAGGAACTGTTTCAGCCGCTGACAATAGGCTGTGGCTTGTCCTTTATGAGTTCAAAATATGTAGAAAAAGTTAGGCAGTTAGAAAATTTATCATCTTTTGTTCTTTTCTTCAGAGACAACAGAGTACAGGAGGACTGGGGAAAAGGAGAATGATATATCAAGAGGATAATACAAATTTCACAATATTTTGAGTTCATCTAGCAGAAGACTAACAAAAGAAAATCTGTATTTATTCAAATGCTCCTATCCATCAGAGGGGTAGAGGTGATGCCTGCCTAGTGCCTTCTGGAACACCTGGAAGGACCTCCTCTGACATAAATGCATTTAAGTTCTGAAGGGTTTCCAGCTACCATTGGTCAAAACACTTCAGTCTTAAAAGGCCTTTAACACCGCCACCATTTTCAGACATTTATTCTCACATTTTACTTAAAAAAAGGAAATTTCGTCCCCTGCTCTCCACCACCCACCCTTTTATCCTCATTCTTCCAAGAGGTAGAAACCATTCCCTGTGTACCTGGCCTGCACTGGGTCCCTCCTCACACCCACTCTATCAGCAGTCCAGGCTCCTTCATGTCTCCCTTATTGACATGCTTTGGTACTATGTCTGCATGATGGTAAGTAACTGAAGAAAACAGAAATGAGCAGAAGGCCCTGTTAAATTCCACACCTCTGCCTACTGGGGACATCATCTGCTTACACTTGACCTCTACAGATGTAGCTACCTGGAATACTGGCAGACCTGGGCTTGCTTCTGCCCACCAGACAAGGTGATTAGTCCCATAGTGATACCACTCTCTTTTTACAAAATGGCCTTTCACTACTCAGATCCATGGATCTGGCTGTGTTTGACTGCTGCTGTTTGAACTGGAGATCAACCAAAAGTGTATTTTTCTCTCTTCTACAGATAACATCTCAATTCTCAGAGATAACTGCAGTTCAAAGCCAGACCCTTTCTTCCAGGACTGAAGTCCTTCATGCATCAAAACCGACAGTGAATTCAATATTTAAAGGAAAAATAAAGAATTCAAGTTTCTTCATTATATCAAATAATTCAGTTGCTCAAGATGAACGGTTTCATTTATGCTTATCTGCATTTCAGAAGAAGGAACACTATTTTGCTCAGATAAATTTTGTTCAAAATGACCGAAAGAAGAAATCTGAAAAGGGAAAGAATGAATGCTGTTAACTGTCATTTCATTTTCTGCATTCCCAAAATAAAAATCAGTAGAAAAAGGTCATGATCTCCTCCTGTCTTAATCCAAAAGACAGTTCCAGTACAGGACAAAACACAAAGAAAAAGGTCTGTAGTATTTCCACAAGATGAAACAGAAAATGTAAACAATGAACTTAAAAATTCTGCATGCAATAAAATACTTCTTTCAGGTCTGCACTTAGCCTGACACTATTTCTTTAAAGAGCTGCCCTATGAAGTCATGACATGAATATATCATGACTTTGACAATGAAGACACCTTCGTATAGCAGAGACCTCCGTTCAGGTCCTTCTTCCAAGTTCAACAGCAGAAGCCCACACCTGCCAGGCTCCAGTTAGGTGTGTAACTGATGAGCTATTGATTAGTGTGGATCTAACCCTTCTCCCCAGATACTACTTAAAAGTAAACCTCTGAAGTGTCACTTCTTCCACTGCTTTCCCACTCTCCTGCATGTGCAGATCAGATGGCCAGAGTTATAGCTACTGTAATTTTCATGCACCTGACTACCAATCACACAGAACACTAGGACTCAGTTAAGATATTTTTGCATTTCTAAAATTTGAGAGTCAATAAGCAATAATGAAAGCCATGGAGCAGAATGCCTCAAAGAAACTGGTGTTTTGCTGAACTGTTAGCCATATTAGATACAGTGCCTCACAAAGATTTCCATTCTTATTCACTGAGAGCCTTAAAAACAGCTAAGAAGGGATGGCCTTTGCTGCATTTTGTGGTCAAAGTGAAGTACATTTATCCATCTCTTAACAGCTCTTCTACAACACTTTTCCAGAGCTTTTTTGGACATACTCATATGCCCCTGTTAATAACGAATCTGAAGCTATGATAAACCTCTGTCTCAAAAGCACTTAAATATTGTCTTGGGTTTAGTTGGATACTGCAAAATTTAATGTTAATCTTTCACTTCAGCATCTGAAGTGAAATGGGTAACCTTCTCAGTTCCACTTATTTAAAACAAAAACAGCAAGTTTCACTTTCATAGCACTTTCCCACTTTTTTTTTTTGTAAAGAGGGTGTATGTAGCAATACAAAATTAAGACCATATTAAAGCCCTTGTTTGTCCCACATAATTGTAAATATTATCTGATTAATTCAACATGACCTTCCACAACTGGGTATAACAAATCTGCAAAGGCGGGTGGATTTTCTCATCAGAAGAGAGGACAGTTGACCCAACAAGTCCTGCCAAGAGGCAAAGGGAAGAAGAATTCATCTCTGGAGAACATGCAACGCTCTCAGCACAGTCCTAAACAGAAGACTGGAAGGGGCCTAGAAAGAGGTAAGAAAGTTTAAATGAATGAAGTCTTCTTGGAGAACGTGACTCAGAGATCAAACTGTGCTGCTGAGGAAGAGAGACTGGGTGCTCCCCTTCATTACAACATCAAATATTTAGGAAGATGTCCAAGCAAAGGTTTAAGTGTTCTTCCTGTCGGTTGTGGACAAATGGCCCAATAATTCACCTCAGCTTCAAAGCAAAACTTGAGCTTGACTGGAAATATGTAGCAAGAATGACCGAAACATCTATTAAGCTATTGAGCATAAACTCCAGGTTTCTTTCCTACTTCATTCTTGAATTCTGCTAATGCAGGAGCTCAACCTGCATGTCTGAAAACACACAACAACATAGTACAGTAATTTTTATGCTCCCAACAAAATACATGCAGAAGGAAAGAACAACTTTAGAAGACACCTTTGTAAACGAACTTATTTCCTATCATCTTAAGCATCCTGTGCGCACAACTGGTGTCACAATTAGCCTTAAGAAAGCACTAAAGGTGTTTAGTCATGCTCTTTTCCAGCTCATTGGGGAAAAAATATCCATCCCTCCAAGGAAGGATATCTTGTAGCTATAGAAAATGGGAGCTCGACTACTACAAGTGGATTATCTGCATGAAGTCACACAAAAATGCACTTAAACCCTGTACCTTAGCTGCCTGAGTTGTTAAATGGAAATGCTAACATATGGTTTGAGCAGAAGGTTAACCTAGGTGACTTCCTGAGGTCCCTCCTGACCTACATTTTCTCATGATCCTATTTGCTTTGAGACACACAGGATGAATGAGAAGGGCACTCGGACATTACAGGGTTGATTACTAGTGAAAATCTCAAATAAGTATCCTAACATTTTCAAGGTTTTAATAGCTTTTTACTACATATATATGGGGAAAACTCCATAAAAATGCTCCTGGACTCAGTGCAAGTGACATCTACGACAGCCAGAGAAAACAAGTCATCCTGTTCTGGATGATTGGTAGAACCTGCTGGTTATGTTGGTTATCAGAAAGCCAACAAACCAAACAACTAAACATCTGTTTTGACCGCAAACTTTTTAAGTGGCCTCATAAACTTGAGAGGCCTTTCACTGAATTTTGTGCAAGTAAATTTACCAGGCAGGTTAAGCAGAAATCTTTACAGACAGACTGATGCTAACATGAACAAGAAAAAGAAAAAGCACTTGTCATCTTGCAACACAGCATACCCAATGAGTATAAAGTGTCTGCAAGTACAACAGTAAAAAAATTTGAAAAATAAATTTTTAGCAGGTAAGATGATTCTGCGTCTAATTTAGAAGATTACTTCTCAGGGTGAAGCTGAGTCAACAATCTCTTCCTCTGAAGACATCCTCTTCTCCAAGTACCTCAGCTGCAGCACATCGTAAAAGCAAAAACAGTGCAAAAGCTCCTACTCTGAAAATGGTCTCATTTTCTGCTACTCATGTTTTTAATTTCCTAGCAGATCTCTCAAATAGGAAGGTTGTGATTGACTTTGGACTGCCTGGGCACAAACACTAGACTTAGCAGTTCATAGTGCTGTTTACCAAACTTGTATCTAATATCCCATTAAAAATGGCAGGGGAGAAAAAGGAATAAAGCTTAAAACAAAACACAACAAAAAAATCCAACTCTCCTTACCTTGCTGGAGGCACATCAATATTTGAAGAAACAACCTTGCGCTTCTGTTCCAGAAGACAAACAGAACGAGTGTTTTCCTTTTCATACTCAGGAGCTCTGTTTAGTTTTTTGGTCTCTGCTGTTTTTAAATCTTCCTCCTTTGTGGTGAACAGGAGAAACTGTTGGTCTGGCAGTTTTCGGCTGATGTCACTTTTTACATCCTCCTGCTGAAATGCAGGGAAGGTCATTTCACGCTTGATGTTGGCTGCCTGAAAAATTGAAAGCAATTATTAATTTTTTTTCTAATTCTCCTAAAATGGGAAACCCAATACCCACAGGCATTACTTCTACTTAATTATTTGAATTAGTGAATACCATTTCTTTGTCCTTCACAAATTCTGAAACTGCCATTAATTTCTCAACAATGTTGAAGACTATCCAAGAAAATAAGCAATTCTTGTCCATTTGATAAAGCTATCAACCTCTTTATGTTAAATCAAAAAGGTATTTGAATTAGAATGTCGGAAACCAGATTATAAACAAAATATCTTTAATAGACATACATCTGTGCTGCGTAGCTATGCAAAAGAAATCCTAGCTGCCCTCCTAAAATTCCAGGAAAAAAAAAAATAAATCAGTACTTTTCCAGATTAAACATAACCAAGAAATTAAAGCACTTCCTACAGCAACATACTGGATTCTTTAACAGCTGTATTTGTAAGTGAGGGTTTTTCCAGGAGCAGAAAAGTAATTTGCCATGATCCACCTCATCTGCCAGAAGGCAAAGGGGAGCAAGTGATGCCGGCAGGATCTCTGTGAGGGGCCCATCCAGCAATGAGGAGCAGGGACACACCCAGGAGCAGTGCCCGGTTGTCTCTTTGCCTGCCAGCACTTTCCAGATCTTCAGGTCTGCTGCTTCCCATAAGCAAAGACTTCCCAAGCAAATAGGTGTCTTAAAAATACACTACCACTCTGGAATACAATGAGCTGGTGTTTATAAAGCAAACTATTGCAGGGTTGCAGGGAAGACCCCGAAAAGTCATCCGAACCAAGCCACTCCATCTTCCCAGAAAGCAAAACAAAGCACAGGACCTAGATTTTCCTGTGAAATCCATCCCCTGGCCAGCTATGCTTCCCCAGCCTCACGGGGGCAGACTCATCTGTCAGGCAACCCCTCCAACCAACCCAAACAGCCAAGCAAAATACGATCCAACAAAGTGGCAGCTTCCCCCACCTCAAGCAGAGGTACTTCCACACCACATGCACTCTCTTGGAGAAATCCAGGTGCCTTCTAGAGCTGGCAAACTGGATTTTAAAGTATTTGTAAATTATTGCTGATCTTTACAGTGGCGATAATCCAAGTTGTGTTGTCCTCAGACGGTAATAGCACCAATAAACTGAAATTCCTATGTCAACTCTTCCATCTTATTTCTCCTTTTCATCATCCAAAAAAAAAAATCAATCAATGTATATGTGCATATATTTATGCATTAAAACATATTCCTCTCTCCAAAGATCTCTGTTTATAGATTTCAAACCTTGGCGGTTATAAAATGGTGCAAGCAATTTTAAGTTCACAGGAAAGGTGTAGTTGCCAAAGTAATTTTTCTGTGTTCTGTAAAGTGTATCACATCATTAACGCATAAATATTTAGGACTGATGATTTAATTGTTTCTAGTGCTTCCACTGAAGGGCTTTTAGCAGTTGCTTCAAGAATAAAACAAGAGTTATTACTTTATGAATGTAAACAGTAGAAAGAATTAGACACTTTACACTTCTTCACATACAAACAGATGACACATTACCAAGAAAATCTGCCTGGAAGACAAAACAGTCAGCATGTGATCATACAAAATTAGGAAAAGACATATAAACAACATAAATTGAATTCTGATTTAATGATTTTTTTTTTAAACTTCTTAGATTTACAATAAGCCTTTTTTTGAGTGCCTGAGAATCTCTGAGAAACTGAAATGCTGAGTTGCCTTCAATTTTCATTAAAACTGACTTATAAGTGATGCACTGAACTAACAAAAAAGCCTGAAAATACCCAAGTTCCATCATCCAGCCCTAGAAATTACGTAATGCCAAACAAGAGTACATACAAGACTTGAATTCCATCCCCTCCACTGCCACATGGTCTTCCCTTGCATGACCACATCTCCCTTCCTCCCTGCCCAGGATTTCTACCCCAGCCTTGCAGAGGAGGGTTCTGTGCGGGGCAGGAGCAGCTCGGCCCGCTGCACATGGCAGAGGTGCTGATGTGCACAAGCCCGAGGCAGCACCAGCAGCTGTCTCCTTACCCTCTACACCCCTTAGTGTAGAAAGCGCTGAGAGCATGGGGGAGGGGCAGCCTCCCTCATTCCCTACTCTCCAATGCCAGACTGAACTCAGTTTCCATCAGCATGGTTTTGGTTTTTTTAATGGACTAAGTGCATGACTGCACCAAGGAAAAAAGGTATTTTACCAATTTATGAATGGTAGGATTTCACTCAGTTTCAGCAAATGTATTGTGCCATACATTGCTGAGTTTTCTTTACAGACCTAAGTAGTGATGACAGAAGGTTGCAGGCTCAGACTACAGCTGTAAAATAAAGCCTAGATCATAAATAGCAGAATAGTTGCACTGTGATACCAGATAATCTATTTTTATATATCAAATGTATCCACATCCAGTTCAAACATATTTCATATGTCAATATGCCACAATTAATAGCCAGCCCCTTGCACGCATATGGAAGTGAGGAAGGACAAAAATCACAGAGCAAATGCTCAGTTTGCAGAAGCAATTCAGGTTCTTCAGCCAATGGCCAGGAAAAGAAGACCAACACTTAGACTAACTCTCTTCCTCTCCTTCAGTTTTCAACAGATGCTTGGAAATATTAACTTCTTTTTAAACTTTCCCTTGAGAGTGACTGCATATAAAGAATCTTTTCTGCTTTAGAAGCAGGTGATCATGAGAGAAAGCCAAGAGTTTTCCTTGGTGGGCTTTCTCCTGTAGCTTTCTCCTACTCCACAGGCAGTTGTTCTATTTTAATTCATCTATGTCTATGGAAGCCACTTCCACTTGAGACACTGGCCCTGTCTGGAAGTGTACAGTGTCTTCTGCTGAAATCCAACCTCCTACACAAGCAGCCACTGATGTGAGGAATGCTGAGGGCCACAGTCACTTGAATGATCAGGTTCCTCACTTCCTGGCAAACACGCTGATTAATGACCAGGACTCCTCTGATTTCAAGCTCTGCTTCACCAGCACTCATAATTCAGAGATAACACAGACAATTTCCAATATATCTTTCCAGATAGTTAACTGTTCTGTCATATTTTATCAGTAACTTTATTTTTTTTTTTTTCATAGAGCCTTCATATTCTTTTAACTTGAGGCTTGTGGTGGTCCTTCAAGTCCAGAATATTTCAGCAAAAATTCTGTAGAAGATCTAGTCCAACCTGTCTAGGCCCGTGTCACAGACAGATAGAATGTAAGACTATGACACTATTTTATTTCAGCTTAATTCCAATACTTCACATTTCTCCATCCTTTGCTGTTCTCAAATTCCATCATTACATTTTTCCCTAATGGTTCAGCTTTTCTTGTCATCATACCTCCAAATTTGCCACCTTATTGCCTCCAGTATCAACTGCTGGTAAAACTTATGTCTTTTTCATGCACCTGATGACTTATCACTCATACAAGCCACTTGATAATAGGCTGTTTTTCTATGCAATTCATTGTGTATTTTCACCCTTAAGCCATTAGCAACCTTAAGCTTACTTTCAAGAGTCCTTTACAACCTGGCCTCAGGCAATCAACATCACTTGGAAGTTCAGTCACAGAAACAGGAGCTATAAACCACCTGTAAATTTAAAAAATTAGCTTTGTTTCTCTCTGCACTTACCTTCACCTGCCTTCGTCAATTTCCCCCCTCATCACGATTGGGCAAGGAAAACTTTAGATACTCTGCTGCTTGGAAACAAAGGTACTACCCATGCCTTTCCCACTGGAGCTCGAGCATGGGGCAGTGCCAGAGCTGGGGTCTGATGAAGCATTACTCCTTCAGTAATCATCCTGCAAAAACTGAAAACCATTTCTTGCTTTGGTTTCTAACAAAAAACTTTATTAAGAAAGCCTTTCAATTTCTGTTTTGAAGTTGTCAAGACAATGGTATATATTTAGATTGAGGGTTTTACTTTTAAGTTAAGGGTTTTACTTTAAAGCTTGATTCATTATTATAAAATGCCAAAGTTTAATAATCCATGTGACAGTTAAATGATTAGCACAGTTACTATTTTCAGCAGTATATTAACAATATTTCATTGCAAAACCTATCTTAACCTGCCTATAGAAACTTTTATGTGATGGTATTTTTTCATAACCAAATTGCTGGTCCTGAACTCCACATCAAGACCACACATTGCAATTTAAGTCCTGTCCAAAATGAGTATGCTTGACACTGATTTGAACTGAGGAATTTAAAGAAGTTTTTTGCTATTCCTTACAAATTATGTGCAGGCTGCAATTTTGCAGTAGTTTAGGCCTTAACTTATGTGCAGTCAATTTTTGCTATGCCCAAGAGCACGTCCTGATAAGACGCTGACATTGCAGTCAAACCTCAGTCTCCTTCAATTTCAGCTAAATTTTAGCCTGCATTTTACCCCGAACAGCAAAAAAATTATTGACCAAAAAGACAATTCAGGCACTGAATTGCCTATTCAAAGGGTCAGCAAACATTAGAATAAGTAGACCTATCACATTTATATGGAAACACAGAGACTTAGATTTGACAGATCATGGATGTCACCCCTTGAGTACAACCTGACTGGACTTTATCATCTTCCCTTGCTTATGGTGCACTGCTGCTTAAAAAATGAAGTTATTTATTTTCAAATAGCTCACTAGCATTTAACAAGCATTAAGATGTCTGTGTTTCCTATAGAATGGAAAGCATTAAGCTCCCAAGAATATTAGCATTATTTGCCTCTATGTGACCCAACTGTATATATCCAATTGAAATGTATCTTCAAATGTGAAAACTGACTCCTACCTATGTTCTTTCAGATTTCCTATTTTTTGGTGCAGAACCTGTGGATTCAGGTGGGCACAGCAGGAATAGAAATGTTATTTTTAACAGGCTTTGTAATAGATTACACAGACAGATGGAAATACAACAAACTATTGAAAGAATTGCCACACCACATACCATGCCTACTTTGCTGACAGTTTTATAAACAACTCAGGGGCTGATTTCCACAGGGCAGCTGCCCAGTACAACAGAGCACTGCCTCCCACCCCCATGTGACTCGATACAGCACCTTCCATGAAGCTGTGCCAATTTACACCAGATGAAGAAGTGTGACTGCAACTGCCTGCCAAGAAACAGGCCCGCAATCACAGCCTCGGCAGAGAGGGGCTGGCGGCTCCCTGTCAGGCAGCACAGCGCTGAGAGCCCAGCAGGCTCCCTTCACCTTCTGAGGGGACACTGCCTAACTTCTGCTTCTCCTCACAACGTCTGCTGGGATCTGCACGGACTAAGACATCTGAGAAAGCTGAGAATGTCCCCTCCATGAACACTTTGAATCTTAGAGGACTGGGTAAAGTAAGTAATTTTCCAGCTGTGGCCTACTTTGTGCCACTATGTTTTTTTCATACAGATAACAAATTTACAATAAAAGCACCTCTAAAAACCAGTAGAATTATTCTACAAGGGTGAGGGAAGTATCTCTAGAAAAGCTGACTGCATCCAAAGCTCCCTATAAAAAAAATCATGCTAGTGGAAATACATTTTGGGAAACTAGCTTAGAATAACCCCACTTTATCTTAAGAATCCTGAAGCCATGGTCATATTTCCAGTTTTGTACAAACTTCTTTTTCTCCCTCAACCCATGAAGCTGTATTTCCTTTACTTCACTTACAGACCACTATAACTGGACTCAACTCCAGCGTCATTCCAAAAATAAGAAGATCCCTCAAAAGCCACACTAGGCTGTTTTCCAGACTGGGGGAGGGGAGAGTGGGGGATGGTGGTGTGTGTGTGGGGGGGGGGTGTAGCATGCTAATTAAAAAACATGTATCAAAAAAACCCCACCTCACCAGCAAATCACCCAACTCACTGCTCCAATTCTGGCTATTTGCATTGTCAATAGATAAATAATTTTCACTTAATTGTGAGTCCCAGGCCTATGCACAATATTAACACTACATAGCTGATAAAGAAGACAGTTTTGGATGAGGATTTTTGATTTCCATCGGATTTACTATGTAATCAGTTGATCTAATTCCATAAAAAAACTCTTTAGATTAAACACCAATTAGAAAACCACCAGATTAGACAGATTAGCTACGAGATGGTCTAGCACCAGCCAACCTCCTGTATAACTCTGCTGCTTTTTATAAACAGTTTTTTGATTCTGGCTTTGTGACCATCTCTTTCTGTTTTCTGAAACAGATGTAATCATCCTAAGTGTTTGGGACTGCCAAAAAAACTCCCAACTGGAAAGAAAATGAAAGGCCCAGGATTTTTTTTAAATTAAACAAGGCTTTAGCAACATTTTTGATCCATTACAGAACAAATAGGCAGCTCAGTGGGGAAGAGAAAGAAGGAATCAATATATTTCAGCCTAGAATGTTAACGGGACACAATAATGAAATGTGTATATGTAACATGACATACATTTAAAATGTTCAGCCAAAACAAGAGCTCAATAACTGCAAGGCCCTTTTCAGGCCAGCCTGAACAGCCAAGTGATGTTCTAGGGATAGGAATAAGCCACATTTCTCAACAAGAAAGAAATCAGGAATAAATTCACAGCAAAATACAACAAGCAAAAATGAGAAACCCCAAACCTGCTACCAAAATTACATGCAAATAAAAAATATTTAAATTAAATCCCTGGAAGGACAAAGATTTTGGTTATCTTGTATTACTTTGTACAGTATTTCCAGTTCAGGTTCCTGAAACAGAGGGGTTTTTTTATGTTTAAAGGCTCTAATTTTTGACATTCTAAAACAGTGTCCTCACTGGAAGGAAAGAATGCATCAAATTTCCATTTTACAGAAATCTCTATTCATACTGGAATACAAAGAGATAACACAGATTCTCGTAATGATGCTTGGAAATAATCTGCCCTGAATTTCAATGTATTCTTACATTTTCGAGTATACTTTGCATTTAATTACTTGCTTCACCAGCAGTTGCTCACTACACATAAATCACGTCAATCTAATCACTCTAAGCATTTGTAAATTGTTGGTCTCTAACAATATAGAAGATAATGCATTTTAAGGTCACTGTAAGTGTCCTTTACAATATATAGTGCATATCAATGTATAGTAATGTACTATTCACCATCAGCCAGGCTAGGACAAAGTCCCTATCTTCATTTGACTGAATATAGAAAACCATCCATAGAATATATTTTCTATGTATTAAAATACAATTCTAAGCATTTTAAGTTGCCTGGATTCACAATACAGTGTTATGCAGCAAGAACTGGAGTCAGCAAGAAGTTTCTACCCTCCTATCATCCTCACATGTATGTCAGTTAGGTATGGCTATACCTAACTCATCTACAAAACCCGTGTATCCCAGCACCAGTTTAAGGTGTTTCTGAGTTACAGAGAACCTACACAGATGAATGACAGAAACTTTCACTCCCACATTTGAAATCCAATACCCAGCCAGGTACCCATTGTAACCCAAATAAAACCATCACCAACTTCTGACATGTGAAGTACTGCACTAACTGGCACAGGAAGTGTAAATGTTATTAAAACTGGACAGAAAGATCTAAGATTACAAGGGGAACAACTGGGAATTCATGGTCCTTCCCATACACCATTTTCAGGTATGAACAAAAATTATTCAGAGATATTTGTGCCTTTTTCTCTCCACCACATCAACAAATGAATGAAGATATGGAAGTATGGTAACTTTCTTTCCCATCCCATATGCAGGTGTAGTAAGTTCCTCCCAGAAAAGTACATGGCATAACTTCTAAGATTATCAGACACCCATCAGTAAGTTACCAAATTTTAATACTAATTACTGGAAGTGTGTATCTTCAAAATTTGTTTGCAATGTTTAAGTATCAAAAAATAACTCTGTGTCCTGGCTATGCAGTGCACACAAGGGTGTGACCTGCAGTCACCACTGTGCAAACCTGGCTACCTGGGCTCCAGCTGGACATTGGCCCCCAGGCTTGGCATCACTGGCAGGATCTCAGCAGAGGTATTTCAGCCGTGTTTTGCTTTTCTTAAACAAAACAAGTGCCTGAGAAACACACTGCCTCTAAACATCTAAAAATACAGACACTGCCTTGGACAGCCTTAAACCGGAGGAAAGTGGAGGATCATAGTTGCAAAAAAACAGGTTAATTTTTTATTTGGGAATTCAGTTACTGCACTTCAGTCTTTGCTAAGCATGCTCACCATTGAGTGCTTCGTACTCCACCACGCTTTTAGCTGGACTTGCAAGCCAGGAATGGGCAGTCATAATTGCCTTCCCAAGTACTGGTTGCACAAAAAAAGAATTTAAAATTAACTAAACCAATTATCACGTATTTTTTCTCACAGAGACCTATGTGCCTGGCCCTGCAAGTGGGAAGGAAGGGTTCCTGCCAGGCAGCAGGTTCCCCTCAACTCTCCTGCAGTGAAAGCAGTGTAAGCAATGGCCAATGCCACCAGGGCAACCTGTGGCCACACAGAGAACATGTGAGGGCCTGGAAATGTGTGCTCTGGGCTGGCCAAGGAGCACAGAAGGAGAAAAGAGGAGGATACACTTGGGTCCTGCTGGTCACCTCTGGGGAAGCTTGAAAAAAACTCGAATTGGGAGACAAAACCAAGCATGCTAATGTGGGGTAGCAGGGAAGTTCAAATAAACCTTTTTTGTTCTTATTTCTATTGCATTACTAGATGTAATTACAAGGTGCAAGTAGCGAGCAACATCAGACCAGGTGTTCTCACTGCACTGGCCTAAGTTCTGAAACCTCAAGTCACGGTATTTTCTATGGTATGCCTATGAATATCTATTTTCTATGAAATGGTGATTTTTTCCTACTTGTAAGAGATGCGAAGAGGGTCCTAGAACCCAGTGGTAAAGCATCTACCATCTTTGCTGCCCCTAATTTTGATTCTGTCTAGATTAAAAAGTTGTACACAGGGCTTATGTAGCCTATTACAGCCTTGTGTATAGACTCTATTACTGGTATAACAATATGGCCTTTACTGCCTGAATTTCATGTATAAATAAAATATCTTTTAACTATTTCAAGACCATTGCTGAAGATGTACAAGACACTCCACTTGTTTCTCTCTTCATCTGCTGGTGGTCTGGGATCAGTAAGGATGGCAGCAGCTCAAAGTACTACCACTTCTATAATCTCATTCAGGATCAAGCAAGAGCTCACAGAAATCAAACTATAGAGGCAGTGGGGAACTCCCCACACTTAGAGAAGGTTTTGGAAATGCTGCCTCACTGCTCCTCAGTAAAAAAACCTTGATTGGTTCATCTGCATTTGAAAGCCCTCCTCCTCTTGACTGGATAGAGATACATAGCAGGATATTTTTAGTGAAAATAAAACCAGGCTGACTTTATTTTCAAGATCTCTTGCAAATAAGATACAGAGGTGTGAGATTTCTGAGGTCAGGAGTTGTTGTCTGACTTTGAAAGCAGCCAGCTGAGACGAGATACTGCAGATCTTAGATCACTTAAAAGGGTACGGAAATGTAATCCATTTGCCTTTACATCCTAGGTTTTGCTCTTTTTTATTTGTTTGTTTAAATTATAGCATTTCAGTGAAATTGAACCAAGGTAATTCTCAGATGTAAGCAACTGTTTTAACTTCTGAATGAAATAGGTGCTGCGGATGAAAAGGCCAATGCTGATCCCTGATGTTGAAAGCCTGGAGGAGATATTACAAGATAACAATTAAGCACAAGTCCTTATCTCCTCTGATGGATCTCGAGCCTGGAAGTAGAAAGCACGATCCCTCAGCGGAACTGAACAAGCAAGAAGCACTGCCTCCAGTAGAAGATTCTCCCAAGTCTTGGGTTCAGCTCCAGACAAAAAAAAGTAGCAGTTTTCCTGTTCAGATTAGGAGTGGTGCCAAAAACCAGGAGTTTATTTTTGTGTCTGACTATATGATAAATAGTATCACAGAGCTGCAACTCATTACCACTGGACGCAATAGAATAACACGAGTAAAAACATGCAGAGGCCAAATGCGACCTCTTCTTCAGCTGCTCCAGAAAACAGCTGTCTATCAAACCATTACAGAGATGCAGTAATAGCTCATGGGAGAAGAGCCTTCACAAAGAAACTGATGGACCATCAAGCCCAAAGTTAAGCACAGTCCAACTGCCAAATGGCTTCTGTCTTCTAAAGGATGAAAGCTTGCTCCATTTCTAACCTTCCCTTTCCTCTGTGTCCTAGCTGCGATATCCCGTCTTTTCCTCTGCACTGTTGAGATACCTGCCAAGCCCTTCCTTGATACACCAGAACTGAAGGACTCCACAGTCTACAGACTTTGCTGCACGTGTCTTCTGCTGTTTCAGTAGCCCACAAAAGCACACAATGAATTCTGGCAAAAGCACAACGCTGCCTGTGAGTAACTGGGAGCTGGAGAAGGACGCAAGGGCAGAGAGGGGAATGCTTTACCCTTTTTGAAACTGATGAAACAAACATAAAATCCACAAACTCCGTCTGTTTCATCCAGTGCCCAGGCACAAAGCACTCTATGCTATCCATGCTGCTGCTCCAGCAGATGGACCTACCAGCATGGAAAAAGAAACACCTGCAAGACCAACCACTGCTCTCCTACTCTGAGAAAGTAAGGACAATTGTCTGAAACAGTGCTGGCCACATATGTGGAAGCAAAATATCACTGTAAATCCTTAGCAACCACCAATTCACCCTTATTCATTTCACTGCTTTTTCCATATAGCTCTGTAAGCCAGATATGAGTGGCTTTCCATAGCCATACAGATCCCCACTGACCTAGACCTAAAGGCAGCAAGAACTTCATCAGAGTGTTCTCTTTAAAGTATTTTAAAGTAGAAAAATCAGATTTTTTCCTCTGGAAGTACTCATATTTGTCGTCATTGTATTGTAGAAAGAAAAAGTGTTGAGAAATATGAGGTAAAAAGCATTTTGGATCCAGGGAGAGTTTTTTTACACCATTGCAAAGGCATATACACATATACATAAAAGATCAGGCTGGCTCAAATGTTCATCTCACCAGCTTTACAAAGTCCAGTTTATAGAAGGTGATTGTACAATTTGCTCTCTCTGTCAGTATGATGTAGGCATCAGCCACCTTATCTGCTGAAGCAGAAAATAAAATTTAAGTAATCATCCAATTTTGAGTGCTTGTTTTAACAGCACTGCGCATCTAAAGTTCAAATAATCTTTTATCCACCATGTAAAAAAATACATTAAAGATGGTGAAACACTGAGATATATAATTTCACACTTCGGTATGTGATCACTGAGGCATTTTACCTTCCCTCTGATTCTGTGTTCAGTGATAATAACAGTCTTTTACAATTATTTGGACCACTGTGAAAAGGTTTTAGGATACTAGTAGATTCACACTTGTGTTCAAGTAATTGGGCTGAAATTCTAAATCTGCTTAAACTAGGAGGACTTTTCCATCAACTTCAGCTGGGTCAAGATTTTATGGAAAGTAGACTCTATGTTTTGCAAAAACACAAATAAAAAGATCTGTATTTTTATCCAAAGTTCAAGCAACAGAAGTTGTTCAGTTTCCTGTCTTCATTAGTTTTGTTGTTAAACAACAAATACCACCCACACATGTACTTTTAATACAGTAAGACAAGTGTCACTGCAATAATCATTTGAGATTGGAAAGTTTGGCAAGGTGCCAGAGCAGCGAAAGTGATCCTATCACAGACTATAGTAGCAGCAGCAGTAACATTAAATTCCTGCATGGTCTGCTCGCCAACATGCTACAGTGAAAAACATGAACACAAGTTCATGAAATTAAAGCTGATTCCCAGAGGAGCTAATGAACATTCTTTTCATTCACCTTGTATTTCCCATTCAATTTTTTCAAATAAACAAAAACACTTCAGAGTTTCTCTTTTAACCTACTTTCCTTTTGTAGAATTTGTGCTGGCTTTAAGCTGCAGTATTAGTCAAGCTGCTCACTATTTTTAGAAGTAAGCAATTCAGTAAATCACTTGAAAGTATTATAAAGCCAATGGGGACTCTCATTCTGAGGGAAAAAAAAATAAAAAAGCATCATTGCTCAATCCACAGCAGTATTTACAGAGCAGATGCCAGCAAGGACCAGCATGCTCCTGGCTGGCCAAGCAGCCAAGCTCTCATTTTTGAGGCACCGATTTATCCCACAGTCTAGTAAGAGCTCTCTGGTGCTCTTGCAATGCTGGAATTTCTAATCTAGCAGCTGGGAAAACAGAGTAGGACTCAAGGGTTCAAAGCTGATTTACAGGATTCTTAGATGTCTCTGTAACCTTGGGTCTGAAGAAAGCTTGGAAGAGCACAGGATCAAGAAAGGCACAGATGGTCTGTACATCTGCACTTGTCACAGGACACATTACAAATGTTAATTACCAGCCCATGAAAAGCACTTTCTCAATACTTAGTTTTCAGATGAAAAAAAATGTCACTTCTATCTCCAAGGAAGAGCCAGGGAACTACAGGCTGGCTGGTCAGCCTCACCTTGATCCCTGAGAAGGGATCACAATACAGGGAGGAGTGGGTAATACACCCAACAGTCATGCTGCCACCCCGAGAAACCTCGCCAGGTTAGAGAAATGAGCCAACAGGAACCTCCAGAAATTCTACCAGGAGACATGTGAAGTCCTGGACCTGGGGAGGAACAACCCCAGGCACTAGTTTGTGCTGGAGGCCACCCAGCTGGAAAACAGCTTCCTAGAAAAGGCCCTGGGTTCCCAGTGCACACCAAGTTGAACAGGAGCCAGCAATGAGCCCTTGTGGCAAAAAGGTGAACCATGTCCTGGGCTGCATTAGACAAAGTATTGACAGCAGGTGGAGGGAGGTGATCCTGCCCCTTCTACTAAGGCACTGGAGAAGCCACACCTGGAATGATAGGTTCAGTTCTGGGATCCCAAATACAGGAAAGACATGGACACACCAGAGAAAGTGCAGCAAAAGGCCACCAGAATGATTTCAACATGGAGAAGAGAAGGCTTTGGAGAAACCTCATTACAGCCTTCCAGTACCTCAAGGGGACATAAAAAGGAGGGAGAGGGACTTTTTATATGGGCAGATAGTGATAGGACAAAGAGCAACAGTTTTAAAATGAAAAGAGGGCATGTTTAGAGTAGCTGTTAGGAAGAAATTCTTTACTCAGAGGGTGATTTAGCACTGGAACAGGTGCCCAGAGAACTGGTGGATGCCTCAGCCCTAAGCTGTTCAAGGCCAGGTTGGATGGAGCTCTGAGCAATCTGGTCTAGTCAGTGAGTGACACCCCTGCCCATGGCAAGAGGCTTGGAACTAAATGATCTTTAAGGTGCTTTCTATTCCAATCTGTTCTATGATTCTGTGATTAAGAGACTGGATTATCTCTCCTATAAGGAGAGCTGGGACTGTGTCACCCAGGAGAAGAGAGGGCTTAGGGGAATCTTAAAAATGTCTATAAACACCTGAATGGAGGGAACACAGAGCCAGGTCTTTTCAGTGGTGCTCAGTGCCAGGACCAGAGGCAATGGGCACACAGTGAAACACAGGAGGTTCCCTCTGAACATCAGGAAACACTTCTTCATTGTGAGAGTGACCCAGCACTGGCACAGGTTGCCCAAAGAGGCTGTGGAGTCTTCCTCACTGAAGACATTCAAAACCCATCTGGATATGGTCCTGGGCAATCAGCTCTACATGACCCTGCCTGAGCCAGGGGCTTGGACCAGGTGATCTCCAAGGGCCCATTCCCAACTTAAACATTCTGTGACAAAGACTGAGCAGCACATCTCTACCCACTGGTATGTACTGAATACCTGAAGGCTGTCAACTGATCATTCTTGACTGACCTCATTCTAGACTGCAAAAATATAGCAAATAAAGATCACAACTGTTAGTGGTTTCACCTTTAGCCTTACGTAGTTACAGTTTTCTAATAGAATTCCTTTTGGAGGCAAAGTGGTTATGGTTGGTCTGCATCCAGACAACAACAACAACAAAATTACCTGAAAAAATCATCAGCAAATTAGTCCCATTACTTCTTTATTAGGGGAGAGTGGAGAAAAAAATATTATCTTACTTTCTCACCACCCCCAGCTCCGCCTCCAGTAATCTATACTATGTATAAACTTTTAAAATTTTTCATAAGGAAGAAACAAAAAATCCCAAGTCTAGTCATGAATTTTCCACACAAACTTCACTAGGCAGGTTTTCACTCAAGAACAAGAAGAAACTGAATGAAGCTTGAAATTAAAAAAATTAATTAACTTTATCTACTCACAAAAATAAGGCTAAGCTGCTGGTGTTTATCTGCCTCTCTCATCTCACCCCTTAGTTGTTCCTCACAGACCATCAGTGCCCATTTATATCTTGTGTTACTCTCTGCAGGAGTGGGCAAAGCAGGACCATGCTTGTTCTGAGTCTGCACACAGCCTAGCCTAACAGGCTCCAAGTTCAGGACCTGAGTTCTGGTATTCTAATAACTAGCAGTATTTATAAAAATAAAGTTATCATTATTAGTCTGATAGGGAACATCTAATTTTCCTCTTAAGTTCCTAATGTGTCTTAAAAGGTCTCTCCTCCACTAAGCAAATCTGGTATTTGAAGCTTGTATTTTGCAAATTGCCTCTTAAAATACATTTGCACACACACATGAAAGCTAAATTAAATAACGCTTTGCTAATCAAGCAGGAAAACCCACTTTTTTGGTCCACATGAGCCTACAGTCCATTCAAACAGCAAAGCTGTAAGTCTGATTTAAAGGACAGCAATGAATTCACACCTGGCTTTAGAAAGAAAGCAGAGAAAGGAGCAAAAGAGCGGAGAGTGAATTCAACACAATGCAACAACACACAGAAGTAACAGGCAACTGATTTCTTCCACACAAGCTCTGAAGATTCTTCTGCATCCCATATATCACAGAGATGTCTTTATCTTTAAAAAACAAAAAAAGGGTGAAAAAATCAACCCAAAACATAACAAGCCACAAAAATTGTGTCCAAAAGCCTAATTTTTCATGAACTCCTACCAACATCTGCCATACCCACTCTGAAACCTCTGGCACAGAGGTTCGTGCTCCTTACTTTGTACCTGTTGTAAATTTCACTTCACAAGGTGGGTAAAACTGAGCCCAATGGTAAAGTGTTAAAGTGTAAGCACGAAGTTAAAGTCTTGCTTACACTGCTTGGGTTTTTGCATTCCTCTGCTATCACTGCACAGCTCTCTGGGCCTTTAGTTTTCAGACTCTTGATCTGCTAATTTTCCATCATTTTGGGAGCTCCGTATTTGCAGGAACAAATCAACTTGTGGAAAATTCATCCTTCTAAACTACCAAGAGGTGCTCACAAACAAGCCAGTATCTGGAATAGGTAGTTCCATGGGTGAGGAACAGGTACAGCACTCACAGTCAGCTGGATTAGGAATGTCCTGTGTCCATACTCTACACCTGGGGACAGAAATTGGGCTGGAGATAAACTGGCAGCGCAACTGGGCTAAACAGAAGAAAGCACTAACCCCTCTACTATTCATAACAGTGGAGAAAACATTGCAGCATGCTGGCATGTCATCACAAGCCCATGTTCACTACTAGCCCACATTCTCAATCACAGCACTCTAATGGTTTACAGGCAAATTAGCATAGCTCTGCTGCTTGCAGGTACTTTCTTCTAAGTACCTGAAAAAGTCAGCATCAGAGACTGCTGATGGACTCTACTTCAAAACCTCCTTTCCATATCATCAAACCCAGCAGTTTCCACAGACTGCATTAACCCCAGCATGGTACTAACATGGCTGCTTGTGATATCTGAACATACAAAAGATGAATTAAACAGGACTGCAAATTAACCCACACTTCAAGACAAAGTACTAGTAATTACACTTTTTGTACTTTTTCATCTCATTTCAAATGGCTGAAAATCCAAATGCAGCCAAAGCAAATACAGGCTGCACAAAAAGAGTTTCATATGCAAAATGAGTCTGCATAATCAGCACCTTGGTGCTATTCGTTTCCATATAGAGATTAATGAACTAGTTCTGACACAGTAAGAAAACACAGCACTTCTCAACAAGGCTTTACAGGCTCTCCAAGACTCTCTGGCTCTTCTGCCGTTACCCACCAGCCACACACAGCACACTCGTGCCTCTTCCAGCTTGTTTGCATAGCAGGGGAAAAAAAGCAACAAAAATGTTCTCCAGTGTCCTCCTCTCGGACATCTACACAGCTACAGCAACACAAAGACACAAATTTTGCATCTTCCGCATGACCATCACTCTCTCTTTTTTGTAATATATGTCCTCTCTTGCCACGACTTCAGAAACTGGAGAAATAATATTTATCTTTATAAAGTACTTCTTCCTCTCTATCCCCATGCTTAAGAGTGAGGGTCAAAACCAGACTACCAATGGCACAGCCACTGGACTTCTTTATGGAGCCGAGAATATGGCTGTAAGACCTAACGGCGCTAGTACTTTGCTGATCTTGACTAGTGGACCAAATTCTCAGGCACCTTTTAACAATATTAACTCCACTGCTGACTCTATGATGCTTTCATCCACATAACACAGGCAGTCCATAGAAGTGACAAAGTCACAAGCCCCTGAAGCCTCTAGCTTTAAAATGCCATTCCACCCAAGGGCACAGACATCAAGTGTACATGTGAACACACACCAGAACACTGTGTGATGCTTTTTAATTGCATTATCCAGATAGCATATGCTGCAAAACCAGCACCCAGATCACTTTGCTTTCGATCCCAATTAAATTCTGAAGCTCTTCGGGATGTTTCTTATCTCTTATTATGAAGAGTATTGGTCACTCCAACAATTTATGCCATCTCAGGAGTGGACACCTTTTCAATATACTTTGTTCCCAGTCCCCAATTCAGAAGCCCAGGTCTAGGAGTCAAATGCTGCTGACTCCATGCCACTTCTCCATTTGGAAGGAATTCCAGTTGACAAATCACAACCAGATCATGCCAGTCCTATTACCCTCCCAGTGTTCTGCAGTTGGACCTCTGTATTCATTTCATGCCTGCTTCTCTCATTAACAGAAACACAACCCACTTGGAAAACCCAACTGCCCTTCCCACACACTCAGGGCCACACAGCCAGAGCTACTTTTGGGAAGCACCTTTGCAGTTCAGTCACTTCAGGCTTAAAAGCACTCAGAAACACAATGCCAAGGGCAGAGAAGTTTAATCTGTTACTTTAAAATTACTTGGAAGAACCCTCATATTAAGCTTTGAGAACTCCCCCACTAACAGTCTAAAGAAATACACAGATAATTTATTTACAATGTTACATTTTAAGCTTTCTTAGTTAATAGTACTTAAAAGGATAAACAGAGAAAAAAGAAACAGAGCAGGTAATGACAGAAATACTCCTCCAAAGAGTGTAAATATGTGCACCTGGTTACCAAAGGTGACTTGACAGTTTATTATGTACACTAAAAGTAGCCTAATAGGCATTACTACACTCATCTCATCTATGAGGTAGGTTTACTATTCAAGGAAGTAAATACATGCAAGCACAATATTTTTGTATGTACACATACTCCTAAGCGTAAAGCAGAAATACCAGCAACCTCTAACAGCCGTACTACTTAAAAGCATGTTGAGGGTTGACAAAAAGAAGAGTAGACTCCCACATTTTATGCAGATTATACCTATACAATCCAGTTATAGTTCAGATTATTGTGCTCCACTTGAGAATTTCACCCTTTTTTCCTATTATGAACACACAGGAAGTTCATCTAAGCCTCCTCTACCACTTAAGACTTTCAGTACAAAGGGGAGAATGACGGGACCAGAAGCCCATCATGGTGCTCTTCATCCTAAGGCTACCACTCGAGTGTCAAGCGTTGGTTCTGTAGCAACAAAACTGTTCCAGCCTGTCAGGCCTCAGTACCATGGATGGTCTGACCCAGACACCATAACCACAACTCATGGCATTTGACAGACTCAGTGAAGAGCTACAGACAGGGTCCGATGACCCGACTGTGTTAGACTGATTCTCAGTGCTGTAACAAAATTGCTCTGAAGCAATATGGGGATAACTTGCATTTCTGCTGCTATTTTCCTTTGTATGTTGTTTGGTTTAGATTTGTTTCCTTTTTTTCCGCCCATCTATGGGTACAGGAAAGACTGCAGAAGTAACACACCACTACTAATTATCCAACCCTGAACTCTTATCAAGTAAGAATTATGACCTAGATTAAAAAAAAATCAATTTAAATGGGTGCCCTTTAAACTTTTATACACATTTATTTTCCATAATCGGTGCACATCTATCACAGGAATCCTCTATAGAACTATACATAGACTTAATCCTACTACCCTGGTTAATCCGAGAGAAAAATAATTAGAGAAAACGCTTCATAATAAAATCATTAAGCCTGAATCTGCGGGATCTTAGCCGGTGGGTGTGTTCATCAGGTTGTTCCAAACCGCACCAATTTCAGCGCACTGCCCGCGCACGCTTCGATGGGATTTGAATCGGGCCTCTGCACAGAACGGCTGCATTCCTAAACTTTCCACAGGTCGCCCACCCAGGCCTCCTAACCACGGCCACCCGCGCTCGCAGGAGCCCTGCCCGGCCCCGGCAGCTCGCATGCCCCGCAGGCACAGCTCTCCGAACACCTCTGCGCACACGGCCGGGCTGAACATCCTTCCAAACCCCGCCAGCCGCGCGCTTCACCCAGCCAAGTCTCCACTCCCAATGCTCAAACTCCTTCGGACCCTGGTGGCACCCCACGCCCCCCGCCCGCTTGTAGCCAGCCACCCCCGCCGTCCCCGGCGGCCGCTTCGCCAGGGACTTGCAGAGGGCCGGCCGGTCCGCCAGCCGCCGGAGTCCCCGCAGCCCCCCGGC
>VXAD01009665.1:129671-262990 GCA_013399195.1 Dicrurus megarhynchus
CCGGCCCCCGCCGCACGCCCGCCTCGCCCCGGGTGCGCCCTGCCGGGGGAGCGGCGCGTCCGACCGGCCCTGCCCGCCTGGGCTGTGCTTACACGGCAGGAGGGCCGGGGGTGCCCGACAGGACATTGCGGTGCTGCAGCGTGTCCAGAGAAGGGCAACAAAGCTGGAGAAGGGTCTGGAGCTCAGGTCCTGTGAGGAGTGGCTGAGGGAGCTGGAGTTGTTTAGCCTGGAGAAAAGGAGGCTCGGGGGGATCTTACTGTTCTCTACGAGTCCCTGAAAGGAGGTTGTAGCCAATGGGGGGGCGGCCTCTTCTCTCAGCTAAGCAGTCACAGAACGAGAGGCTAAAGTCTTAAACTACGCCAGGGGAGGTTTGGGTTGGACATCAGGAGGAAGTTCTTTATAGAAAGGGTCTTTAGACATGGGACTGAGCTGCCCAGGGAGGTGGTGGAGGGAGTCACCGTTCCTGAAGTGTTGAAGGAAGGACTGGAGATGGCACTTGGTGCTATAATTTAGTTGACATGGTGGTGTTCAGTCATACCTTGGATGCAATGACCTCAGAGGTCTTTTCCAACCTAATTGATACTGTGATTCTGTGACAACCTCCACCTGCAGGACAGGCTGCCAGATTTCTCAGGCCTCAGTAAAATAAAATTATTTCACTTCCCCCCCCTAAAAAAGACAAATAGCAAAAAAAAAATGGAGCTTTTGGAGGAAAAAAACCAAAATGAAGAGATTGTTTGGGTTTTTTTCGAGATCCAATAATTGAAGCAGTGGTATCTGTGCCCTGTTGAGAAGAAAATTATCTGGAACAGTTAGGGAAATAATTTCTGGTTTAAATTCTGTGCTTTAAGCTTTAAAATACCTTTCTAAAAAGTTTTTTTTGAAATTAAAATAGTTTCCAAACAGTTTGGATCTATTGTGGTCCGGATTTAAATTTACTACAGGCTTCTATGCCATTCATTAATGCCTCCTGAGACTGAATTATACTTAAGGTTGTCACATGCTTTTCCGAAACTCTTCCTCTATAAGTCTTAAGTCAGTGTTTACACGTTACTTTTGAGCCATATGTATATTCTTTTCCATCTACAATTACAGTAATTCCTTTCTCAGTGTTCAGTACTTTTCTCCCTGCACATTCTGTTCTAGAGACCTGCCAACAGGCCAAATGTACACATATTGTCACCATGGGGCCAAGCTTCATCCTAGCTAATTTGTCCCTCTCAAAAAGTAATGGTATTTTTCATTCTGGAATATAGCATACAGTATTTTTTAGGCAAGAATATATAGATAATACAGTACCCATTGTTAAAGAAATGCTGAAGTTACTTTCCATGTAAAACTATGTAAGTTGTTTGAATTCTCTCAACCCAACCCACAAACCAGTTGTTTTCATTCATTCTTTCAAGGTTCCTAGAGATCTGGGTCAAGATCCGTAACAAACTTGCTGGCAGATTCTGGTATATCAGGGCTTCCAGCAGTATTTCCCCACCCATCCAAAAGTGTCTTTTCCAGATGTTTTGCCAGTGCTTTGACCAGCTGCACTCCAGTGTCGGCTCAGCCCATCTCAGCAGAACAGCAGCCAAATCTCCTGGTACATGCTGCCACAGGATGTTCTGTCTTTTTTCCTGCCACTACATGTGGCTTCTTGACACCTCGCTGAGTGGATCAGTCATAATTTTTTGAAGCTGATGTTGCATAAAGGAGAGATCTGTGGAAGGGGGGAAAAAAAAAAAAAAGGATAAGTCCTTTTTTGGTTTTATTCCTATGCTGAATGTTCATATTTAGAGTTTAGATTTGACATAATGAAATTATGCTTAGGTTTTACCTTAAACATGAATTTCAACACGAATTTCAATGATATTCATAATTCCTTATACCTCAAAGGCATAGAAATAGAATCATTCCAATACCTCCTAGTCTTCAAGTTATTTGAAATGTTTTGTATCATTTGAATACCACCTGAAACTAATTGTGATCTTCTCTACTGGCCTGTGTCCACTGTTATCTGAATTATAATTGTGTTACTAAGGGTCCCATTCCTATCTGCCACATACTGGGATATATACTGAGAGACATCCTTAATTTTTTTGAAGTCCTGTATGTTTTAATTGCAGCAAAACAAGAACCAAAGTTAGAAACTATATGCAGCAAGTGTGTTATCACTGAATTGGATTATATATGCTAGCATGAACACCACAAAAACCAGAATGGGAACCAAAGGATCTCTTGCAGAAAACAGTGGTGATAAAGGCTAGCTGGGCTTGTACAGGAACATCTGTTAACTCCCATGACAGCTCTCACTTCGGCCTCTCTTTGAAATCCCTATTCAGCCTTTTTGCCAGGTTTGTTCTGGCAGCTGCTGTAAGGTACAGCTGACTTGACACCTCTTGCCTCGACGTTCGGTGGGTGACCATAAAAGTAGAGACTGTTAACCAATTATCAGGCTTTTAGTTGTCAGTTCAACAATTGTTTCAAAAACTACTTAGCTGGGTTCTCTGGTTTGGGAGCATGGTGGCAGGAGGCAGAGAGGCTCAGACAGATTCTCAGGAACATGCAAAACATCCCAGGCCTGCCTGCCTGCAGGGGGATGCTCCATCCCCCAAAATGCTGCCTCTTCTCCACAGGACTCCACCAGATCATTGTCCATCAGATCTCAAAGCAGAGCAGGACAGCAGGTGAGCCCTACAAGAGCTGGTCAGGGTGACAGAGGAAGAATGTAACCAAATTCTGGTGGAGGGAGAGGTGCCAAAATAGTTTTGGGGTCCAGAGGGAATGACAATCCAGAGTTCACTAGGCTGATGGCCAGGGCAGTCCCAGGAAGGGGTTTAGAGAAGACTGACTTTCCATTAGTAATCTGAGCTGCTAATGCTTTTTACTCCTGCTGGGTTATCAAATGCAATGAGAAGCCAGTGTTGACAACTCTACAACAGATTGGTTAAAGATTTCTAGCACTTCCCAGGCGAGCCAGATTGGAGCTGTAGTAGGAATAACTTCTCTCACAATATTTGAGGCAAACAAAAGATAGGAATGACTGTTTGCTCCATTTCTCCCAGTCTGTCTGACTTGCAGTATGAATGGAGCTGAAGCTGAACCCTTGTTGTCCTTCCAGTGCTTCCCAGGGGAGCTAAATTACGGAGCAAGTCAGGGGGTCCTAGATGCAGTCTTCTTCTATATCTTTACATTCACAAATAGTTGAGTCAAACACAGGTCATAATCCACTATCACACATCAACATTTTTTGCCTGAGACTGAGTCTTAGCACTCCTGGGGTGATCTGCTGAACAATCTGGCCCATAGCCATGGCCTGACATCAAGTAAATTCTTGTGATATATGGGGTAATATGGTATCACTTAGCTAAACAGAGATATCTCATGATTGTACCACAGCATAATATGCCTCTAACACAAGTACAGGCTTTGGCTGGAGTAAGAGCTGTTTACATGTCAATGATTTCCAAGCTTATTAAAAGTTAATGTGCACATTCACACTCCCTTTGTGTACACAGCTCTCCAACACAGCAGAAATGTTTCAGATGCTTCTTTGCCTCTAACCTTAACAATCAGTTCATACTTTCAAAAATGAAATTTCTCTCTCTCTAAAGACATGAGACAATTTGATAAGTACATACAAGCATATATATCTCCCTCTAGAAGTTCTTCTAGAGCAATCTGTGAAGGTGAATTACACTGACAGCTTTTCAGTTCATCTTGAATAATTATGGTCTAACTTCTTTCAGTATACCCACTGGGCAGCCCTGTGCACTAGCCACAGAAAAAAATCTAGCTTTCCCTAGCACTGCCGTAACTACTCTGTGCTGATTAACATCAGGTGGAGTTGTCTTATGATACATATTTTTCCCAAACATTTTATTTAGTCCATCATTCATTAAAGTATTCCTCAATTTTTTAATATAATTATTTACTGATCTGTTTGGCATTTTGTTCTACTCAGCAGCTGCTACTTTGTACTGTGATCATGACTGCAGGCAAAGCTTGCCTGACATCACATCAAGGGAACAAGTTCCTTTTACTTCAAAAAGCAGAGATTTTTCTGTAATGCTGAAGGAGGCACTACTCTGTAACCTCCCTGCTTGCTGGTCCCAGAACTGCTTCCACCAGGGACCAATGCAGCTTCCAGCAGGGACAAGCACTAGCCACGGCTATCAAGCACTAGTATGGGTGTGCTTTAGTTTGCCTCGTAGGAGCAGGTGGCTACATCACAGTAGGCATTTTATTGGACCACCCAGAATCCTGCCTCATCTAACTATTTTTTTTCTTTTATTCTTTTTTTTTTTTCTCTCTTTTGTATATGCCTTCAAGGAAAGAATACATTTTTTGTTATTTTCTTTAATTTCTGAACTATTTTTCCCCTTGTCTGTGAATGCCAGCTTTTTATCGCTAGAGACAAGATCCCCCCTGCTCCTGCCTCCTCCCAGACTGATGCTATGCTTCAGTTCTTGCCTTTAAAAAAATCTAGCAGCAATAGGAAGCAAAGAAACCCTCAATTTATTGCACACTTAATTACACTTTTTTCAAATATAACCTACTCAAATAGTCATTTACTTTTCACTTTTTGGTGTGCAACAAATGTATTCGTTTGAGCTTTGGTATTCAAACCAGCATGTGCACTAACAGTGTGTGTGTTCCACTCCCCTCATAATCCCAGGCATTTGAGCCCCTGCCAACTTCTTTATTCAGGGACCTGCCTTCTCCACACTCCCTTTGTAAACTTTGCATTTGTTTTGCTTTCTAGTGATCACTGAAGTTCTCACTCCAGCTGGGAGGACAGCCAGGCACCTTCAAGAACAAGGGAATGATTGACAATATTAGGCAGAAAATCGTCTACCAGATGCTGCTCAAAAGGAGAGGTGGCAACCTTCCGACCCCCTTCTCTGTACGCGAAATCATCGCTTCTGTGACACGCCTCTGCCCCACTTGTCAGCTGAGTGGGAAGCACAGGGTCACTTCTGCGTCTGGCTGTTGTGTAGTAAAATGCCACCCTGCAGACAAAGCTGGGCCTTCTGCGTGAAGGAGGTCCCAGTGCCAGCCATGCGTTGGAATGAAGAGGAAAAATTCACCAGACATTACACATTACTTTTCAGTTTCCACTCTGAAATATTGACTAGGTCTGAATAACCTTACTGGTACAGAAACTAAAGGAATTCCAGATAGTCCATCCTTGGACTGTGAGAAAATAAACACCAACCAGACCTTCACAGCTTTTTAAAAACCCCTCCCGAGAGGTCTTCCTGTTGCCATTAGTACTTTAACATCATTTACATGTTTATGTCTCTTCAAAGGTTTTGGTTTTCCCCTCTGAAAAAAGAGGGAAAAGAGTCAGCTCACTGGAGTTCCATGCTAGTGCTAATAAAATGACCACAGTTCTCCTTTTTACAAATTAACTAGACTGAGAAAAACAAAGGGATAAACTTGAAAAAAGGAAGACTAACATTTTCCTAATTAGCTGACCGAACATGAAAAAAAAAAGAGAGAGAAAACACTTTTTCTTAACAAAAGCAGTGCAGGACAAAAAACCCCAAAGATCTACTCTGAGGGCAGACACACAGGACACTTAGGCCTCTAAAATGCAAGTATTCAAGCACAAAATAGAAATAACCACATATACATAGTTGGGGTTTCTCTCTCTCTCTCTCTCCCTCTCTCTCTCTCTCTCACACACACACACACACACACACACACACAAAAGCTATTTGAGGGAGTTTCTATGTTGTTTGTGCTCATTCATGTGGGGTAACATGTAATTCACATTGTGTGTGAATAACAATCCCTGAAATGACACCAGAATTAAAGGAAGGATATAGGAAATGAAAGATGATAATTGAAATGCTATTTTAAGCAAGTGTATTCATTAATTGTCTTAATTCAGATGGAACTTCCCATGCAAATTAGATTAAATATATTCTAAGAAAACTGCAAGATTGGCATGTCAACTTCCTCTTTCTCAGTGTAGTGTCAAAGAACTCAGCTTGATTCTGAAAGTCAAAGCTGAATTTGCAGAGGTAGCAATTGCAAAGAAAATAACTAGCTGTTCCTTTCAAAATGAACAAATTAGATCAGGCTCTCAGAAAAACATAAATATTACAAGACCCATGTACTTCTTTCAGACTCACTTTTTACATGGAAGCTCCTTTGTAAATCTTGTGGAAGCAAGGAAAAAAAGACTACATAGCTGCCAGTCAACACCAGCAATAAAAATATTTACACCAGTGAATTAAGCAATAGGTACAATTTTATTTTGATCATCTTGCTACCTAAGATAGTACAGCTTTATTAGCATAAATTCTTTATCTTGGAGATCAATACTTTCCTTTGAAAAAAGGCACTCCACATTTTTTTGCTTGCGTACCACACTTACATCAACCCTAAAGGCTCTAAGTAAAGACCGCTAACCAAAATTTAAGGGAAACACCAAAAAGCCAAGTAACTTGAGGGTCACCCACACCTCAAAGATTCCTTCATCTCTCAGCTGCAAGCCAGTTCACTAGCTGGAGAGGTAGGAGACATTTTCTGTGGTGTACATGTTCCTATTTTCTAGTGAGTGCAGTGGTTCATAAAAGCTAATTCTTGGTGCTGGTGGAGTTTTTTGTTTGGTTGGGTTTGCTTGTTTTGATGTTTTTTCAGGGAAAAAGTTGACGTTACTCTGGAGGTTCTCCTTCCAGTCAATTCCTTGGGAGCGTCCAGAAAAATGGACAATTTTGATGGCCCGTTTTTCCCTAAAAGGCTGAACGAGACGACTCCAGACTGTTTGTTCCGCTTTACTCGTCCGTCCTCCTTCGGGATCAAGCTGTCCCGTTCTCCATGTGGAAGGAAACACGGCTGACCTCTTCCTGCCTCTCCCACCCCGCTCTCCTCTATGAAGAAAAATCCCGAGTAAACAAACAATTGGCACACGCTCGGAGCAGGGCGGGCACACCTGACGCGGCCTGGCACGGGAGCGGGCTGTCCCCGCCAGGCCCGTGCCCCTCGCTGTCAGGCCGCAGGTGACGGCCCGCTCCCCGCACCACCCCCGGGCGCTGAGGGCCGGCCGAGCTCCGGCAGCCCCCGCTCCATGCTCCCGCCCGCGATCCTGTTCGGCTTTTCCCTCGGACTCCTGCTGCTGCTGCCGGCGGAGCGNAGGCCCGGGGGCTGGGCCCCGAGAGGGAAGGAGGGCCGTGTCCCGGCAGCGGTGGGTGCAGGGTATTCCTTCCGCGGTGGCGGAGGCGGGTGCTGGTGCCGGCTCTGAGCACCTCCCGCCAGCAGCCGCCTCCCGTCTGCCCCTCTCCGTGGCCCCGTGCGGTTCGGGCTCTGCAGTGATCGGTGCCACAGCCGGTTATAAATAAAAACCGTAAAGCCCCCGCTGCTTACACGTCGGAGGGTTGTGTAAGACTTTCGGCTTCCTTAAAAAATATCCAAATAAAGCCATTGTAATCTTCTTCTGTGAGGAGGGGGGAAAAAACTTTAGAAACTTTTATACAAGAGCGCAGAAATCGGCAAATGTGTAAAATGACCCAAACTTGGATCTGTCACACCTCGTGATTGTTGAGCTAAAATTGATGACCAGGGACCTTCTGACGTGAATGCGGTTGGGACAACTTGAGCAGTTACCTGCTTTACAGGCACGATTCAAGTGCAAGCGGGTACTACTAAACACGTAGTGGGATTTGGGTACAATACGCATAATGCAAAATGCAGTCAAGGTCGCAGCTAATAGCTGTAGCAAGTTCAATTCAACTGCAGCAATCCCCTTGGGAAACAGGAAAAGGTCTTAAATTCCATGTACTAAATCTCACTCATTTCTCTTCCGGGAGATTAGGGCTTTGGTTTTGTTTTCAGTGGGAAGATGCAGTAAAACAAAAACTGAATTTTGAAGTGGTGGTGTTTTAAGCATTTTCTTGTGATTATCTTTTCAACTGTAATGTTTTGGCTTGAATTTCTAAGTCTTTTTAATTAATTTTTTTGTTGTTTCTAAATGGTTGGGCTTTGTTTAGAAACACTTCAGCTGCTCTGTTCTGCTGGCTGCCTTTGGTAGAAGCGTGTTGTATTTTAATCTATGATTTATGTAAGCAAAAAGAAAATCTTGCGCGTACTAACTTGTTACTAAATACAAAGGTTCTTTTCAAGTTTTTATAGAACAAATTTATTTGTGTATAATTTTTTTTTTTTCCCAATTTGAATGAACTGTCAAGTCAGGCTTGTTGTGGGAGGAATGAAGCATCAGGGAAGAGCAGAGCAGAGGGAGAAGCCAGCACAAGTCTTCCTGGAGGCTTTTTGTCCTACTGGTATTAAAGATATTTGCCCAAAAGGTGCTAAAGCAATGCACAAGTTTGATGTAGATGGCAAGATAAAAGAGTTTCACTTGAGCTAGAGCCTAATGAAGCATCTACTGCCTTGTCTGAGTTAGTAATTTGGAACATGTTACTTGGATAAACACAGTCTCAAAGTGGAAAACTAAGGCAGAGTAAAGAAGCTCAGGGAAGCACAACATAGAAAAGAAGGAATGGGAATGGCAGAGCATGGTTCTAGTGACAGAGGAAGGACAGCAGAAGAAGAGTGGAAGAGCAAGGGGATCAAGTAGTAGGAATGGGAGGCTAGCCCTAAGGCATAGGTGTTGCCTTAGGGCTACCTATAATATAATATTTATAATTTATAATAATTTTACCTGAATAATAGCAGAGGTGTTGATGAAACCAATAGTTTTATTTCTAATACTTATTTCCTCACAATTTTTCCTTGAACACAGCTCTTCTTCATGGACAGCTTACTGGAGGAAAGGAGAAGAGGACTAGATGCCCTTGTGAAAGAGGCTTGGGATAATTACTCATGACACAGGTAAGTGTACTGAAGATACCTGATACAGCTGTTGTTAAAAGTTTGGATTGCTTTCCTTTTGTGTCTCTATTTCATGGTCACATTGCTCTTTGTGCTGCTCAGTTCAGCTGTCTGCAGAACCCAAATTTAGGATACTTGGGACCTAGATTATCATTTTCCACAAGTTCTTACAGAATAATGGCACTGATTTTACAGGAGAATTAACCTCTTCTGCCACAAAGCATTAGGTGAACAGCCTACTACATGAACTATTATTTTGAGTGTTTTAATTTTAATAACTAAAGTGTAGCATAGTTTTTTCAAAAAGGAGATTAGTTAACTGACACCACCTAACCTTGCTAGTTATCTACAAGTAGATTACAGAGAATGATACTCCTTTGCACATGCATTTTGCAAATGTTCTCCTTGGTTGTACCCTTTATTTTGCAAATTGCAGACATTGAGATGAAGGGTCTATAATTTCCTAGCTTGCCTTTCTCTTGGAACAGTGGTGCTGCACTGGCACGCATCCACTTTGCTGTGACTTCATTTGAATACAGCAAATTCTTTATTATGATGAACAAAGGGTTGCTCTCTGGTCTGCTTTGAATCTCAGTCTGCTCATGGAGATTAGTGGGTTTTGAGCAATGCCAAGTCACTAAATATCTCCGCTTCACTGATCTCAAAGACATTTGTGACAAGGGATTTAGTAGTCATTTTCATGCATGTTCTTGCCTTTGAATGGATAATACCTTAGCAGTTCTGTTTCCCATTGCTATTTGATTCTTCATTTCATTCAAAAGATTTTAAATTCAAAACTTTTCTTCACTCATACGTTGTTGCTTTGAGATACATAAACACATTTGTTTGAATACAACTTGAATACAACTCCCCTTCACCTCTTTGCTTTTATATGCAATTTGTGCTTTATTGTCATTCATGTTAGTAAGAAATACCTTGTGGCTAAACAGTGCCTTACATTGATGTTTATAATATTGCTTCTGTCAACGCATTGAACAAAACCATATATAATAACCAGGATCCTGAAATGACAGATTTTAAATTTTGTCCAAGACTGGTGGTCAGCCTTTTTTTTTTTCCTGAAAATTTCTTAAGATAAGGAGTATTACTTCATCTTGATGTACGAGACAGAAAGTGATAAACCCTTAAAAAACACTGGGTTATATTTTCCAGAAGCGGACAGATTCCGAACGCCTTGTGTGGCTGCCAGGTCAAGCTGTAGACTTCGTTTTTAGTTGTTCCAGGAGAACAGCAATTAATCTCCAAAGCTGGGTTGGATTTCAGAAAATGGATGAACACAGTGAATTCCTTATTAAACTAAAGAAATTTACTAAGCAAATTTCCTTAAAAGATAAAAGCAAAAGTGTTCAGAGCTCAGTTTACAGAAAATTCAGATCCACCAACACAGACATAGGTAAGAGAAGTATTAAGAAAGGCTGAAAAAACTCCAAATAGACCTTGGTGGTAGTTTCCCCTAGTTCAAGATTTGGCTGTTGTACTCGCAATTCATGCACAGCAAAGGATATAATTTATTCATAATATTTCAGAAACTTTTTCTATGGCAATCTTTGAAGACTTTTCCTACTCAGTATCTTTACCTGCATTCTAAAGGCCTGTACTGTTCTCTGAAGTACAAATTTCTACTGATGAATCCAGTGGATCAGCTAGGGCCTTTGCTTCTGTACATAACACTCTGACATCAGCAACACAAAAACAAAGTGGGTGGCATCAAAACCTTTCAAGAAAGCTGTGTCAGTGCTGTGCTACACTCACAGCAATAAGCCACAAAGAATGATTTTAAGGGGAGCAGCCTGCCTGAAAGAATGGCTGTCACTTCTCTTGCTTCAAGTGCTGGATCAGCCTGAGCTGTGAGCCACTGATCACTTCCACCTGCTGTTCGGGATGTTGGTCAGGAAAGATACCTGGCCTCAGGCTGTTTGATCTAGGGCAGGGTTTCACTAAAGGCAGTGTCTGAACTGCCACTCAGCAATGCGGGGTCACCCTGCATAATTACTTGCCCAGGGATGTAGTAAATCTTACTTGGTGGGATTTGTATCTCTATAAAGTGTTAAAAAAATGGCTTTTGTTTTTCTACTCAAATAGACGTTTTGCTGCAGTGTGACCCTGGTCTTTGCTTCTCAGGTAGCCACCTCCAGCTCTTCTTACCAGACCCAGCGTTTCCACATACGTGTTTCCAGCTGTGCTTCACAGGGATCCCATCACCTTTACAGATTTACATAGCTTCTAGCACAAATATAGTTAAAACATCTTCCAGCTCTCAGCATTTCCATCCCAGGTAAAAAACACAGACCTCTAATCCTGGACTTCTAATCGTGTTCCAACCACCTTGATTCTGGTGTTCTGACCTGGCCTGAAGATGCCAGCAATGGCAAGAGATACTACTATTTTGCTGTGTTTCTTCCCTCAAAACATAATTATAAGCTACAAGTTTTGCATGTAGACATGTACCAACAGGTGCTAGGCCTGTAGAAATTTTTCCATTGATCAAACTTGAATTCCATTCACAGTTACAGTCAGGGAAGCAGCTTCCAATGCATGCCCGGAACATTTGCTTGATAATGAAGAATTTTGAAACCTGTCCTTGGAACTTTGTAGTACTAGATGAAGCCAGAAGGATTGTTGCTGAATCTGCCCAAAATTCCCACTGCTGAAAAGAGCAAGATGATTGAATAAAAGGCAAGATTTTCTAGTTTGCCTGTCAGCAATCATGAGGAACAGGAGATAATGAGGAAGAAACTAATGGCATTAATTTCCGACCTGAGTGAAAAAAAAACCCAAAACAGTGCATGGTTCATCACAGGGCTAATACTCCATAATGATTAAAGATTTTGTAATCAGAGCCCACATAGAGAGAAACAGGCTCCAAATTAAATGGTGTATTTCACAACTGGTTTGGAATTGTAATGCAATGATGAAGAATTTGCAGAGAAAGACTTTATGCCCCTTTATAACAAGCTGCAGTGCTTCTAACAGAAATAATTAGGGTTCTGACAATGTATTTGTTTGAATGAAGGATTGAGTTTGACAATAAAAAATAGCCTGTAATCTGCATGTCACATGCAGCTTTCTACTGACACAGATCCTCATGGTCTAGTGCACCAGCATTCACAGCAAATTAGTCTCAGTTTTACTGTATTCCTTAACCACACCAAGTGGTACCTAGAGAAATAAACTTGTTGTACTATGTCACTGCTAAGTGGATAGCTGTTACAACTGAAAAATCATAGAATGATTCAGTGATAGACTTAAAATAAATGTCTCACTATGGTTTAACTTTCTATTTTAGACTTAGTAGTAAGGAAAAAGGAGGAGGAGAAGGAGGAGAAATTCATTTCTGTTTTGCTCTTGAAGTCCCCAGTTTGGCAGGCCACTGGCTTCCTCAAGCAATTCACTGAAATTCCTTCATGGAAAGCTTCCTCCTCTCTAGAAGCAAAGCACCACTCTTAGCTTTCCACAGAAGAGGAAAGGTTAGTTCTGGTTAGGAAACTGGACTAACATGAACAAGCATGCACCGAAAAGTCCATGTCAATTTGAGCTAAACAAAACAACTCTTCTTTTGGTCAAACTCACCTATATCCAGCACATGGGCAGATCAGCCATGCAGCACACACAATGCCTCTGATACCTCTAGGAAACACAGGGTCTGTTGCAGCCTTTCAGAAAATTTGAGTTCTCCATGAAGTTTTGGATGCATCTTGCCTGTGTTCCACATAGCATACGTACGTGTTCTATTTGGGAAATCCCATGGGCAGCAGCCCTGATTCTTTCTAATGTTAGGTGTCACAGTACAGCGGAGCTCTTTTTTCAGGCAGTCTAAGATGCTCTACAAGTGCCACTTCTCAGAGGTCCTGAACACAGGTTTTCAGCAGCTCATCAGAACTGGACAGCGTTATTAACCATCTCTTAAGCAACCAATAAATAG
Organism: Dicrurus megarhynchus; assembly: GCA_013399195.1. Lineage (NCBI taxonomy): Eukaryota > Metazoa > Chordata > Aves > Passeriformes > Dicruridae > Dicrurus > Dicrurus megarhynchus. The sequence continues at coordinate 142,444 of VXAD01009665.1, forward strand.
AAAGGGATCTTACATTCTGTGATGGTTTGTGTGATCATACAGTCTATCAAAACACCCATTTCTGACCATACTTAACCATTTTTGGGGCCAGCCTGATTGTTTCAGATCTAGGGGAAGGTAATTCCAGCAATTACTATTTTTGGGCATTCAGAAACTGCTTGCAGAGAAGTCTGAGTCTGTGCTCAGGTTGGGGCAGTCCTTACCAGTGGCATCCATACTAGTGAGAAATTTAGAAACTTTGTTAATACCTTCTTTTTTCTCTCTGTTTTAATAATGATTTGTAACAAATTTCCTAGCTCTTAAATATGTGACAGAGTTCTTGTCCACTTGCGGTGGTGCATTTGAGTCAGATTTTTCGCTAACGCTGGGAAGGTGTATGTTAGCGTGTGGAGATGATGAGACACCCATTCACAAGAGCTGTATTTCTTGGCTAACTTTTACACCAGTCTGGTTACGACAAGAAATGAAAATGTGTCTGTGCAGTAGCTATCAGTGAGGATTTCAGTGGCTGTCCCCAGGCTTGCAGGAATGAGCATGTGACAACTGTGAAAAGGGGCGCAGCATAGGGTGACACAAGCTCCTGTCTATTGGCCTCTGATTTTGATCATGAAGCTAGTAGGGAGAATTTGCAATATAACTGTATGATTCAGTGCTTCAAGGATTTTTTTTTCAATATTATTTTGTGCAAAATTTTTTTCTTGAGTCTCCCTTGTGTTATGCATATACACTTGCATGCACGTGCCAGATTGTCTGGTGTGTGTGTTTGTGATGGATTACATGGCTGGGGGGATTCTGGGCTGTAGCCACCTACCAAGCCATCTTTGAGGGTGAGGGAACTTAAAATAAGAGCACTCCCCATTGCTTCACTTTTTGCTTGTTTCTCCACAGTGGCCACATCACAGTGAGATGTTGTATTGCTTAACCCACTCCCACAAAAGTTTAGTAAGAGTCAAAAAACTATTGTTTTTGTCCTATGACCATATGGCCCTCCCAGGTGTGCATCAAGTGTGGGAGATAGACCTTTTGTGGAGAACATGAAGATGTATTGGTACAAAGTGCTTCTATCCCCTGTTAGCTCCCAGATGTGGCCAGCCACACATGGCTGCCCCACAAAAACAGTTTCCAGCTACTGCAACCAAAAAAGTCTCCTTCCAATGCTAAAATCAGGGGTCTCAGGCATGTTGGTAGCAACAACAGCTATGACTGCAGTGAGCTCAGCAGATCCAAAGTGAAATCTAGACAGCCACCAAGGCCTACCCTAAAGTCACGGAAATTAGAGAAATATTTTCAGTTCCAAATTTGCACAAACAAAACAATCGTTTAAAATTTAATCCAAGGAGGTACCTGTTGTGCTTTTGACTTGTCTTGAGTATTTAATGCTCTCATGACAGTTTTAGGACTAGAGACAAGTTTGAGGGGTGTTGATCCAACACTTTTCACACATATTCCATTTATTTACATTGCAGCTTGTTTTGTACATCGCCTACAAAATTATGCTTCATAGAAGAAAAGCCTGGCAACATGAGGGAAATTGTTGTAAACAACCAGAGTGAACACTCCAGTCTGTGTACAATAGATATGCTAGAACTCAAAATAGCACCAGAGGAAAAAAAAACCAACCTCCCTTAACAAACAGTAAGAACATTGTTTGTTTTTAAGAAACACTGAGCTTTGTTTTCAGTTTCTAGATTAAGCCTAATTGCCAAAAATGCCTTTGTTACTGCCTAAACCAAACTCAAGTTGGGAAGCATAGTCAATAATTATTTCAATTAAGAATGTACCGTCAAAAACCTAGGGGTGGGAATACTAGAAGTGAACAGTTGTTCAAAATTAAGAGCCTCATCTTCTCCCTATCCTTTGCCTCTGTTTTTTTCCTCAGGTATAGAAACTGCAGCTTTAATGAACAGCAATAGAAACTGAGTTTCTGAGAAAAAGTAAGTTTAAAATGGAGAGCTTTTGGCAGCAGTCTCCCTCCCCCTCTTTTTGAGATCCTTAACACATGCCAAAGTTTTCCTCTTAACGCTTGCCAGGGCTATTGAGTGCTGAAGTCACTGTTTTGAACTTAAAACCTCCTGGAACTCTGAGACATCTGCATGGAGGGTGCTTGCTGCCCTGCATATCTGCCAGAACCCAAGACTGAAATGTTAACCATAGATTCAGCTTTGCAATCTTAGAAATGAAAATTATCCCAACTGCATTCTGTCTCCCATCGTTTTTCTTCCCCTTTTGGCTCTTCCACCCCATCAGGCACAAACAATAGAGTTTCTTGTACCCTGCAGTACCCACCTTCTTCCCATTAGGAACACAACACTTGGCAATCTTCCTGGATGGCCATGCTGGTCCAAAATTGTCTCTGGGACACATGCCTTCTTTTGTGGTCACTGGAGTGAGGGGTACGTCCCATGCAGAACAAATACCACTCAGTAAAACGAGCAGGAACAAAAGTTGTTCACTAGTGGCTGTTCCTACAAGTAGGTGCACGTTGTATGAACGTAGGTATGCTAAAGCTGTCCAAGCCCATGGATTCTGGGGATTGCCTCTCTTCTCATCCTTTTGCTACTCAATCTGTTCATCAGGGACAGAAATGAGTTAGGGAATTAGGCAACTCAATGGCAAGTTTTTTATTTCTGCCCCAACAGGGAGTGCAATTCATGAATTAAACAGCCCTGAGAAAAGCTATGAGGGGGACCCAAAACCTACATACAAGGATGAGAAGAGCATTTGAAGATCTGGACCCTGTGGAGATCACTGATGGATTCAGAGCCAATCATGCCAAGGGCTTGCAGCTGTCCAGGAAAAAGAACATTTTTTCTGTATTGTGAGGAAAGGCAAACATGCAAAAGCACTTACTTGATAGGCCTTTGGTGTCAAATCCAGAAGCTGGGTGTAGTAACATGGCAGATGTTGGCAAAGTCTGTCTGGTGAAAATTCCTGTAATTTTTTCATCTATCTTAAACTATCTCTCTGTCTGTGAAGAATAAGTAGCAAGAACCCCTTGTGATGTGATAACATTCTCATTCTGTTTTTGTTGCAAGTGTGCTTTACAGAGGAACAAATGAATTAGCTTCATCACGAATTAACTACACTTCAGAGGGCACTGTTTGGCTCTCAGTGCTGCAACTTTCTTCTTCCTGCAGTATGAAAATTGCATGTGCATTACTGGAGACAAGTCCCTTGATGCAGTTTCTGTTGTTATTTCTGAAATACCAGAAGGAAATCTGGAGTTCAGTGTTAGTTATGAGAGATGTCCTGGTCTGACCAGATCTGAATCTCAAATGAGTTCAAGCACTCCTCTAAATCAGTTCTGAATGCAGCCTAAAGTGTACACAGCACTTTACATTTCCCACCATACTATAATGGAGATGACACATGCTTTAAAGTGTTGGATTTATGCAGATTTGCCAAGAGGGCAATGGTGCACAAATAGAGATGTTTTTAACTGAAAGGACATGTGCTCCCCATACGGATGCAGTCATGGTTGCTTAGTCTCTGAATGAGTTCATATTGCACTTCTCCAGAAGAGAACATGTGCTAAGTATTTCTTCAGGCAAATTTTTTCATGCTACAAATAGTAGTTGTCATCTCACCCAACACACAGGTTTCAAGACGCAAGCTGTCAGAACATGCTGGAATGGTTTGTGTCTGTGAAAGATGACTGCCGGGAAGTACCTGCCTATCCTACCTACACTGGGTGGGAAAACCCTTAATATTGTCCTCTGTGTTCCTCAGTGACTACCTCAAGCAGTTTGTTCTTAGTACATTGCCTGTTGGAGACTCCTTTGAAGTCACCTAACTCCATTAGTGGTGCAGGGGACCCAAAAACTCAGCTCTTACTTTGTGGTAACCATCCAGGGCTACAATAGCCTCATGAGTATCCTCCATACATGTTAAAGTGTTTTGGGTTTTTTTTTTTTTGAAAGCAAATGGAAAGTTGCTCAGCTTGGGTCCAAAAAGGAATAATTTGTATTTTGAAGGAGTTTTCTTAGATTAACCTAAAATTACTTAATGTATTAAGAACATGCCTGTATAGCCACCCCAGGCACCAAGATAGTAATTTTAGTTTTGTCATATATGTGGCTGAAAGGCGCAGGATTTCATGTTCCATTTCATGGCCCAGGCCATGTTCTCTTCATGAAGGGGTTCCTCTTGCTGTAGCACTTCATCGTGGTGTTGCCTCCAGCTCACACACTGCCAATGGGAGAGTTCTCTCTTCCAAACTCTCTTGTTGTGTGAACCACACAACTGGCCATAAACAACCTGAAATCTTTCTATCTTGAGTTTCTGGCCAATTTTCACTATATGCCATTGCTCGGACAATTCCAAGTGGAAAAGTGCATAAGAAGAGCTTTGAAAAGGGAAGTTACGTGATCTCAAACCTGTGATTCTCGGTCTTCTCCTCTCCCCTTGACACCTGTGCATACACATAGTTAAAGAAATACACCCACCTATTTATCTCCCTTATGTGGGCTAATTACCTAGGTTGTGGCCAAACCGCAGTGCTGCTGCAGAGACACACGAGCTCCGTCTGCATGGGTTTGCTTGGTTCTGTGCAGGTTCATCAGCTGAGGCTTGGAGCCAGACCTGCAGGGCCAGGGCTGGAGCTGTGCTGAGGCAGCTTAGGGGATGTTACCCCGTATGTCAGAGCCGAATGTATATTCTGGTAAGATGGGCTGCAGAAGCGGGCTGTGCCTGGGCTAGGAGGCTTGCTAGACACCATGTGTATTGGAGAGCACTGTAGACAAACCCAGGAGGACCTAGTGGGAATTTGGGAGCCATGGAAAAAAGTAATCTCACTGTTTAGAGTATCATGAAAAACCTATTACAATGAACAACAGAGAATGGACTTGACTCCCACTCATCTCTTTGCACTCCTCTGCCCAATGAGTATTTTAGCTGCAAATTATAAAGGACAGGATCCTTGTCATCTTATCTTTCCACTTATCAGTCTTTATAGTGTCACCTACGGATGTGTCACAGACGAGTAGCAATCAGCATCTTTCAGTCATGTCCCAAACCTTCAAGTGTTTCCTAAGCTGCAAAAACTGGACGGAAAGAAACCTCATATTTACAAATATCTTCACATACTTCATACAGTTTTGTGCTATTTTTTATGCTTACAACTACTGAGACAGTTTCTGTGGCCAAAAAACCCCACACCTCATCAAGTAATTAAAGTCATTGCAAATAAGGTCACAATACTACTTTTCCACAAAAATCCTCTTATTTGGTGAATGAGATGGCTGGATGGGATCTGCTTGAAAGAGTCCAAAGGGATAAGGCTTTGGAGGGATCCCAGAAAGCTGATTGATACTCAAGCTTCACCTCCTCCAAGGTCCACAGGGGTCCATCTTAAGGAGCAGGAAGTCAGTCAAAAGTGCCAGGAGGCCTGCATGGATGAACAAGTAGCTCCTGGCAAAATTAAAACACAAAAAATGAAGCATATAGAAGTTGAAAGCAGGGACAGGAGACTTGTGAAGGATATAGAGACACTGTCCAAGCAGGCAAGACACAGGAAAGCCAAAGACCAACCAGAATTAAATCTGGTGAGGGGTGTCAAAGGCAACAAGGCAGCTTTCTGAAATTATATCAGTCACAAAAGCAGGACTAGGGAAAATGTGAGCTTGCTGCTGCTGAAGGTGGCAGGGGCCCTGGTGACACAGGACATACAAAAGGGTGAGGTACTGAATGTCTTCTTCACCTCAGTCTCTATCAGGAAAACCTGCCTTCAGCAATCCAAGGACCTGGAGACAGAGGGAAAGTTTGAAGCAAGGAACACATATCTGTGGTGGAAGAGGATCAGGTTACAGAACACTTAAGCAAACTGGACATGGACCCCAGTGGGATGCACCCAAAAATGCTGAGGGAGCTGGCTCATGTCATTGCATTTTGATTACCTTTGAACAATCATGATGACTTGGGAGAGGTGCATGAAAACTGGGGAAAAGCAAATGTCATTCCTATCTTCCAAAATAACCTGAAGGAGTACCCAAGGAACTATGTGTTTCAAAGACAAGCTACTGATGACTCTCTTCTCCAGCCTGTGACAGCGTCAGCCCTCTAACCCAGAAACAGCACAATGCTGGTTCTGCTGCTGGCTTGCAAGATTCATTGTATTACTTGGAGCAGCAGCTGTTTGCTTCCTTCAGAACCCATCCAGACTTCATTTTGCCCAGATCCTTTTTTTCCCTTTATACTTTGCTGCTGAAAATAAGCTGCAGGTGAGAAAGTGGAAAGACCTCTGAATGCCAGTTTGAGTGCCAACCTTCAAGTATCTGCTGGACAAGGCTTGGCTCTTTGCTAGTTGACATGCAAAATAAGTGCAGCCTTAGAAAGTTCAGGTTCATGCTTATTTGTTTGTCTTTACAGGCTCCCATAATCTTCCAGAAAAATTAAGGAAAGAAAATCCAGTGACTTTTAGGATAATCTGACTTTTGTAGCTCAGCAACCCCTTAACAGAATTTTGTGACATAAAGGAAAAACAGAATGCTAGCCTTAGAGTTTTGACCTTGCCAGAATCAAGGATTAACTACATAAACGTGGAGCATGTATTTTCAAAATAGTTGACACAAACCTTTTGCATAATGGAAATAGTTCATCAGTCCAAATTAGAGATTGTTACCAGATCTTCTTATTTTTATTTCATCTTGTGGCAAACTGAAATCCTTAATAATGATCCCCGTTATTATTATCTTACATTATCCTAATAATCCTTAATTACAGTAACTGATGATGGGATTTACATGCCATTTCAGTCACATCTGTAAATATGCAGATCTTGACTACTTTGGTCAATAAGCTCTTTAGCAGGAGCTGTTTCAGAAGAATCTATTGTAGCTGTAATATGCTTTCTAGCACCACGACACACACAGGATCCCTGTTTTCTGCCTGAACTGACAGTTCTCTGTTCTTGCCTATCAGTCCTTCCACAAAGGCTGCACAGAAATTCCAGTCGTGTGAGTTATACGAAAGGTCAATCTCATTTATGTAATAGCCAGCTGAGAAGGAGTAGTGTTAAAGTATCTTGCCAGCTACAGTGCTAGGAAGATCATGTCACTGCAGTTTTGGGCTTTTGAAACAAATCTGTCAGACTCATTTTCTACGAGGCAATGTCAAGCCACTCTTTAGCTCCAATGCTTTCTAGTTCAATATAATGCTATGCTCCATGGACACAGGATGAACTGTGAGTCTTTGAGTGAATATGTACCCAATTAAAAGTAGATTGTCAGCCACACTTCACAGGGACTAATTCTGTTTTAAACACCAGGTGTCACTGCAGTATACTCCTGATTCCACACCGAGCTCCCATTAGGTTAAAGCTTTACTTTTAAGTGATGTCAAAGCTCAGGGAGAACAAAGATGCTCGTACTTTGTTCCCAAGTGTGTGCATGCAGCTGAACGATTAGCCAGAATCTGGGCAAATTGTTCAATGTTTCAGCCAGCCACATTATAGTTCTGTGTGGTTGGCCTCAAACCTGAAACTAACCATAGTAATAGAGCTATTTTATGGCTGATAGCAACTGTTCATAATGAAGAATCAGAAAAAAAAATCTGGGAAACAGTTCTCTTGATAATAATGCTGCATGCATTTTTTTGCAGAACAGCCCATATTGGATAATATTCAGCAGTTACTTAATAAAAAATTTATATCAAATTGCATATTTTGCAGCTTCTTGGTCCATAAGCAAATCTTCAGTAAAAAGCAGTCTTCTTTTACACTTACCAGATCCTGAATGATTTTGCACATGAAATATTCCTTATTTTTACAAAATATCTATTTGTCCTATCACCTTGTATCTTTTGAGTATTAAAATATACTTACCCAGATTAAACATTAAAGAGCCATCACTTTTGACAGTGAACAGATACTAGTTGTCTGTCTCTTGTCTAATTTCCTCAGCCTCCCCGCTTGGCATAACTAATCCCTGTCTGCACTGTGAATTTTCCAGGAACCTGTTCATCAGTAACTACTTAGTATTAAATGGGTAAAGCTGCTCTTTTCCTATCTGTAATTAAAGATAATGAGGAGAAAAGTGCAAGTCATGGAGAATGCAAGCCCCAAAAGGTTAGGTACTATTTTAGCCTCATGCTCTAGTGTACAAAGAAGCCTTGTTCCAGTGACATGCTTAAAAGATGACATTTCTTTGTGTTAGACTTACATGCAGAATCTGTGTTACATATTCAGCAGTGGTCCTAAGTCACCTACCTCCTGAAAGGCTTCAGGATGCTCTTAAAGTATTTCTACACAAATGGGTGTCTTGCTATTGACAGAGCAGTGCAGCAAATGGACGGGGAACATTACCTAGAGAGCATCTTTAACAAAGGAAAAGGAATCAAATGCCATGGCAATTTCAGAGGATAATCCATAGGGCTGGTAATTGCAACTTTAAAAATGCTGAAAGCTGCACAACTTTCAAAGGCTCAAATGCAGTATTCTTACCTGCATTAAAGAGCATAGTGCCACTACATTCATGGCAGTCCCTGCTTTAGTCAGAGACAATTTAAAATTGGTGCTGTTGTGTGCATGCTTGAATCTTGACAGGATTGTGGCTTTGGGAGAATTAAGGTGCTATATATCACAAAGAAGTCTTAGTAGTTCTTGTCAGATAATGAAATGAGCACAAAATGCCCAGAACAAACAAAATTCTATAAAATAATGCAGGTTTTAAGATCTGCAGGATGAAGTGACTGCAAGGACTGAATAATATATTTGTTAAGAAAACAACAAAAGAGGCACAGGTAAAAACCAAACAACCAGCCAACCACTAAAACAAAAGACAGAGCTTATTCAATGTGGTTTATTCTGTCTGGCTATTGAATTTATATATAGATTTCAATCCAATGAATTTTGCCAGGATTTTTGAATTAATCTAATTTCATTGCAATGTAACATGTTTCCCATTTAACATCATTTATTTACATGGATTTCCAATAAATTCAGGAATTATTTGCAAATATAATAACCAGAGAAAATGGCAGAGCTTCTTTTAAATGCTTTCAGAGAATACAGTACAGAATCTTATTATCTTTTTTTTTTGCATATAAACATTTAAATATTAGGATACTACTGTACATAAATAAAACTGTATTTTTTTATTATTGACCTATGTCCTTACTTTTAGATAACTGCTTCATATGTTCATGTAGCATTTTTCCCCCAAAAATATTTACATAAACTTGTCTACATTTACAGTAAATAACCATAATTGCCTACTGTGCTTTCAGCAGCCAAAAGCTGAATTGGCTATAGAAACATCTGATGAAAATTCTTGGAACAAAGGTATGACTGAATGACATCAACTTGTGTATACTATTACAAGATGTTGAGAGGAATTTAATGGCATTTGTTAATTTACAAAACGCAATTTAGTGTTGGATCTGAACTGCTCTAACAGTAGGATAAGCCCTGCAATTACAGTTAAACTACAATTTATGGAACATACATTCTGCAAAACGACAGTATTTCAGTGTTTGCAGTGGTGTTGATAAAAGCGTATCAATTTCAAACAGGTAGCAAGCCAAATAACCCTTCATTGTAGCAAACAAGCCTTAGCTAATGCCATCTCAGAAGTCTGCATGCATTGACTTCAGGTGTGTATGGCACAGTCATTGAATCACTGAGCTGCTCTCACTGCCTACAGGTCTGAACTTCACAGTGTATTTAACTGTATCCACTCTAAGATAGCCAGGACAGTTCTAAGCCTCTCTTTTCACAAGCTCATACTGGTTTGAGGATGTTTTGCAGTTCTGTGTCAGTGATCAGAGACTCAAATAGTTGTCCAGAAAACACTTTTTGTTGCTAGAACACTATGTAAGAGAACTTTGCTTGGAGATATTTCAGTAATACATATTTTTTCCATTATAAAACAATGGATAAAATAAACAAAAGTGTCTGTATTTACAAATTATTATCCACTATGTTTTTAGTATGCAATGTTCCATATGTAAAGCAATTTTATGCTGAAGCTCATATAGCACCCAATTTTAAGTGACTCCTACTGAGGAATGATTTTAATAATTAGCTATTAGACATAATTATCCATATAACTGACTGTTTTTTGTTGTTCTTATGGAAGTCACATCAATTCACTAATATAAAAGAAAGAAAATACATTTCACTGAAAATACAAACAAAAGTACCTGTCACTAAGCCAAACTTCTAAACACATAGGGCCCAATCCTGCAACCTTGGCTCATGCAAAAATTCTATTTAAATAAAATAATCCAGTTAGAGTTGGGTTTTTTGTTTGTTTGGGTTTTGGTTTTATTTTTTGCTAAAAAACCCCCATCATGCAAGTCCAGATCATGTACACATGGTACTTACTTTAGTGCATTTACATTTGTCCATGTTAGGTTTAAAATCAAACAAAAACATGTATTTAGAATTTATTTATTCATTTCAGTTCTGTTGATATAGAGGTTTGATAAAAGATAATCCAACTGCATCATGGTTGGTTGGAAATGACTTGCCCTTGCCTTTCTGTGTATAGGGAATACTGAGAAGAATAAACAATGGTATCCATCTCCCGTGAGACTCTCAGCAACTTGTTCGTTTACTGTAACCTCTTCTACTTTAAAAATCTTTCATAACAGGTTGTCTGTGAGATGGGGGAAGTCCAAATGAAACTTAGCTATTGTTCCTTTACCTCTTTCTTCCAGCTGCTGCAGTGGACTGTACCTGTCTTGCCCTGACAGTGAATGCTCTTTTCTGGGTCTGAAGGTGGGCTCTTAGCACACTTTCATCTAGAAAGACCAGTCAGACTGAGGAGAAGCAGCTCACATCCCCTTCCGTAAGTTAAGACTGTGAAGTAAAGGGCCATTCCTAGGCAGTCATCGCCGATGAGATGAGATGAGATGAGATGAGATGAGATGAGATGAGATGAGATGAGATGAGATGAGATGAGGCCCTGCTGGAAATCATGAAGGTAATACATGCAGAAAGTCAGGAGCCACCACAGTGGCTCATTCAAAGACCTGTCTGCTGGTAGGATGATCTGAGGAGACTGGTTATGTGACCTTTCTCAGTCTCAGATACAAAGAGCAAATTCCAGTATCCTCAGACATGTGAGAAGGAAGGTTCTTGTGCTCTTAGATGTTTCTTTAACAATACATTTAAACATTGTGACAATTCACATCTTATATGCGTTTTTGAATGTCACATGAGCGCTTGCAAGCTACAGAGTTTCTTGCCTTGAAAGAAAGTGAAGACCTCCACAGATGTTCTCCAGACAGGATGTGATTACCCCAAAACATCTGACTGAAGTCCAGGCTCCTAAATCTCACAGGCACATTTAAAAGGTCCCATTCAGAAGTGTTACGTGATGCAGTTTCGGTGCCCTCTGTACGACTGTCATATTTCACTAAGGACAAAAGAGATACTCAGATGGTGACAGCTGAACATAGTGGGGAAGAGTAGTTCCACAAATAAGAGGGTAGTCCAAATCCAACCTATGCTGAAAGTTAAAATACAAGTTAAAATTGTTCTCTTTGTAGACATCGGGAATTGAAAACATCAGCCCTCTTTTTTTTTTTTTTTTAGTAATAAGGATTGTAAGGTTTAAGGCCCCCTCCCCAGTATAACAAGATTAAAAGGACATGAGTTGGTTATATTGTCTTGTAGTGAACAGGAGGCATTCTGAAATCTCAAATGAAGTATTTTGAAGTCAAGTGATACTTACATACTTTATAAATAATCTAAGCCGATTGTTGCATTATCATAAACTATAAGAAATAACATGGCTGCTTTCTAAGCGAAAGAAAATTTCATTTTGTATTTTCTGTACAAACACATGCTAGTTAAAATTAGCCAATGAGTTTGCAGAGACAAAACCCTTGTCAGACTGTGCTATTATAAGAATAAATGAACATCACAAATGAAAGCCAATATTTAGGAATGTGTATGGCAAGAGAGTACCACATACAGTAGTCAAGTGGCTGTGCAGTAACGGTGAGCATGTTTACCTCTACAGAGACATCTGTATTTTTAGGCACTTTGCTATCATGATTGTATGACTGTCCTTCTGGCCAGTTTAAAATTGAAGACCACCAGAAACAAAACCTCGCAGTTTGAAAAAACAGAACTGTAAGATTTTTATTATCCATAGACTGGGCACAGACCAATGGCTATGTAATGCAAAGATAATCTGTGCATTTGCTATGGAAATTGGGGTGCTGGAGCTAAAATATATCTACATTGTGTAGACACTCTTGCTGACCTTTGGATTATATGTAAATTAAGTTTTATCAATTAATCAATGGGAACCTTGTACTACAAACAAGTTCTCATCTTTCTGCTGTTCAGGAGAAAAGAACAGTGTCTACTGTATGTGATATCCTAATGCACTCCTGGAAAATCACCACATAGGCAATTAATTTGTTTCATACTTCTTGTAAGCCTTGGATATTTCATGCTGACCCAACCAAGGGGTTTCTCTCTCCTTGAAGAAAGGGAACCCTGTATTTTTAGCTCTGTGATGTTCCATTCACAGCATTTATCTTTAGCGTAATCCTGAATACATGCTGCTTGCTAGCAAGGGATATATATTTTATATATATTTTCTTTTCTGAGGCTGAGATCTGCTCTGGCAATGTCTTCAACCACCACCATCCCAGAAGAGATGCTACAAATCAACTTCAGCACCAGGGTATGAAATCATATGAAAAGTAATTATGTTCCCTGCTCCCAGGAAGAGACCTGCCCTTGAAAGTCTTCAGCACACCACCAAAGGAGCATCTGTCAGGCCAATCATCTTTCTGCATTCTTCTGTTTTGCAGCAGACTACCACACCAAATTACTTATGAGGCACGTAAAAACCTTATTCAGGCATACTCCAACCTCAGTAAATAAAACTCATCTGAAATAACTGGTTATTTGCCTAAAAGCAGGAGTCCCTCATTGGAGTGTGGTCCCAATTAAAATGCTTGTTACAGAAAAAGATTTCTTACAGTCACATGGCAAACAAATGTATATGCACAATAGGAGACAGAATACAAGTCCTTGAGCTGGGCTATGATGTTTCCAGTCCCACAGTGCAGAGATGAGAGTCGGGTCTCTAGCTGCTTCCAAGCCAAGCTGCCTGGCCTGAATGGCTGCTTTTAAACACCCGTGTCCCAGCCTAGGCAGGCCTGTCACACGTGGTGACTCCACTCTGGCTGCGGAGAGATGAGCAAGAGGCAGGGCAGCACTGTCGGCTTTTGTAGTCAAGAGCAGCACAGTTAACACTAAGTTCTGGGAAGCAGACAATAGCAGAGAGAGCACTCTGTGTCACAGCTTTACACATCAGCTTTCAGAAAGCACATGCAAACCATTTATCCAGCATCTTATAAAAGCACCATTGAAAGGCTGAACAGAGAGCACCGCGTATACGGAATTGTGTTCAAAACAGCAGACAGGAGCTGTTCAGGGAGCCACGGAGAAGCATGCAGCCCAGGAGCATCCCTGCAGGATGGATTCCTTGAAGGCACGATAGATGAAGGCTTGGAGAACAAGGCAGCTGGTCATCAGCCAGTTGAAACTACGGGGATGGCCCAGCTCTGGGTTACTCATGAATATGAATCCCCACACCTACTCATCCCTCACTCCATGGACCTGCTACATGTAAGCAAGCCTGCAGTTTATATTCATAGAAAGACTGAAGCAACTAATTGTTCACAGTTGACATGAACATCACCTCCCTGAATGCTCACTATTGTAAAACTTCGGTTCTTCAAAAGAAGACTGATAATTCTTATTGCAAAGCTTAGTCATCGTAGCTACATTACTGGGCTTTTTAGTGGATGTTTGTGAGTGACTATTGCTATTGTAGGGCTAACTGAGGTCCAGTACATTAAATGTGTCTCTACAAAGATGTTTCCAACTTGGGACAAGTAAACGCTGGGGTTGTCCCTTTGTACTTTAAACACATACACTATGGAAAAGAGTATGGAACACTTACAGTATGGAAAAGAGTATGGAAGTACTAGCTACTTTGCAGAAAAGGCACTATAACTGATCTAACTGTGGTAATTAGGTGCATGCCTGTGCTACAGGTATCTGCAAAGAATTTATTTCTCTCTGTGACTGAGGAAGTTACTCTACAGTCATGGTAGAAAACGATGACTGGTTTACATATTGGATTAGCACTGGTTTAGGTATGTGGTAAGAACAACTCTCATGGGAGCCACAAATTCATGGAAGAGATGTCTGAACTGCATTTCATATTTTCTACCAGTTCCCAGAGAGAAATCAAAAAGACCTTTTCACTAGTTACATACACATTACAGCTTCCCTTGGCCTTACTGTGGCAATGTGATGTGAGATCTTATTATACAGTTGTGCCAAAAAAAGGAGGCAAAGAAATAGACTGTAAAGCTTCCCCAGAAAACATCACCAGGTAACAAATACTTCATTTTGGATGTTGTCATTTTATTTAGGGATATGGTGAAAGAGTTAAAAAGAGCAGTAAAGAGACAAGTAGAAGAGACTCCCTTTTCTTTACAGTCAGATTAATCTCTTTGGGGATTACTGCTGGAAATATCTTTCTATCGAATATATTAATGAAGAGGAAGCATTGACAACAGCCATAAAGGAACATATTTTACTTCTGGGAAGAGGGAACTAAACCAGAAGCTTGATTCTTAGTCAAGAAATGTAAATATTCACTTAACAATCTCAGACTGAATTCCAAAATATTTTCCTTTAGCATTAGACTACATAATGGAGATTGCAGGGGAGTTATGGACTCCCCTGTACATCCTTGTTCAGGAGGGTAATTCTTTTTTGCAGCTCTTAAGTCCAGTGTGTGTGGGTCTCAAGGCTGAGGGCGAGTACACATCCCAACAGCAGAAATCCAAAATGTGAACTGCTTCTGCATGAGACTGAGGTCTAATGGACCATTAAAAGGTTGTGACCAGCCTGAGAGATATTTAAACAGGAAGGAATGTGCCACTGCCTCAGGACTGCAGACATGGTACCAGCTCCCAGTGCAAGGCTGTATGAGACAGGTTAAAAACAGAAACCAAAGAAAGAAGAGAGGGGGAGGAAAATTCTTCTTTCACACTGGAAAAAGGGACATCTGGGGGGTCTCAACAGCAGTTGTCAGAACAGAAGAAAGAAAGTACAGAGGGACTTGTGTCCCTTCCTACAAAACAACATTCTTGATCTGGCTGTGAAAGACAACAGAATGACTGGACAGTCCTCCACCCTCCTTTGACCTGCTGGTCTCAATGGAGGCACTTCTAGAGTGACGTTTACTTTTCTTCTTTTGCACCTTAAAATTTTACAATCAAGAGTTCAGTGCTGTTCTTTGCTATCAACTGACATTATCTCTATCTTTGAATTGGTCTTGAAATTGAATCTAGTGAACACGGCAAACCTCATGTTCCTGCTGTGTCTCCAAAAGCAGTCATCCATGTAAAGGGACAACTACATCTTGAGATGCATTTGGGAATTTCAGGAGCTGAGGTATGCCTGCCACTAAGCTGCAGGAGTCAGACTGAGGACTACATATATAAACTGGTACCCCTGAGCAAGGAACAGACAGCAAACACATAGTTAAAGACTGAAGAAATTCTCCGGACTTGGCACAACAGATCTTCTGAAACATGGTGCATCTTATCTTTGGCCTTAAACAGGGTGAAGAAGAAGGCGAGAACAGTCAAAGGTGAACTTCATGAATTCACATTCAAGGAAACAGGAACAAAAGCTTTAATAAAGGGAAAAACTCCAGAAAGCAAAACTGAAGTAATCCTTAAAATGCACTGAAGTGGAAGCAAAGGGCTTGCCGCAGCTGTCAAAACATGGCAGCATGGTCAAGAACAGGATGGATGTAGACTGGTCCGAACTGCTCCTCCAAGGAAGAGAGTCCTAGACCAAGTGTGCTGCACTGTCGCACAAGGTCAGGATCCATGAAGTTTGAACCGCCCCATGGGCAGAGGCTGCCTGCACACTTGCACTGCTCCTCAGAGCTCTACTACTTACAGATGAAGCCTGTAAATCAGCACACTCAGTTATGAAGCTTTTTCTAATAAATGTGTGTAACCAGACCTGTGTTTGCTCTTTATAGTACCAAGTCATGTTGAGCACTGACCAAGGATCCGAGAAGGGCTCAACCTGATTATCGAAACCCAGCACCAACTGAGCTGAAAGTAAACCTGTTTTGTTTACTACAGAATAAGCCAACCTCAGTTTATGTACTGTTTATTTTGAATTAAAAATAAACTGCTCTTCAAGCACATGCCAGGTATTACGTATGTGAATGTTGCCAAGCTTGGACTATAACTTGTACTTGTGTCCAAATTACAAATGTATGCTTATATACATGGGTATATGTGCACATGCATGTCACACAATGCTGGTTCTCTACTCTTGGACTGTTCTTGTACCATTGTACTATTTGCTGTACTATTCTTGAAGGAAAAACGTACCAATCCAGTACCTGCTGATTTCATCCAAGCACTGTACTTTGTTTTTCACAGTAACAGAATAACTCGGCATTTTTTAAAAGCCAGTGGCTTTCAAACTGCTTGTCAGAGGCCCAAGAAGGTCTTGGTTGCCCTCCTGCTCCTTTTAGCAGAAGAACAAGGAGGACCAGTGGCTATGCCTGACTAAATCCCACTGTCTCTTTTTCCTCTTTTTTGCCCTTCGGCAGTGTTCTTTTACATAGACTCCATGATTTTAGCTTAAAAACAGCAAGGCATGTTCCATATCCCTGCTCAAGGAGACAGAAACAACCCCAAAGCAATTTTCATTTATCTACTTTTGAAATAGGAAAAAAATTTTAAAAAGAAACCGAATAAAGAATAGGATTCCTCCTGTTACAAACCCCAGTAAGTTAATCTACAAAAACTTTGAAGATGAAAAATATGTTGTAAAAAATAAAAATACTATCCACTCAACACAGTACATAATTTTTCCTATATAGGAAACTAGACAAACATATTAAAATATTTAAGTCTTTAAAAAGGGCAAAATTCTGCAAAAAAATTACTCAACACTACTAAGGTTAGACTACACATTATGCCAATGCATTCATTTGCACAACTTTTTGCAGCGTGACAGTGGTCTGGGGTGTGTGTGTGTAGGTATGTCCGTTTGAGGGAAACAGTGCAAGAATGCTAAGGGTGACCGTTGCCATTTTAAAGGGATATTTCACAAATAATCAAACAAAACCCCTACAAATACCAGTACACATCTCAAATACTGCAAGTCACATTCTACAGCCCTTGACATTAAAAAAAAAAAAGAAAAAAGAAAAAGCCAGCAGAATTAATTCAAGTACATTTGGAGTCGGTCCCTTGTGAACTATGGTTGTTTGCACTTTAGTTGCAGTGAATGTGGACAGAGCTCCCCAAAAGACACAGAAGTGAGTGCATCTTCCCCAGCCCTGCAAAGTAAGTCTGAGTTGAGGTACAATTATCCGTGGTCTGCTCAACATTGTGGATGCCAAAACTTGAATGAAAAATTATGCTTGAAAAACACTTTGAAGAAAAAATTACACAAAATAATCTCTTAAAATGAGAAGCTAGTTTTGTGTGAAGGCAGTCTTTTTGGTACATAATCCTATCAGGACGACAAGCATGGCACTCCTTCCCAAATTATGTTTGCCTTGGAGCTAATAATAATAAAGAAACCTTTACGTTGTCCTGGTCATCTTTCTGACCTGACGTACCCTTTCCCATAAGCCTTGATCCACCACCCAGAAAAGCCAGCAGGTATCACACCCTGGCTGAAATGTACATTGCTTCTTCACAACTTGTGTTCTAAACTTAGCTTTGTTCCTCAAAAGGAAAAGCACTTCCCTCTCCATGTTTCACTTGTCCTTTGAAAATAACAGTGGGGAAATCTGCTGCCGGAGTAGTTAAAGTCTGGTGAATTCCCTGTGGTGCTGCAAGTCCCCTATGCTCTCATAGTCATTCTCTCCTGAAAGAGCAGTGTGGTTTGTGTTAGGCACGGACAAGGTCCTGTCTTCCTCGTGGCTCACTGACTGGATAGCTTCATAGTCCGGCTCCAGCTCCCCGTTTGGTCTGTCTGCTGACTGAGGCACAGTGGTAGAATTTAGGGTGTTTTCAAAGTCCTTCACACTTGCATAGAGACCACTGCAAATAGACGGGGACCTCTGAGATGCAATTTCTTGAATACAGGTGTAAGGAGAATCCAGTGCCTTGATGGCTTGTCCCGGCTTACTCACCGATGAGTACATGGCTGAGATCTAGGAAAAGGAGACATCTGCTGAGTATCCAAGCATGGCATAAAGCTTGTGCACCAGTCTGTACCCTGGTTCTACAAGGATGTTGGTTACTTAAGAAAAGACAGGATCTTCTGATAAAAACATATCCTTTCTAAAAGGGTATGTTCTTTTCCTTGGAAAAATACAGAAATTATTTCTTAGAAATCCTTCCTTTTCTGGCATGCATTTATAAATCAATTTTCTTTCAAAAAAAGAATGTTCTATAAAGTAAGTTTATAAATGTAAAACTTCCTTGAATATAAATCCCTGGTGAGAAAATTTGACCTGGGTGAAAGGGAATGGCTTTGTGAGCAGGAGCTCTTGTAAGTTTTGCTATGGTCCTGGAGTCAATTTGGACTCAGGAGGGAGAGAAGCATCAAAGGGAGGATCAGGCTGAACTGCTGTAATGTAGGAGAAGGATGCTGTCTGATCCTTAGGGCTTTTAAAATTATTATTGTTACTATTTCTAATGGTAGTGGCTACTTTTCTGCTTTTAGAGACACTGCAATAGAAGAATAGTTAATGATTGTCTTTATAGGCAGGACTAAATAGGCACCAACACATGTGAAGACAACATTAAAAATCTGTAGATAAATTACTTACACGAGATAACAGCAAATAGTGCCAATACTGATACGCAAGGTCCTCTCTGTTGACTACACTCTGCCTACAAAGAAGAGCTGCTTCTCAGGCACTGAGTATCTGAACTTTAGCCTGGAGACTGAAACCTCTCAGCTGTAAACACCAGAAAGGGAGCCAGCATTTCATTCCTAGCTCTGAAACTCCCCTCTGGTGAGGTGGTACACTTCAACAAGTGCATGAAAGTGGCCCTTCATGAAAAGGTGAGGAGAAGCCCACATCCACACGTGTCCTTCTGCTCAGGGCTTATCTGGGCTGGTTATCAGTTATCAGTTATCAGTCTTGATTCCCTCTCCCAGGCCAAATGGATACTAGCCCTTGCACAGGACAGATGGCTGAAATTCCCTGCACTGCTTCTCTGGTACCCAATATCACAATGCAACACAGCTTTTCTATTACATTTAAAGTCTTTCCCAAGTATGCAAGGCCACTCTGGGTTTGTATCAATCCAATTAAAAGAGTGGATTGGCATGAAAATGTCCATTACCATTAGGCAACACAGACTGATGCAGATGAACCAGAACACTTCTGATAATTCTGGGATTTATTTTTTGTGTGTGTGTGTGTGTTGGTGGGGGGGATTTGGTTGGTTGGTTGGTTTTTGGGGTTTTTTTTGGTTTTTGTTTGGGTTGGGGGTTTTGGGGCTGGTTGGTTTTAGAGGGACATCAACTTGGAAATGGCAATACTTCTTCCTTTTTACTGATTTCAGCTAACCAAACAAAAAATGTCTTTTCTGCTCATCTGTACTTCAACTCTTCTCAGTATTAGATTACATTAACCCAGTGCAAGATCAGTTTATTCATTAATGTCTGGGAATGCTTCTCCCAGCAGAAGGCATTAGCTCACTTAGCTCATTGCCAAGTTTGTGTTTGCTTTTATGTCCAGAGAACATATTTATAAATGGCATGGGTGTACTGGAGATGATCACAAACAGCCTTATTTATGTTTAACTTTTCTCTTTGTTTAACTCTCCTCCATTTATCTGACCAACAGACATTTTAAAGAACAGTTTATGTTCCAGTGCTTTTACTGTGCTTCAGTTTACTTCCCAGAGCCCCAAACACTTTGCATGGGGAAGGTGGAGCAGCATATGTTTCAAAAGGCTGCTGGTTATTCTTCTTGAGAAGGTCCTGTCATCCAAATCAAGAAATTACTCTAACAATCAGCTAATTGTGGCTTCCTGTTATTTTCTGACACCATTTTTAACCTATGGGCCTGATACAGCCATACGTTAGAATATTTCTGATTTTAGGAATGTGGCAATAGAAACTCTGTGCAGAGAATCTTGGGCTTTCATTTTCCCTTCACGCAAGTTTCACCTTTATTAGATTCTGCTTAATCATGCAGAGCTTATGCTAATTTCTGCCTAAAAATTGGTCTCTAGTCAGTTACTGAATTTCATGCAAGAAACCTACCTCATCTTCCGTAAGAGATGGATCTTCCTCTCGAGACTTGTAAGACACTGAACTAAGCCTCTGTAAAGAAGGAAGAAAGAAAGAAAAGAAAAGGCTCGTTACCCATCAACAGTGTGAAATCTATAACAAAACCCTCCCATTACAATCAATACATTATATTTTATGGTCATTTGCTCTCAAGTTCCATTATACACTCCCCACTATTCAGAGTACTTTTCTGGAGATAACAGCCCTGAGGTTAGTAAAGCTTTTTAATGTATCTGCTCTTGTCCTGACCTGGAAAGGGTAAAAATAATATAATGGTTAAAACAAACTCTGCACCACTGTATCCCTGCCTTTACACTTCTTATGAAGCATCTGCAGAGGCTTCTGAACAATTAGAACTCAGCTGTTGGGATACACCAGTTGCCCTTTCACAGGATTTTCAGATATGCTTTTAGATGACAGAAGAACAATACTCAGCTGACACCTTCCTGCTGATTATTATCCTTCATTCTGTAGATCCTGGAAGTGCTGCCCGGGAGCTCTGTGTCCTCCCCACCCCTGGAATGCAGCCCCTGTGCAGAGGTGCTCAGCAGCCCGGCCTCACAACCACTCAGACCTGCTGCAGCCCACCCTGAGCTGGAGCCAGGTCACACAGCAGAGTCACTGAAGGATGGAGGGCTTGGTTTGGTATCAAGTCTAATTTCAAGCACCTAAAGTGATCTGTGTAAAACAGATCATGAAACATCGGGGGAAAAGCATTTTCTCGGATGAAAAATGCCTTTGGACCTTTACAACAGCAAAGACCCTGCAGCTACACAGCAGCCATGGGATGCCTCCCCCCTGGGGCAAGAAGGCTTTCCTGGACTCCTGCTCCACAGTGATTCAGCGCTGTAAAAGGCCATATTTTGGACTTTCACACAACTTCTCCAACTAAAATACTTCATACCACCTCCAGTGCAAGCCAACATGGAAGGACTAGAGCTATTTTTAGCACGGTCAATAAAATACCACTTCCAGGGACACAGAACTTGTTTTCTTTTTTTTTCCACAGAGGCTCATTATGACAGATTCTTTCTTCTTCCATTTTCTTGTTGTTTTTACTTCTGGTAAATACCAAACCTCAGGTTCCTGGGCACTTCTGACAGACCCTGGCCCACAGCACACTGAAGTTCTGCCTGCTGCTCTTGAAGAGCTTCCCTCACACTGACAAACTCCCTTGGCTTCTTTCTGACTGGAGAACAGTGCTCTTTAACCTGTGGTTTGTTTACTCTTAAAAAAAAGAAAAAGGAAAAGTTCAAATATATTTTGGCCTTGTATTAGATCTGCTTCACTACAGCAACTTAGTTTAGTCTTTCCTATCTGCAGCATTATTTTTTGTGCTGAGGAGTAAGCTACTAATTCCATCCTCACAAATTAAAACAAACATGTACTCATAAAACTCTTCAGCGATTTTTCTGTCATCAGTGTGTCTACAAGCACCATGTGTCAGGACCCCTTATACAGTGTCCCACTCAAGTACTGATAAATACCCCAGGGTGTTTGCCATCCTGTGCTGTTCCCCTGGATATAGCATTCTTTCTTCTAAATGTGAAGCTTGTGACACATCAGTTTTGGAGGATATTGTTATCTTGGAAACTTAAAAAAATCACACTTGCTCTGAAACATTTTGTACCTAGCAACATTATAAACTATGCTGAAACCTCAAGAGCAGCAACACAAACAACATGTGTCCTTATTTGCCTTCCACTTTCCTTTCATTCCTCGACAGCACTTGATTTTTTGCTCTTTGGCTCAGCTGCTGCTCCTGACTTGGGCACCAGAACAAGAAGAACATTCTCCTCTGGTACATTTGTAAGAGATGCTTTGCCCATCCTCAGGCTGTGCAAGGCTGAAGTCAGATGGCAGCAGTCAGATGGGCACACAGAGAGCATTTCTACCAGTGCTCACTCTGGAAAGACCTGGGTGAAAAAGGAGATCCATACTTCCTTTTTAAATAAAAGAAAGAACTAAAGAAAATCTATTCTGCTTTTCCAGTATTATTAGAAGAACTATGCTCAAGTTTCTGCAGGTGATAGAGGCCTGTAAGAGGCCTCATGTTATTAAAGGTGTCTTTCTTCACGAAGTCCTTCCAAAGGATTTGGCTGGGTCACAGCCAATAACCAGTTCATGTAAATTTTCATCCATTTATTGCTCTTAAAAGGATGTTTTGTCCTTTTCATGCTGTTATATGTGGGAATGGTCTCTGGCTTGACCCACCTAGTTCTCTCCCGGATTTGTGTGCTTCAGGAACTGGCTGCACCCTTTTAGATGGTGAGACTGAAACAGCTTGGACACAATCTATTCTCTCAGTTGGCAGGTACAAGCCTTGGTTACACAGGTGGCCTCCCTGCCTGTCCCTCCTTTGTGCCCTCATTGTAGGGAGGGAGACTTGCACAACTTACACACAACCTCTGTCTTCATCAGGGTCAGGGCAGAAGGTTGGAGAGTTTGGGATACAGATGTCATGCTAAACAAAGCAGTTAAGTAGACTCACAGGAGAGGAAGCAAAACCAGAAACACCTATGGGGTCTAACTAAAAGAGTTACCAATGTAACATACATTTCCATAAACATCTTGATTTTGGTTGCCACATTTTAAAAACCAGGCATTGCTCTGCATTGCTTGAAGCAGCAAAATAAAGGGAAAAATTATCATCATCACAACAGAAAAACAATCCCACAACCACCTCCCCACACAATGCCAACAATAATGACATTTATATATTCCATCAATTACCATCTCCAACTCTGCTGCAGCTGTAGCTCTCAAGGACAGGACAGGCGCACGCCTCGATGCATAATGCACGTACCCGGCAGCGAGCACAGGAGTGATCTGATGCTGCCCAAGATTTAACTCGGGCTGGCTTCAGCTCTGAATAAATTTTAATTAGACAAACACCTTTTTTCTGGCACTTAGGGGACTGCATGTGTCACCTCCTGATTAATCCTTCAAAACCTGAACCATTTGAATCAATTCCCACTCCTTGCAGTTACTGACACTGCATACACGGTGTGCTGGGGAGCTACAGAGCAGCACAGGCTTTGCCTTTGTACTAGTGCCTGGGAAATACAATTACTTTCTGCAAGGCTTTTCACACCTGGTAGGAAAAATGTCACTGTTATGCAAAGCTGTTTATCTAGAAGTTTAACTAGAAATTACTTATGGCCTGAATGTGAGAGGGGGGAGTGTTGATGGATTATTGTTGACAATCACATCTTAATTTTTTACTTAACGAGGTCATTATTTGTAAAAATGTGCACTGAAGAGTCCAGCTAAAGAATTTTTATATTGTGAGTGGTCTTCATTTTATTCATTTGGACTCTATTGTGCTTTACAAGTTACATGATTAGTTATTTATTTAACAAGAGATTCTTCTGCCTTCCTCCTGGATTGCTGAAATTCTTCAAATAAGAGAACAACCAGAAACAAGTAACGATACCTCAGCTCTGCTGTGATTTTTCAAGTAAATGTTTACATTAAAAAGTCACATTGCATCTTGAGAATTTTTTTTTAATTTTCATCAATACCTACCTAATATTATTTGATGACTTGGACACCAAAAATCTGCTAAACCTACAGTTCTTCAATTAATAAAGAGATATCTAAACATTCTGGAAAATGCAAACTCAACACTTTATGAAAAGTCTCTGTTATGATCTTAAAGCATCCTTAAAATGACTTCCAATAAAAAATGACAAATGGGAAAACAAGCTGTTGAAAATGTCTTAATTCCATTTTTCAAGGAATTCACCACAACTCGTTCCTAGGGAGGAAGCATAAGCTGCTGAGAAAACTTAACTTTTGGCTGTGATTTCAGCACTTAGAAATTCCTTACTCTGTCTATGTGTGACACACAGGATTTGACAAATATAAAAGCGTACAGCTGCAATCTCTCTCTACCCCCCTCTCCTACAGCAAAAGACAAGGTGAGTCACTTTGAGCAGGTGCCTAACGCTTGCACAGCTAAGTCAAGGTGGCCCAGTGAAGGAGGCACATCTAAAGTTAGGATATCCACCAAGGCTGCCCCCCTCTCCTTTCTGTAAGTTTCATTAGAAGAAAAAGAAGAGAGGGCTTCTGAAGGAGATAATAGATGCTGACAGAGATACTGGACACCCCTTGTAATAGCCTCCACAAGTATAATAGCATCAAACAAAGAAGCAGAGGCCTCCTATGCAATTCCTGGATAAATATCTGGGAAAAGCCCCAGGCAGTGCATAACTGCAACAATCAAAAATACAGGCTGCAACAGAATGAGCATATGCCCCTAATGCAAAGACTATACTGTACATTATCGTATTTCCATTTACAGTCTTGCTTCATCTTGAGCGGGGTTTTTCCTTACCATTTTTTGTTACTGGAAAATAAAATCCTCTCCCACCCATATGTTCGCTATCATTATTTGGCTGTTTGATGAGGACAAATATTTGCAGTATTTACCTTTTCTGGTTTACTCGCTCCTTCTGTCACTTCTTCTTCCACTTCTTTTTCTTGCACATTCTCATTTTCATCAAGAAGTTTCATGGGTACTGGAGGGGGAAGCTCATCCTCTACATCTGGTATGTTGTCAAGAGGACTGTCTGAATTTGCACTTTGGCGGCTCTTCTTATTTCGGTCAACAGATGCATATTCTGCTGACTCAATTCTGCACTCAGGAATCTGATTCTGACCTTCAGAAACTGTCAATGAAGCCTTTGATTTGCTGTTAGAGTTCCCTTCCATGCTGACTACTGCTCCAACATCTTTAATTTCTTTCACAGTTTCATACAAGCAGTCTTCAACTATGTTCTCCTGAGAGGAGCTGTCTTTCAAGACTTCATAAGGCCCTTCCATTCCAAGACCTTGATCATTTTCTGCATTTCTAGATGAGATGATAGTTTCCATGGGGTTGTTAGGGGGAATACTGGGTAGTTCCCGGCTCTGGTGACATTTTATAGACTTTCCAAGACTATCCTGTTGATCTAGTAGATCAGATGTCTGTACTTCTTCATAAGGCTGGATACAGGCAGCTGTACTGTCCTCAGAAAGAACTAAAGAAAGTTACAGAGAAGTATTACAAACAAATGCATAACTAAAAGGTGTGATTTGGTACTCTCTCTGTCACTTTGTTTTTGTGACACACTGGAAAGGATAAATGATACTAATGCCTGGAAATACCTAGTGATCAGCATGCTTTTTGCTTATCAAAAGGTTTCAGTTACAGACATTTCTGCACTCTACTGTTAAAATATCTTTCTCGCAACATCTAAAATAGTCTGTACACCCCCAAATCACATTATATGGCAACAGCATTCACTGTGCATGGATATTCAGCAGCCTTGTACTCAGTTTCACTGAATGATTACAGAATGCTCAGTAGTCTCAGATGGGAAACAGGTGGGAGGCCTCAAACCAAGTGCCTTAAAAAAGTCCTTGTTAGATTTTCCTCTTCGCATTTCCCCATTCTTTGGAATCAAAAGGAAAGCATTCCTACTTCCTCCCCACCATCCCTCAGCTTGTTTAACATGCTGGCCAAATTCTCGTTGGAATTGCACTTTGCTCAGCCCTCCCTGCACACTACATCAGAAGCTCCTCACTGAAGGCTGTGCCATACTTCTCTTAGTCTCACAGCACATAATGTAGGTTGACAACCTACTAACGAGCTGGCCATATGCACAAGAGAGAAGACTAGACTTCAGAAGGTAGTGTTAGGCAGAACATGTTTTAGGTCCCAGAAGCAGGCCACATGTCACTGTCACTAGAGGGTATTAGGGACTGAAATCTATGGGGCTTCTCATCTTACACCAATGTGTGTGATATTTGCATGCATTCATGGGGATATACAAGCATGTTTCAGGTAGTGCATGGTATGTAACTTTACCTCACACTATTTCTTTAAAAAAATCACTTCTGAACAGCTGTACTATTCTTAGTACAGTTCCTATGGCAGTATCTCAACAAAAACAACCCATTCTTCTGTGTCCTTCAGTGTGTTTGACATGGTGACAAAAGTGTTGCCAAAGCAATCAATGCCCTTGATTTGGTGGTTGCCATGGACATTACTTTCTCTTGTGTTCAGGGCATGCAGACGCAGTCAGCACCTGCAGGGAGCCATGCCCTGACTGCAAAACTCAGGACAGAACTGGAGGTGTAAGATGGTAATCACTGTCTGAATGGGACATGGGAATTCTCCCTTTCTGGTCCTCGATTCTAAGGATTTCTGTGCTGTGCTGAGCACCTTTACAGAACCCAGAGAGCACACACCCCATTCAGCCTGCAGGGGATAATCAAAAGCAATGAGAGCTCAAGTGTCTATGCTTCTGTGGTTATGGGTAGTAGCACAGAAGGGGCTGGTGTAGCTGAAGAGTTGACATACATAAGACAATGCTGGCAGGTTGGGTAAAGGAAAAAAACACAGCATTTGATGGTTTTGCTTCCATAGTCCTGCCCCTGCTCAAAAAGCTAGCAGAAACAGTAATAAAAAGAACTATTAACAAAAAGTGCATGAAGTATAAGTAAGAAATTAAAGCACAGGGGTTCCTGTTATTCAGAACGGCTGTTATGCAAAGTATAAGCTGAGTATAATATCAGACAGTCTGAAAACTGTCTGCTGGTTGACAGCACACCTTTTAGCAGCAGCTCTGACAGCTGCACATGTGGTGACTCATGGCAAAGAGAAATACTTCCATTCTGCAGGGCTTTGCTCTGCACATCAAGTCCCTCAGGGAACCACACACCTACATACACAGCAAGCCAATGGATGGCAGCAGCAATTAGCTGTAAAAACAAAGTTTAAAAATTACTTTGGATACTTGTCTCTAAGGAGTGAAGTCTGAATAACTTAGCCTCTGGTTGCAGGAGACGAGGAGAAAGTTGAAAGTTGGAGTG
This sequence comes from Dicrurus megarhynchus, assembly GCA_013399195.1. Taxonomy (NCBI): domain Eukaryota; kingdom Metazoa; phylum Chordata; class Aves; order Passeriformes; family Dicruridae; genus Dicrurus; species Dicrurus megarhynchus. Next base: position 169,589 of record VXAD01009665.1, read on the forward strand.
CAGCCCCTGGTGTTGGTGTTAGTGTGAAGACAACAGTTGGCTCCCCATGGCTCTGAGCTGAGGGTGAGTTTATTTTTAGGTTCAGCTGAGTAAAATATTTTCCAGGGATACTCCAGGGTGAATCATTTTGAGTGTTCAGCAAAGCAAAGACTAAGGAAAAAAAAGGAAGCCTATTTATGTTGCCTGTTTTCTAAAATACAAAAATATAAGTGACAGCACAGCACAGGACTGTGATCCAAAGCTTCAATCCCTGAAGGAGGACCTGAAATATTTCCACAACCTCCTGGAGCACTTCTGAAGCTCTAAGGTGCAACTTCATCTTCTGGTTTTATCCCTGTTCCATAGCTCACCAAGATTAGGGCACGTCCCATTCTCTGCCTGATGGCCTGGTCAATCTGCACGTATGGCTTGGTGGCCCAGACCTGGTGGCCCAGGAGAGGACCTCAGCACCTCCCAGTATTGGCTGGCACAGAGGACTGGGAGCAGTGGGGTAGGGCTGTACCAGAGCATGCCCAGTAGAGAAGTGGAGATGCAGCCTAAACCACCAGAATATCCATGAGATGATCACCTTCACTGACTTTCCAGCAAGGCAAACGACTTCATGGCATTTTTTAACTTGGCTGCAAGTTCTGTGTGATCTGGTGTCAGACCTGCAGAGGCGTGCAGAGGAATCAGACAAATGCCCTGCCTGTGTGCTTGGAAAGCTGATGGCTAGAAACCTGAAACCTGAGGGATCCACCAGGTGGGAGCTGTGAGCCCTGGGGCGGTGCTGCTGGCTCATCCCGCCCGCAGGGGCTGCCACTACTCACCCTCACCGTTGCTGAGTGCTCCGTTCTGTTCGCTGTTTGGGGGAGGCTCCGTAGCTGAACTTGTGATGGAGTGGCTGAAAACCTCCTTGTCGGAAGGCTGCAACACAAATCAGCGACCACTGGATCAGAATAATGAATACACACGGAAGGAATTTCATTCTCATCTCCAGAGCTCTGACTCACAGGTGTTATTGGCAGGAGAGCCAAACCACACCAACTAGATTCAAAGATTTAAGTGCCTGTGTTTACAGACGTTAAAAAGAAAGAAATGCAAAGACGTCCAGAGTGATGTCCTCTCCAAGCTTTATGGTAACAGACATTACTATGGCTTTAACCCATGAGAAGACAGCAGCTGACAAAGGGTACACTGCCCTTGGGCTGCAAACAGAGCGAAGGACGGGCAGGAGAGCCGAAGAACAGTGCTGTCAGAAAGGGCACTGAGAAAGTGCAGATTATGAGGATCTACACAAGTTTTCCTCCTCTTCATGTTCTGCAACATTTAAAGTTTCCCATGCTCAACCACCTTGAAATTCCTGAGCTATTTTCTAATCTGGGGTATTTTGCAAGGAGCTTGGTACAAACCAACCACAAGACAGACACAAGCTGCCAGAAATAAATACTTACCACATTCATCAGATTTTCATGATCTCCATTCTGATTTTTGGCCTTCTTTTCCCTTAATGAAAAAGGCACATGAGTTTTTACTACAAATTATGCTAACACAAAAATGCCAATCATTAACAGATCTTACACTCCTGCAGGGAACAGAACTATGTATAATAACAGAACTATAATATTGAAAATGGAATAACTGAAAATTATTACAGGAATTGGTATGACCTCTGTGTAAGGACACCATTGAGGCAGAATGGTGATAGCCATAACTGAAGAGGTACAACAAACACACACAACCCTTCTTCTCACTCAGTGTAAGATCACAGTGAGGAGTGACTGATGATAATTACAATATAAGGTAAATAATTACGTAGAGACAGGACAAGGGGGAATGGCTTCAAACTGAAAGGGAGTAGGTTTAGATTAAACATTAGGAAAAAATTCTTTACTGTAGGGGTGGTGAGACACTGGAACAAGTTGCTCAGAGAAGCAACTACTTGTGGCTGCCCCATCCCTGGCACTGTTCAAGGACAGGCTGGATGGGGCTCTGAGCAACCTGGTCAAGTGAAAGGGGTCCCTGCCCATGACAGGGAACTAGATGATCTTTAAAGTCCCTTCCAACCCAGGCTGTTCTATGATTCTATGATAATAAAAATATTATTATCTTCCATTTAATCATATCTGAATTCTCAGATACACATTCTGGTGACAGACCACTTGGGAAGTCCCTTAAACTGTGTCATGAGGAATTAGAAAAGGCCAACAAAATCCAAGCAACTTCCACTAGAAATGCATAAGCATGAGCAGTTCAAAAAGGCCTACAAATGTCATAGCAGCAGAGGCCTACACTTTTAAAGGAATCCTGCTTCCCTGGGTCCTTCACAGGAGTCTAAGTATGGATCACGTTTCCAGTTTTTACCATTTGGGAAATACAGCTCTTATTCAGAAATACTGCAATAAAGTATGAGCTTGGAATAATGTTAGTCCTTCCACTAGAGGAAAAGTCAAGTAAAAAGGTGAGAAAATATTGACAATATGAAATTTTTGCTTCTTCTAAAGTCTGCAGGGAACTGTAGACATTAGCACACTGTTAAAATTCTACCCAATCGGGAAATAACAAAACAGCAAGTGAGCCTGCACCAATGCAGAGCAGAGAAAGTTAAAAGCTGAATTTTCCTTCTGGAAGTTTTTCTGACTCTGATATTTTAGAAAGAGCAAACTTTATTCAGTTTTCTATGTCCTTATCCATTTTTGAAGAGTAAGCCAGGAAGAAATTCTGCATAATTGCATTTATGCATAAACAACCTGCCCTACAGAATGACCTGAAACAAAAGATACTATATCCAAACTAGCAACACATGAATTTATTAAAAAACATCACCAGAATGTTTCAGGCAATGTATCTCTATAACTGTAAAGACTACTCAGTGGTTCGACTCATCTTTCTAGAGATGTTCCAAGGATTGGTGTGTTACAAAACAAAATGGAGAATTATAAAATCATTTGGGTTGGAAAAGGCCTTAAAGATGATACACAATACCTAAACACAATGTTTATGGGCCAAAGAATATTTAAAATAGGCTTTCTATTTTTAAATAAATTTAAAAAATATATATTTCTACTATTTTTTTACACAAATGTCACAGGAAACTGTGACAATAAGAAGATGCTGAAGTGTCAACTTACAGTTCACAAAAGTGTTTCTCCTGAATCACATGAAATTACAAGTTCCAACTTAGGCTTTTTAGGGTTTCAACCAACTTCTGGGGCCTGTTTTTGCCCATGACTGCTTTTTGCATGGTGGGCATCAGATAAATCCTGCTGAAAAACAGGGCCTTCCACTGTAGACACATCTTGTGCCAATACAGTGCATTTTATGGCTGCACAGTTTCCTCAATGCTCTCAAAGCTGAAGGGGTGAAAGCACATACTCCTTATAGGCATATGCATCCAAACTGCAGATTTTGCTGCTGTACTGGATTTTTTTCCCCCCATGTACTTGGCTGATTCAGCTATGCTCGCAAAACATGGCAACACGGACCACAGCAGTCCCACTCCTCACAGCGAAGGGTCGGACTGGTCTGGCCTGTGGAAGGGCACCATGGACAGCTTCCCTTGCAGTCAGCAGGGCTCAGCTTACATGTCATGAAGGAGCCCTGAAACGTGCATCAACAAAGTCAGTAGAAGTGCCTGTATTGGTGAAACTGAATTGGAGAAGAAAATAAGGATAAGGTATAAGACATTAATTAGTATCACTATTTGATCCTTAGTGATTTTTGCTGGAAAGGCAGGATCAATTCTCCATACTTCAGGCATGGCCAAAGCAGAGATGAAGGACATAATCACTTCCCTTTCCTTTTTACCTATACTTTTTTTTGTCCTGCTCAGCCCACCTAATGTTCTCAGTTTCAGCTTAGGGATGTGATCTGCTAACACTCAGTGTCCACCTGTGCTCCAGGCTTCTTCTTAGGGGAAACCACCAAACAAGCACAATGGTGTACTTCCTTCACAGCAAAAGAAAAAAATAATTCAATTTTAGAATGAATAGAACTGTTCGAACTCAGGTTTGCTCTGAAAACTGTACCTTTTTTTTTTTTATTTCTGTACCTAAGTCCTCAGTATTTCCTGCAAACTATTTATACATGAAGCTATGTACAAAGTGAATCAAGAACCATTAGGCCCTGGAGCCTTACCCATTGCAGCTGGAGCAAAGGAAGATGAGGAAGGTGAGGAACAAGAGTGTTGTCATGGCTGCCAAACTGCCCCACAGGATCATGTGGATCTGTCCACTGCCTAAGAAACCACCCTCTGGCCCCATGGTACTAGCAGGAGCTGGTATCACTTGGGCTTGAAGAGGTTACTCCTTGAAGAAGACTGACATCTGTGCTGCGTGCACCTTCTGTTTCTGCAGAAAGAAAAGCACCATCAGAGGTTAAGAGAAATTTTGAAGATAATGAATCTGACAGCTACAAGTCTGGCAGGAGAGATTTTCAAATCCAGATCTTACGAAAACCAGTTTCAAGCACAAGCCAGCCAGCCAAAAAGATTTTCAGCTACATTTCTGACAGCAACATAGAACAGATTTGTCAAATATTAACGCAAGCTATTATCTACCTACAACCTCAACGTGAAGAAAAGGTGGTACAGCATCTCTGTACTTGTATTTTCAGGAAAAGATTTATAAATCCACTTTGAGGGACAGAATAACCTATTTTGTGGTTATATTTGTAAATTTCATTGAAAAGTGAGCTTTCGAAACCAGCTACAACTTCTGCAAACAAGCCAAAAAGAGCAGCAACAGGTGTTCACCTCCTTCCCTCTCAGTCTCTCCTGCCTGCACGTGATTCAAGGCTTTAAGTGCAGTGACAAATAAGCTAGGTAAGTCTCTGAAAGGAATACCCCAGAAACTTTTCTCGCAGCAGTTAATATCTAGTCTTATTTCTGTGTGACATGCTTATTTTCTTAATAGTATGTCTGGACAGTAACAACATCGAACTTTCTTTTTTAGCTTCTCCCCACATGAGTCTGAGAAAACAACAGAGCAAAGTAAACAGGGTGTTTTTTGAGAACTTGAATAAACACAACTTTTTCTACAGCACAGCAGCCCATGGGGAAACATCCAGGGTAAACCCTGTTTATGACATATAAGTTTTGGTATACAATATATTCTAAAATTCTGTATGTATTTTTAATGCAATACATTGTTGATGTGACAAAATTAAAAAGAAGTTATTAATTCTTCACTGCTGAAGGTACCAATTTCTCCATAGTTTGGGAACAGGTTATGCAAAGCCTATTTACAGGTTTTCAGCCTGACTTCAAGATTGATAAAAACTGAAATAGAATACAATGGCTAAGAAATGAGCAGATATATTTTGGGAATGAAAAAGTAGCACAAATATAAGACTGAACAATGTCTAAAGCCACTAATGACTCACTTTAATGTACATCTTTTCAGAGATATATTTTTTGTATAGGAAATATGTATGTACATATATTTATTTCTTTGCAGCAGAAACATTCTTTGTAAAAAGAAATTCAATTAGGTACTAATATTGTACTTGTATATAAAAACATATCACCATTTTGTTATTAAAATCTCATGAGAAAAAAAGATTTATTTCCAGAAAAAGGCCTTCAGATCAAAGGAAATCAGAAATCTGGTGAATCAGAGAAGATACTTAACAACTAAGTTATGTGACTGGGTAGCTCTTACAAGTAACATTTCTGTTCCTGCATAAAATGGGCTTATTGATTTCAAATATGCAGGATCAGACTTCTAAACACCTTCCAAGAAGAACCTTACTAAGTTATCCATAGTGGATAAAAGCTTTTTTTTTTTTTTTGAAAAAAAAAATTATTTTAGATAATAACGGCATGGATATAAATTGAAATGAGAAGAAACAAAACGCAAGATTGAAAAAATTGCCGATCCTGAAAAGACCACCTTCAAGGTGTAGTTAAATATTTTTAGTTTGGGCAAGTAACAAGAAAGGCAGACAATGTGTAACTTCTCCGAACCCATAAATACACAGGGAGAATAGGTGCCACACACCTTGGCAGAGCACATACATCTTACTGCTAGTCTTGACCCCCGACACCCAAGAGCCACCACTCTTCAGGGATGACCACTGCCAAGCAATGTGCCTCTCTGGTTATCTTGGCAGAGCCTGAAAAATTAAACATTTAAAAGCAGTGGCAGATCACTCTAAAAATTATGTATACGGCAGATGATACAGCCCTGCCTCATCCTTATTTTAAAGCAAAGTTGGGTTATTTCTACACTGAGTCATAGCCTTATCACTGACTGTGAAATGGAGAGACCTTAAGGGAAGATGAATCAGATTCAGTCAGAAGGAAACCTGGTGTAATGCCCACAAAGGGCTCTGTGATGACATGCAAGGGCACTGTGCATTGGGTATGGATTCCTGTAAAGCTGGTGGACTGTCCACCTTTGAAATGTAATGAAAACATTACAAAGCACACTATGCTGGCTGTGCCTTAACTAGCTCCAAAGCCTTGTTAAGAGGGTTGAATAGGAAGTCCTTCCCTTTTAAACTTTTGGGTTTTTTTGTGAATTTTCAAAGACATTTCCTGCCCTGGTAAAACTCAAAAAAAATTCTTAAAAAAATCTTTTAGTTTCTTTTGTCCAATCCTTTTGCCTTCAAAACCCCCTAATTTTCCTTTTTCCTTGGAAAAAAATGATGAAATGAAAATGGAATGTAATAACACAGGAAACTGAACCAAATATTTTTCCAGCATTTTTGTTGTCTTTTCTTCCTTGGTTTTCCCAAGAAATAAAAAGAATGCAAATAAAAAAAAGAAACTATTCTTTCCCCCCCAAATATTGGTCAAAGAAAAATATAAGCAAAAGAATAGGGATTTTAAAATCTTTTTTTTTAAACTGAAACACATTTTTATTCTCTTTTAGAGCAGACACAGAGCTGTCTTGAAATATATTTAAATTTTGTACCTACTCTGAAGAACGATACTGTACTCCTCTCAAAAGACTAAGTAATGTAACTTAAGCTAATACTGTACTGCCTTTTTTTTTTCCCTAAAGATATATTCTTAAGGCTCCAGGACTTTAAATAAAGATAATATTTGAGCTAAGGAAAGCTAAGGATACATGGGGAGCAGCCCCATGGAAAAGTTGTGTCTTTGAAGGCTTCAGTACAGAGTTAGGAAGTGTTGGGATGAGCTGGAGCAGATGGAGTTCAGACTGAACTTCAAAAGCAGCGAGATCAGAAGCAGTCAGTCAAGGAAGACCTACGTGTGATGTCAGGAGTGAAGCACGAGACTGATGCTACACATGAGGCATCCTGCCAGGCAGAAGTCGGAATAGCAAAGGGAATGACCAAGGCCAGAAGATGTAGTTAATTTACAGGAAAAGAGCACAAAATGCTTTGACTCTATGTTGAGAGAAAGAGGTCAGATGGACAGAAAAGCACAATGGCACTTGAAGCAGGGGAGGCGACTGCTGGAGACACCTGTGCAAGCAGAACAGAGCAATAACTAGGAACAGACTGATAACAGGTGATGCCCTGAATGAAGGAAGCTGAGCAGGCAAAATGTGACCAGTGGCTCCTTGAACAGCAAGAGTTTGGCGTAAGTGCCAAAGGACCTAGAAGCTGCTCAGCACACAGGACAACCAGAGGTAAATAAAGTTATAAGACAAAAACATCCCAGCCTTCCAGTACCTAAAGGGGACCTACAAGAAAACTGGTGAGGGACTTTTTTAAAGGGCATGTAGTGATAGAACAAGGGAGAGTGGCTTTAAACTGAGAGTAGGTTTAGATTAGCTGTTAGAAAGAAATTTTTTACAGTGACGGTAGTGAGGCACTAGAACAGGTTGCCCAGAGAAGCTGTGGATGCCCCATTCCTGGAAGTGTTCCAGGTCCAGGTGGATGGGACTTTGGGCAACCTTGTCTAGTGAAAAATGTCTGTGCCCTGGCAGGTGGGTTGGAACTGGATGATCTTTAATGTCCCCTCCAACCCAGGCCATTCTATGATTCTGTGGTTCTAGATTCACCCTCTGTGAACCCTTATCATGTAGTGACATCAGAGGGCTTGCTCCTTTTGTTTAATGCCTCCCAAAAGATGAGGCTGAAATAGTATTCACCCAGGCTGGTGCCTTTAACACAGGAGAGTTTCTGAAATGCCTGAGGCTGGACCAGCACTCATCAGCTGCCCCAACCAGCCCTGGACAGAAACCTGGCAAAGACATACATTAAAAACACAACTGCCTGAACTCCCTCTGCTTCCACTAGGTGAATGCCTGGACACTAAAACATCAATGCCTAATACCTTGGGTTTAGGAGCTGCTCCAGAGGCTAGCTTTAAAGAGAAATTTATTTGAAATCATAATGATGGAACAACAAGCAGCTAATTTCTAAGAGCTCTCTGACAACTGAAACGTGTAACTCCTGCTTTTACAATAGAAAGTGATATTGTGCTGCCCTCTGGTGAATCTCTCCGTTTGGGGACTGGGATTTGTGGCTCTTGTGAGGGTGCTTCAGAGCTCAGTACAAGCTCTGCTGCTACAGATGGAATTCACATGGGGCCCTTCATCTGTTGGGCTCAAAACAGTCCTACCTCCACCCTTGGAAGGCCGTCAGACTCCAGTAGTGCAACCTTGCAGAGAGGCATTGCTGAGACAAAATAATGGTCAACGGAACTGTTTGGGCTTGTTAAAATTATTTTCCTGTGTACCAATCCTTTAAAGATGAAGATTTCTTTCACTGTACCCTTTCCACAGAACTCTCCACAGAAGTTGCTGGGGATGCTGAACTTTAAAAGAGAATAACAGGGACAGGCCTGAAACACCTGGGTAAGAAACCTGGTTATTTCATCTATGGCAGAATTTAAACAATAGTCTGCATTCCCATTTCAAAGTCACTACCAGTTCAGAAAACTAATCTTTACACTATATTGGATAAAATTTCTTTTTCTTGTGGGAACTTCTTGCTTTTTAGACATCAATATTTGCCATTATTGGAACCCATATGATAAATGATGCCTGTAGCCATTCCTCAAAATTGCACTTAAATGCCCAATTATATTTGTGGTTTCAGAATGACAGGTACTTTGTTGCATAACCCACACTTTTATGGTGAATAATGTGCTATTTTTGCTTGTGGCTGTTTCAGGGATAAAGCAGAGCTGAGGCCGTTCAGCCTGGCTTGATGAGGAGAATGTAATTTTGGTTCCAAAAAACCTGTATCTGTAGTGAAGCAGATACACAGGCTGCAAATCTGGGGAGCACATGAAGTGTAAATTTTAACTGGTGGGGAAGCTGCTGCAAAAGTTTGGAGTGAGACCCGAACACCTTTGAAGACTAGCATCCAAAAGACCCAGTGCACTTCAGGTGCAGGATCTGGCCAGGATTTTCTGAGCCAAGTCCTGCCTGAGTTTATGGTGGTGCACGTACAGGATGTGCTTGTGAGAGGCAGATGCCATGCTCCAGTGTCCTGGCAGGAGATGGCAGCGTGTCCCTCTCCCACCACCCTCCCCTTGGCTTCTGGGTTTAGAGCAGTTTCATTCATGTCCTGCTGCAAACGACGCTCGGCCCACGCCCTCCAGAGGGAAAAGAGGGGGAAATGTCAACAGCTTCACCTCTCTGGGTTTCTTAATGAATTATAGATGGAGCGTAGGCAAGAGACTAAATTGTTCTGACAACTGAGCACCTTTGAATGTGAGAAGCCAAACGCGACAGGACAGGAGAGACTCGTGGAGGCTGCGGGGATTGCGGCTCCCTGTCCTGGGCTGTCAGGCTGTGTTCGGCTAACAGGGGCACTGCCCAGGTGCTTCATGTGCTCACCCCCGAGCTCTGTTACGGGGCTCCCTTGTGAGCTGCTCGGTCTCCTACCGCTCTCTTCCTCCTGCCACCCCTCCGGCTAACAGTGCTTTCAGTTACCCACCACTAAACCGCAAAACGTATCAGGGAGATGACATGGTTTGGAAGATCCCCTCCACTCCACAGCACAGACCTGGCAAGGAGAGTGGGAAAGAAGGTTGGAATTTTTATATGATATATTTATTGCTCTGGTAGCAATCCCACGGAGAGCTGCATTAAAACAGAAAATGGGGAAGTACAAGATTTGTGGACCCACAAACCGAGACAAAGGTTGAGAAGTATGAAGCTAATGTCCTCTTGTCGACATCCACCTGCAAATGCTGCCATTCAACCACAAAACCAGACCAGAAACCTGGGCTACAACAAACAGGCAACAGCAGAAATTGTCCTGCACATTGACTAACACCTCTCAATATAAGACCCTTTCCTCTTCCGTTCCTCCAGATCCTGAAAATACAACTTCTCTATGAAGACAGCATCCTACTGAAGACCTGAGAACTTACCTTACTCCTGCTCCAGAAAACTCCCTCTGCAACTTTAGACCCAGCTCAGGCACCAGTAGGCACAGCGTATCTCCAAGTGCCCAAAGACTGAGTACATCCCTTGCATGTGACACCCTCAAGGCCACCCTAAAGAAAACATCTGAAAGCAGGCAATCCACCACTCCTGCACCCAGAAAAGCTCATACCAAACTACACACCTCGTTTAGAGAAGGGGGAGGACATGGCAGATGCTCTTTGCTCAGTCCAGAACCATTTCCATGTCAGAACTGTTCTCTGTATGTAAATACCATGGCTCTGGCAGGAAAACCCCATGTGTGCTCCTGAAGCAACCTTAAGTGTAGCACTATGCTCAACTGTGTTAAGATGAAATCAAAGCACCCGTCTTTCACCCAAACAACCTTCCTTTAAACCTCTTGATTTTAAACTGAATGTGTTTTCTGACCTTTTCTGCTGTGTGGCCTAACCAAGCTTTACCAGCAGAGCAGCTGGAGGCAGCTCCTGAGTGTCTCCCTTCTGTAACTTGCCACAGTTGGAGGATTCCTGACAGCATAACCTGATATGGCATTACACACATATTTTATCACATCAACAGGGCTGCATTTGTTCTTGTGTGGGCAAAATACTTGGGTCAAACTTTTAACAGGTATCTCCTACTGCAGGTCCTGGTTTGGAGCCTGTCTGCAGAAACTGGTGGGAGTTGTGCTTTGAACATTAAGGTTGGACCCACTGCGTAAATTAAACATGCTGGAGATAATTGTCTTGTACAGCACAAGCCCACAATCTTATACTTTCTTATTCTCCACAGAATGGTGGCTGTATCTTCCAGGAGTGGTCCCTGACCAGAGCTAACTCCTGAGTGGTGCATGGGATTGGTTTTGAGAAAGAGCCTTTTGACTGTAGCCAAAATTATGCTTCAGGCTGTTCTAACTTGGTAAAACCCCATCTTTTGTGTTTCAGAGTGGGCATCTGATAACAGTGGGTCCTTTGGACCTTACTCCCCCTGTGCTAGAGATCGTTCTCTTCTCTCAGTACTTCTCCACCACAGGACATATCCAGCTTTCTATCCACTCCAGCTCCTCTTTCTCTCTCAGTTCCCACTTCTGTTTTCTCCCTGAGGCAACCACCTCTGCTATAGGTGACAAAGACTACTTTAAGATATCAAAATAGGAATAAGTGTGCAGGAGAACTAATAAAATAAATACAAAGATGTCAAAATTTTATCAAAAAGAGACATTTTGGATAATTCTCAGGCATTGCCACATTAAAACAGATGATACTATGGAACAGCCTGAATACACAAACACGATCATTGCTTTCCATTGGTATTAAGTGAATAAGAGCAATTAAATGCTTCTGGAGACAGCAGGCAACAGGATTGCTGCTTGGACTGAAGTGCTGCCTGGCAGAACCTCTCCTAACACCACAGCGTCACTGGAGTCAAGACGGTGAAGTTTCTTCAAATGAACGATAAAAAAGTAGTAAAACATATTTGTAATTGGTCGAATTGCTGTGTCTGCATCTGCAATGCCTTCTTTTGGCCTCTAGCTGTTTAAATGTAGATCCAGTACTCAACTACACAAACCTTAAGACCAAAACTGCTTTTCTCACGCAGCACGTAGTGCATTTTGCTTTTGGGGTTCCTACGCACTAAATGAGGACAAATCCTTTCCTACCACAGGTTAAAGCTCTTGTGGTGCACTTGTGTTTTGAGCTGCTTGGCTTGGCAGCACCCATTTAACGAGAACAGTTCAAGAGAGACACATCTTACTCCAAGCAGTGAAGACCAGATGTGCACATAATTAAGGCCTGGTCCTGAAAGCCTGATGCTGGAAGGAATTACTGACATGGTTGGAGCTGCTCTTGCAGGCTGTCAGATGAGTCTTGCAGAGACTGTGCACGCCATAAGCCTTCAAAATAGTTCATGTTTCTGCTTTGAGAAGCAGCAGAATAATGAGGTTCTGATCTAATTCCCCATTGCACCTACTTCTTCAGAAATCATGGCTGGTTTATCAAAGGACGTGCGTGCTCTATAATGCAAAAACAGATCTAACACAAAACTGAACAGTCCCAAACCACTGGTCACTTTTAACCCCTTCTAAGCCTTAACATCTTCTAGAGTGAAACCAGCCTCTCTGAACCCATCTATCTGTGGCACTGCAGAAAAATTAAAAAGCTCCTTGCAGCAGTAAAGGCTGATCTATGCCACAGTCGGCATTCATACTCCAAGCAACTCATTCATGCCTTGTCAGACCACGTCACCTCAAGGTTAATGTATTCAAAGTTGACCTGACTTCTCCTGCCACTCTTTCCTTTCTATTCCTACTAGAATTTTAGCAAGTCCACACAAGCCTGCAGTGCAGGCAGCCTCTCCTCAGAAAGGACGAAATTTGGGAAAGTGGAAAGACTCAGAGAAGTTGTATGAACAATTAAGCGTGTGAATTCAAGAGCTCGCTTCAAGACAGTGGAATAGTTTTCTTAAAATGGTGGAGAATTTCAGAAAATAAGAGATGTCACTAGCAAGGTTTCCTAGCAGGCTGTAAAACTAGATTTTCAAAGGAAGGTGAGCATAATTGCATGTGAATGTGATTATGTCCCTGTGAAACACAGTCTGCATCCTGGGCTTAATACACATGCATAATTATGCACCTAACTTGTCACAGAGCTATCACATTTATTTCCCACATTCACAAGGTCCTTCTGGGTATAAACCATACAGTCACGAATCTCTGCCAAAGGCAGCTTCCATTATAAATCAGGCCCTGAGCAAACAGGTTTTTAACCAATAACTTAAAGCTCACAAATTCATTCCACAGTGGCTAATAGGGTTCCCCCATCCCACAACCAGCAGTACAAACCTCCCCAAGCACAAACAGGGAGAAGGGGGGTGCTGAGGCCGCAGCTCTCAAATGCAGAGCACCGGCTGGCCAGCTGCTGAGGAAGACACCCATAATGAAGCCACTGTGCAACAGTTCCTAGGAACAGCACCACATATTTTCCCCAGGCTTTAGCAGCCAAATAATGACTGCCTCAAATGCGACAGCAGAAAAGCTTTATCTGCTGAGTGACCATGCCAAAGATTACAGCTTAATTGTAGCATTATTATGCTCTTTCCCACACCCCCACAATATCCCATATTGCTTTCTGGCAGCAGTGAGGTAATTAGACCACGATTACTGCATACTTTAGAGCATATAGAAATGAAAGCTGTCTTTGTGAAGTGTTTTCCAGCTCTGACACAACTACTCCTGATAGCTTTGCTTTTCCTGGAACTAGATGCTCTTTCATATTAAACAAGGCCTGTTTATAATTGCCCTTTTCTGTTTATGTAATTCTACCATGCTAAGTCCCCTTTCAGTTTTTGCAGTGCAACCTCATTTTGAGCAACCCTCTTGTGAACTCAGGTAATAATAATGGAAACTGAGAAATTCCTCCTAGCCTGGGCAGTAGGCACACAGAGAGTTTGCCTCAGTCATCTGACCTAAAAGACCTCTAAAATCCATGGCAGTCATTCTTGTTCTCAAACTGGTGTTTGAATCAGGCCCATGAAATACAACAAAGAGATGGTACTATTCCAGAGGCTACTTCCAATTTCCAAAGGACCCCGACCATATAAAATTACAAAAGATTGCAAAATATGCAGCAGCAAAACACAATGCTTTGATTGTCCCCAATGAAATAGTGCCTTTTTTTTTTTTTAAAAAAAAAAAAAAAGACTCCTACTTAGAATGAGATTCCACTTCTGTATGCTTACATTTCTAAACCCAGACTTTTGTTCACTCAGATGCTATGTACAGGGTCCCACCTGAGAGATCTCACCTCTGTTCCCATCACAGGAGAAGACTAAATGACTTTCACTAATACTGAACTTTTAGATTGCTCAAATTTTATTACTTATACTGAGAATAACTCTTCCTAAAATGAGAAATTAATAAAATGTCTTGTATCCAACTGTCAGGACACTGCAGGCTTTTAATGTGCCTTGAGTGAGATGCCCCCTGCAAAATGAAGCACATGAAGGTCAACCCAGTTAAAAAAATATTTAATCAAAATAATTTCAAATCTAAACAGTCCACATTACTGAGTGCCAATGCTGTCATAAAATCTATGGATATAAATGTCTGGAAGACAGGAGTGTTCCAGGGACGCGAAGTGATGGTCCTTGGAGGTAGAATAGAAATAAAATTGGAAGGGCCTGTTATCTTTAAGATTAAGTAATCTTAAACAAAAGCCCACAGCAAGAGAGGCAGCAGTGATTGAACTTGGTGACAGATCAATTTGAAGAAAACAGTGTTCACCTTACAGTGTGCTTTGTAAAGGTGAAGAGCTATTTCAAGCTCAAATTTCATTTCACTTTAATTTATTCAATAAAATAATTTTTAACCTCTTAGCATTTGTATCTCATTAGGAATGTCAGCTTTTCTTAAGTATTTGGTGCGTATATGCAGAGCCTTCTTCATTGCCAGAGATTGTCCCTGTCTTGAAGAGTTTACTTGTTGTCAAGATAAGACCCAGACAGCACATGAGAGAATCCCTGTCTAAATAACTTCCTTTTCATGAAAAAATGTCCAAGACAAAGAAGGATTTGCTGGTTTTTGAAGAGTTCTTGCAACTTATCCAGATATCTGGTGTCCCCACCCAGTGCCACCTCTCTGTGATCTTTGTTTTCTCCGAGGTGGAAACACAGCCACGTGTTCCTTGAGGGAAGGTGCCACCTTAACTTCAATCATGTAAAAATAATCTAAACTGGCTGCCTGTACGCTCTGCATGGTCAGTAAAGACTCACTGCTGCCTGTGGAGAGAGGGGTACCTTCAAAGTTAGCTGAGAAGGTCATACCTCATCTCCTCTGACAGACCAGTGAACTTCCAGACACCTAGAATTAGGAGAGGAGATATCTATAAATCATGGACAAAACCAGGGGGATGAATGTGTGCTGACCCACTGGGAAGGGCCTCAGAAGCACTCCTCGGAGCTGACCTCCTTGGCTGACCCATCAGACCAGACAATGTGGATAACTAGCAGACCACACCTTTTCACAGCCTCATGCTGTGGCACAATTTCATTGCAATTTCTCCTGGAGAGCAGCATAATGACATCATTCTGCCCTTTCACTTGGAAGCAGAGCTGGGATAAATGAAAACTCCACTTGCTTTTGACAGTGCAGAATATCCTGTGGATTCACCACCCCACTGAGCCACAGGTCCTGCTTGGCACCTGCAGCAGCATGGAGTAGGGAGGCAAAATAAACCCAACCCTGTCTTGCCCCCTAAACCACACTGTGACATGTGGTGCATTTTATCCACCTTCTCTCCTGCTCTGGAGAGGGAAATATAAAATCCTGGGCTTGATCCCAACAGACCAAGGCAGCAGAAACTAATCACGAGTCCTGCAGGAGTGATTTATGAGCTGGGTACCACCCCCCTCAACACACCCAAACCCCTTACTCCCTCATCCTGACACACAGCAAATACAATTATAAGATCTAATCAACTGCAACTAATGTAATTCTGAAAGTCTTCACAGCTAATGAAAACCAGGTCTTCCCTTTCTCGATCTAATTGAGATGTTTGGTTCATACACCGTGGAAAAGAAACCCTCCATAAAGCTATGTATGAATACTGCATTTACATATCCAGCCTGTCACAGTATTGGGCTCTTTTTCCTGACTGTTGGATATTGCATGGTAGGAAACTATCTGTGAAGGAAAACGGACTACAGAAAATAACTACTTTCTCAAGTTGTTTCAAGGGAAATCTCCAGTCTGAATGTCATCTACTAACTACCACTTTGTAGTCTGAACTTGGCATAAAAAAACCATTTCCTTAACATGAATAAATCATGATCCCTACTAAAAATACCCTCCTCTTGCATTAAAGCAAGAATCAGAAGACAGAATTTGGCCTATAGCTTGTAAACTCAAATTTGTTAAATAACCAATGACTAAAAAAAAAAAATCCCTTTTTTCCCCTTCCTCCAGTGTGTTCTTCTTGCTGCCTGTTGGCATCGGTTTTTCTGCAGTTTAAGCATCACTAATGCTTTAAGACTTCCCCAGCCTCTGTTTTTCCCCAAGTTACTATCATTAGCATTGTTTTCACAGGAAGCTCTACAATATGGGCAGCACTGCAGAGAGAAAGATAAATACATCATGCCTCCTGCAAAAAGTTTTGCTACTACTTTTGAGTTATGAGCTGCCAAAGCATGATGATAGAGAAGCAATGGCTGGTAGGCAGCATAAGCAGAGCATCACATCACTTCATGCAATCAATAACCAGCTGGGCTTTGCTTCTTCCAGGCTTCTCTGCTGTGCTGACCCAAATCATTACTTTTTCCCCACAGAACGTAGCCTTGTTAAGGTTTTGAAAGAGAAGAGTAAGGCTGAGATTTGATGAAAGCCTGTCAGGATACAGGATAACTGCTCTCCAGGGACAGGAGAGACAGTCAAGACAGACCAGGTAAGAACAGTCTTTCACTAGTGATGTAGGTGAGCTTGCTACCTGATGAAGAACAGGTAGCAAGCTCAAAACCTTTGCACGACTGATCAGCAGTAAGCACGTGTCATTCCCACAGCAGCTGAGAAGAGTCTTCCAGCTGGGTAGGTGTGACCACAGCAGGGACATGCACATGTACGTGCCCTGGAAGCCTGGACCACATCCACATGCCCACTTGCCACAAAAGGAGGTCCTGCTTCTGCTCCTGCATGGCCAGGAAGCCTCCACCCCTGTCGTCTTACCTCCTCCTGGCACCTTCACCCACCCTCTGCAAGCCACGGAACCTTGTTCTTCCTTCCACAACTGCCCCTTCCTCCTTTCCAAAGGCCATGCCAGTGTTGCCACAGTGCCACACCTCCACGAGCTGCCATCAGCTCTGCACACACCCTGAGGCTTGGTGCTTCTAGCAGAGAGCACAGCCACCCTGGCTATTCACTGAGTATTTCCCACCCTGGGGAGCATCTTTGATTTAGCACTTCTCCTTTGACTTATTTTTCTGTAATAATGTACCAATCAAACACCCCCACAAACTCTTTATAAAAACTACCAGTGCTGATAACAACATATATCGATTACTCTGGTTATGGCCTATTAGTATCAGGATGCCCAAGTGGTGGAAAAAGATAGGGCATGTCAGAAATACAAAGAGCAGATGCTGAGAAATATATGGAAATATTCTCTAAGAGAAAGAATGGAATGATAGGAATTAGGCAATAGAAGTGCTCACCTAAAATGTGCTAAATAACCTTAAGCACTATACCAGACACAAACACACATGATAATGAGAAGTCAGCTGAAGAACATACACAGCTACAACACACCACATCCCACCCAGTAATTTCAACAGCTACTTATTTTTTACAGTTTACCATTACACCACTGTTATAACACCCTGTTCAGGTCCGATTTTCCTGAACCAAGCACTCTGGATTTCGTCTGCTTTATTTTTTGAGAAATGTGCCATGCTCAGGCCTCTTGTAATACCTCCTGAACATGGCTCATTTTAAAGGATAACCTAATGCTGTATGGTGAAAAAACCTTTTTTATCCTTTTTCATCACTTAGGGACACAGTTTTATTGCAAAGCAATCAGATTCTGCAGAAGGAAACAGTTTTCAAAGAAACCATTTATAAGTCAAGAGAGTGACCATTAGTTATTGAAAGCTGAAACATTTACAGGTTGATTTGATGGCAGTGATAGTTAATTAATTTTTCTTTCTGTTGAAAATTTTTCTTCACTACAATGAACACCTGGCAAACTGCCTGAAGAACAAAGGTCATCCAGCTCTGTTATTTACTTAGGTTCAATATCAAATTTATGTGCTACTTTCAGGAAAACAACCATGTCATCCTTTTAGAGAGTCCTTTTTGAATTTTCAGCTGACTTGAAACATATGATTGCAGACCTTAGTTTGGGGCAGCTGCTAAACTACTTGCTTTGCCATGTATTTCCATGAGTTATTCAACCAACAGGAGGATTGCAAGACTTAGTTCATCTGGAAGAAAGCAAAAACAACAGAAAGACTCATCACGCTACCCCAGTTTCACAAGTATAAAAATAGCAGAAGGTGCTAACAGATATTATGTGGGTAAGAATGAGAACTAGAGTGGCACTGGAGAATTTATTCTTAGAAAATCCCTCCTTTTGGAATTGTTACAGACATGCACTGACCCAAATAGATCATGGCTCCTATCATTCCCTAGTGCATGTGAACAGATAAAATGCTGACATGCACCAAAAAGGTTTGGGGCAAAAAAAAGCAAGCACAGTCTGCACGGAAACTGCCAAAAAAAGAAAAAGCACAGCAGCTGGTACACAACTGCTAATGGGCAAAGACAGCACTGCTGGCAAACGCAGGTGAAGCGAAGGAAAGGAAAAGGCAAAATGATGTTGGGAGATGATGTCGGCCCAGAGAGATGGAGAAAACAAGCCAGTTACATAGGGTACCTACTGCTGCCTCAGAAAGACAGTCATTTGAGCCATTTCAGGATACACAATTGATTCCACTGTGCTGGTGCTGCTCAGTGATCAATCTTCAGGGCCACTGACGTTCCTCTGGTGCAGCTTTCTGACGTGGCTTGGTTGCCCAGTGGCCGTTTTGTGGCTATGCAGATAAGGCAGGAGGACTGGGAGACCACAGATCAAATCCACAGCATGTCTCACCAGCTGAGTTACAGAGCACAGCACAGCAACAACACGTGCAGAACCACAGTTTTCTCTCCTTCCTTCCTCAGCCCTTCCATAGTTTTTTCATTTTCTCCCAGCCAAGTCCCAGGCAGCTCTGCAGGCTCAGTGAGGAGTCAGGCTTGTGACAGGATGCGTGGGAGTCAGCCGCCCGTCATGAGGTGCGTGAGATGCCCAGGCGTGTCTGTGTGTGAGTGATGTGTCTGAGCCTCCTGTGTTTCCAGGGGTACCAGGCAATGGAGCCTCATCAAGGATGCAGATAACCAACCCAGGGGGCTGCCATTTAGTTGCCTAAACACTGGCAGCCAGAACCACCAGAGCTGCCTAAAGGCATCCAGGATGTCTGGATGTTTACACAGACATGTCCACAGAGATGGACAACTTGACGCATGAACTGCAGGAGATTTGTGCCCTTCTGGAGTGGCAGATGGAGGCCAAAGGGCACAGTTTATGGCATTTCAAACACCATTCAATTCCCTCTCTTTTTAGGCAGATGAAACCTGCACCTGGATGTGGTCAGCAGACATAGCACGGGACCAACTCTCATACTTCTTAAATAGCTATTAAGAAACTATGAAAAATGTCCCAGGGCACCTCAAATGGCATCAGCTGCTTCTGCATGAGCAACAGAAGAGGACTCTGATTGCCACTGACTATAATGGGGCCTGAAGATGCCTTGCAGATACTTGCCTGAATTTAGGAGCTTTCACTTGCACTTGAATCCAGTGCAACCAGTAATGCCATGCTTCACTATTGCACAGGTAAAAACATCTTCCTCTAAAATAATTTCCTACACAAGGCTGAATGCTCTGAGCACTCAATCCTTCTCAGAAAGCCATAAGGATTTATGCAGGGATGAAAGGTTTTAGCCTAAAAACAGAAAAACACTTTTCTCCAAGTAAAACAATGCCAGAGCATCACACTCTTTCCAGCTGGCAGGACACAGAATTAGTGTCCAGACTTTCAGAAACATTCACTATCACAGACCTTGTAATGTTTAATTATCTGATGGTGCTTAGGACTTTGGGTAGAAAAGAAAAGAAAAGAAGCAAATAAAACAACACAAATCTAGTCATCATATGAATATTTAAGACCCCTCTGCTGGACCATCAATGTGTAGGCTCATATCAACATTGTGTTTAATGTCCCTATGCAGCTACTGAACACATGTGTAAGCATAAAATTATCAAACAACTATCAAAAGACCTCTATTCAGGAAAGAAAAAAAGTTCCTTCTCCCTTTATGAACATTTTTAAACAAAGTATTCTTATTTCCTGTAATTTTTCCCCATTAAAATTTTATGTTACTGCAAAGAGATAGCAGGCAGGGAACTTCTGGCCCAATTGTGTTCCCAATTGCTGTTGTATAGTAACTGGAGGCAGAATTTTCTTTTCTCTGTGGAATTATATACAACTGCAGATTTCCTTTTATTTAATGCAACATTAACATACAGATATACAGACTCAAATATTAAAACTAAATTACAGGCAACACTTCTCCAATTTGCTCATATAAAAGTAGAATAAATAATAAAGCCTCTTACTATCCAGTTAAAGAGACCAGCAACATTTCTAAAGCTACAAGAAAATGCAGAGATGTTGAGAAAAATAAAAAATTTCTGCTGCAACAGAAAGTTTCCAGGAATCTCAAAAATTTGAAGTCCAGTCATGGAGTTCTTTTGTAGGCTATTCTTTCTTTGTCTTTAATATTGGTGTGCTTTTATTATTAAAAGAGCTAGGTGTCCTGCAGTTAGTGCTGAGCATTAGTCACTATTTTCTGAAAGTAAGTTGCAACTGAAAAATGTCAGCCTTCAAAGTAAATCTCCCGCGATCGAGTCTCTTCCCAGAGTAAATCTATTACATGTCAGTAAACAGATGAGATATAAATAAAGTAGGAGCTCAGCAGAGTGTAAAACAGGCATGGCCACCATATTAACAGGCTTATGGCAATGTTACTTAGCAGTATTTGTTTTGAAGTCTCAGCAGGCTTGTCCTGCTGAACGTTTTGTGTAAAACCATCTGCTGAACAGACAGAATCGATCTCCGAGTGTGTCCTGCTTGGTTTGTAAATTTACCTACTGTGACTAAGTACATAACTCATTATTAAAAACAGTCAGACCTGGTCTTTCCTGAGGGTAAACTAATGTTTCTCATCATCCTTAAAAAAACAACACTCAACATGAGATAAGGAATAAGTAAGGCATTTAAATAAGAGCCGTTATTTGAAAGACTCACTCCAGTGGCCTGAATCAACATGCAAACGTGGACTCCCAACCATCTTCAGAAGATAATTATAATTCATAATTGGCACTTTAAAGCGTTTTCTCGGAGCTGTGCAAATATTGACTAATTAGCCACACCAGAATCCTGTGGGGTAGGCAAGCAGGTACCCTAATCCTCTTTTTATCTATGCAAATTCCTGGGGAATAAAACCCCAACCCTCACCTGCTGCAGGGGATGAGAAGGTGGGGAGGTTTCCAGCCCCATTCCCCTTGCCCAGCCCACACTGCTCCCACCACTGACATTTTACCTCCTCTAGAGAGGGGATGAGATGAGCTCTATACTAGCAGAGCTCTGGAAATAGTGGACGAATCTCAGTTCATTAGCTAAAGTCCTGTCAAGCAAAATGTCTAGATATTCAAATGTCAAAATAAAGCCTGAGGATTTGATACAAGCACATGCAGTATTTACATGAGGATGGCAGCCTCTTCTGCCAAGGAACACTTAAACAATGATGTACTGCACAATTATGGCTTATTCCTGGAAACAAAATATTACACTGGTGCTTGTAACTAAATAGTAGGAAAAGAGCTCTATCTGTATGGAGTAAGACACTTCTTTACTTAAAACACAGAGAGATCTTATTATTCTCTGTGTGCCCAAGATCAGGGGGAAGAAAGTGTGGTGTCCTGTTAGAGCCTCCAAGAGGCTCTGCCTTCACCGTGCAACAAAATGCACCAGGCAAACAGTGTCTTCAAGATGGGTCTAAAAATGGACTGAAGTTCCTTGGAGGCCACAGCAGCTAGATTTGGATACTGAATACATCCTCCATTAAATCCAGCTCTTTAATTAAATTGCCTGTAGGAAAGCAACAATTAGTCATTAGTGTCTCAGGTTTTCTGGTTTAAACCAGCAAACACTAATGATGGCTTTATTCTAGAGCTTTGTTACGAATCACCACATTCAGGGGCACAAACAGGTCTTTTCCAAATAACTGTATTATTACAAGCTTACAAAGTACACAAGATATGCAACGTGAACCATCTCTATTTGGTGTAATCCTGCTTTGTCTGTTGAAGTAATTGGTTATATGTTGTGTCTAATTTCAGCTACAATCTCTTTAGGGCAAAGATTGTGTCCCTGTGGTTTTGTAAAGCCTCATTCACAGTTACAATGGTGTATAAATTAAATAAATAACGAGAAATTATGAGCTGTGGGAATTTATTCTGCATTTATCAGGAATTCACAAGTGAGGATTTACATATTTTTAAAATGGATTTTTTTAAAGATCTTCCAGAGATCTGGTTCTCTCTTCTCTTTTAGAAATTAGGAGATGCCTTTCAACTGCAGCAACTATTTAGGTAAAAATAATAACAGGAAAAATCAGGCTGGTGTGGTGACTGGTAGAATCCAGGGTTATTCCACTCTGGAGCTCATTCTTCTGCATGGTTCATGTATAACTGCTTCTGAGACAAGCAGATTTTTCATCCATGGTAAAGAGCATTAAGATGATGGTATTTCAACTACTGCATTAATTATCTACTCTGAGCAAGGCTAGACAAAACAAATAGTAGGAATGGAACAGAACTCGATGCCTTAGTGAGCAAAATTCATTTAAAAATGCCCAAACCAGCAGAGTACAGATTAGGTGGCTTGGGCTGCAATATGATAAAAAAGGCTTCTGTGCTTAGAAGGTTTGGAGAATCATGAAACAGTTCAACAAAAATTAATATTTTATACATCTGGCACTCCTAGCCACTCATCCCACATGAGTCCCCTAAATGCTGGAGCAGGGGCTGGGGGATCATGGCCACAGCAAGAAACACACTGCTGGCAGTAACAAGCCAGTCTTAAGCCAAAGCAAGTCTATGCTAAAGCTCTGTATGCTATACTATTTGTGTGTGTGTGTGCACTCATTTTTTTCCTATTCAGAAGGAAGAGAAGGATGGGAAAAGCGAGAATTTTTATTTCAATAAAGAAGTATGTTCATGCAAAAAAGCATTCAGCCTGCCCTGAGGATTCACTGAACAGCTCAAAGGACCTCAGGAGTCTGCTGGGCACCTGGACCTGGCAAGTTAGTGAGAACACAAGGTGACTTGGGTCTGTAAGAATAAAAGACAAACACTAGAGTGAGTGCCTCTTTCCAGGTACCCCAGTGTACACCTACAGTAGGTAAAACACAGCAACGAAATAAAATAAGTCAGCTGTGTTATTAGAAATGTTAATTGTCCTGGCTGGCCTTCTGCCCTTAAAGACCTGGAACTTCACAAGCTTGTAAGGTGAGAGGTCTGGTCCCCACAGCCTAAGCTTGTAATTACAGGTGGACATTCCCCAAACTCATCAAATGCATAATTTTTCTCTCTCTTTTTTTTTTTTCTTTTTTTGTGGTTAACAGAACTAAAACCTGCAAAGGGAACAGCATGTGAAGTCAACTCTGTACACCAAGATGGAAAATGCACTGATTTGCACAGAGTTAATAACATGCCCTAAAATGGCCATTCACCCTCAAAAGACATTAGCATGTAATAGCAGCTGCTTATCCTCTGAGTGCAGACGAATATTGGAAAGAGGTGCTGAGAGGCTTTGTCCTAGAATTACATGGCACTGGTTTAAACATGATGTGTGGAAATTATTTTAATTGCCCATATTAGTCCAGGGCTGAAATGGTCTGGTATTGTTAGGAGTGGTGCAAATGTCTTTCTCTGGTCAGGGTGTTGTTTGAGAAGAACATGTACATACCTGAATGTCTAGAAAGCCTCACCACAAAATAAAACTAAAAACCAAAAAATCACCCCAATAAAATAGCTTTGAAAAATATTACCTAGCTAATGACAGCTTTTGACAGTCATATAAAGATCCAATTTCTTGCAAGTACGAGCACTGAAAGAGCAAGAACTGTTATTTTTGAGATAAATGTTACAGTTCAAATGTCACAGACTATATTACAGACATTCACAATTGGCTCTGAGATTTAGAAAAAAAAAAAAGACTTACACTGTTGTATGAAGGTTGGCAATGATCACAGTGCTAATGACCATGAGAGAAATATGAGATTTTTTTTTTAAGCATCATTATCTAGTGGCCTTGAGTGCTAATCAAAACAAGGACTATAATGCCTGCTTTAATGGGGTTTGTCTCAGTAATGCTCCTAAATGGAATAAACTACATTAAATCCAGACAAGCTACAAAGAGAGACAAATGGCAAAACAATACATTGAAAACTTAAAGATTCTTTTAATCTATTATTAACTGAGTTACCATCCATGACAGTCACAGTTAACTGTGGTTTTGTAATCCATTTGCTGAATTGTACAACTAAAATAGAAATGTTGCTGTCCTTCTGTTTAAAACAACAGACTAAATAAGGCCCAAATTAACCCACAAAATGGCCTGGCAAAGACTGTATTAGAACAGGCTGCATATCTATTTTCTTCTTTAAAATTCAGGAAAGCAGCTCCTCTGGAGCTTTTTCTCAAAGCAGAGGGAGTCTGACCCCACTGAGGTAGAGGGAGTCCTGCACATAAGCTGAGCCTCTGTGCACAAAGGATGCCCTGGGAAGACAAAGGACCCCCCACTCTCCCTCCCTGACCCAGTGCTGCAGGGACAGACAATAACTGATACCCACAGGCTTTGGGTCATCCTCCTAATATTTATAGGAAGAGGCACTGAATGCCAGGAAGATGAATTCACCTCCATCCTCCTCCTCCTTGTTCCTTTGGCCTTGCTCATCCCTCCTCTACATATCCTGACCCAATGCACAGACATGCTGAATTTCTTCAGCTTGATACCTCAGAGGATCAGTTACACTTGAATTCCTCAAATGCAAGTGAAGAGGTTTTCTGATGCATCTATTTTGCTTTATTTCTCACACTGCGATGGGAGGATCCACAACAGCTGAGGGGAAATGCAGACTATAGCATTTTGGGCAGATCCTTCAGGAAGAGGTGACAATTCAGTGATAAAATGACAGCCAAGGTATGGAGGTAGTGACACTTTTATGTTCATTTAGATACAAGAGTGAAATATTTCCAGAGGTCCAGTCTTAAAATGATGGATTAGCTCATTGTTCATGGTATACACAAAATGTAGGATCATGCATCTTATCTTGAAGAAATTTTCAATAAAGGTCTTTACAAACTGAGGCTGTAGCTTAGGGAACATAAAACTCATTCTGTAATTAATGAGTTCCCCCCACTATTACAGAGAAAAAATTCCTATAGTTTTATTGCTTTTGTAAAACACTTATTCTCAGCTCTGAAGGGACTGTGAAAGGTCAGAGGTGTTGAATACACATGATTTATAAAGTACCCTGGAATGAGATGTGCTGTGTAAATATAAAATATTATTAGAGCATACTCTCTTTAATTCACATACACTGAAGTGGAATTGGCTGTGCCACAAGAGCAAAACTAAGAACCCAAGTCAGTGTGATGACAGCAGATTGTCCAAGGCTACTGACAGTCCAAACAGCACAAGTATAAATTCGTTTCACAGGCACATTTACCTAATGCTGAAAGTTATTGCTGCTCATGTGGAGCTGGTCATATGTAGATATGTATGTCAAGACTGTGTTACACAGAAATGACTGAACAGGCAAAGAGTGTGGACTGCTCTGTACCATGATGAAAAATGATTTACCATGATTTCTGACAAAGCTGCAGGCACAGGAGCAGCCCATGTAGTCCATCCACCTTCTGCAGAAACTCTGCCTTACACCAGTCTGTTCTCAAGTGTATGCCAGAGATGCTTGGGATGCCATGGCCCTCACGTGCTTTGTAAAGTCACACTCAGGTGGCACTTTCAGCCTCAAAATACGCATCCTATTTACCCCTGGCTTTAACTTTCCAAGTTTCTCTTGCAGATTTGAACCTTGAGATTTGCTCACTTCCAGCTGTATCTATCCAAAGAGGCTTCCTAAAAAACAGTCTCTCAGAGAACTGGGTTGGAATGAGCTGAACTGGACTAACAGTCCCATGCCCTCCCAGGGAAGCATAAATTACGCTTTCAACCCACTTTTTGGGATTGATTCCAATTTCTCTTTTTCTTCTGCCCACAATAGTCTATATTTTAACGCTGCAATAAATAATCAGTTTGAAATAGATTTCAAAATGTTTTAACAGCTGGAGCAATGACATTCTTACTTGACTTTACTGTAAATGGAAAAATTCCCATTCTCCTCCTCAAAGAGAGAGACTGCAGATAGTATTCTGAATTCTTTTCAAAACCTTGGCCAAAAGATATCACCAGCACAGTCTGTTCCTCTTCACATTATTATTCCCACTCTCATAGATTCTTTTATCTAATTCTCTTCCGCCCTGAAGTTTACAATCTCCTTCCAAAAATTTTTCAACTGCACTTCCCTTCTCTTAAATTCCCTCTCTCTCATCAGCTTTCAAATAATGTGACTTTATTTTAGAAAAATGATGCTGTGAATTCAGCACTACAGAGCAATCTGTTCCTACCTTTTTCCCTGTGCTAAAACATAAAACCTAATTTTAGATCCCCCTTTTTTTTTTAAAAAAAAAGGCACAATACAGCCCTTTAGCAAAAGTATATGAGCTTCCTGCTCATAAAGGAAAAAAAATGAAGTTCTTACTTTTGACTGTATTCATGCTTTCCCATGAAATTTGATACAGATCTGGGATATAAAGGAGATTTGGATTATCTGTATTCAAGAGAATAATTATAAGAAGTTATTGCACAAAATTGTTAGATTTTCTAGCAACACAAGTTTGATTCTGTGATAAGGTTATTCTCATCGATGCAAAACACTTCTCATCCACACAAGAGGGGCTCTTAATTTCCTCTGTACTGAAAAAAATGCCATTGCTTTTTCTCTTCCCTGATGACATTTAATATTTGGTTTCTCCTACTTCTTTAGATAATTTAATAGATTTGCTCATTTGGCTATAGTTAAATTGCTGTAGTAGTGGCAGACAATAACACTTTTAAGGCTACACAATACATGATTAATCTTTGCTCCAACTGAGAGCATTCATCATCTGGGAGCTCCCCTTCCCGTTTGTCTTTTCCTTGTGTTTTCAGTTCTCCTTTCCTATCAAGGAGAACAACAAAAATAATTTTGGGTTTTTAACCTAGGGAATGACATTTTTAGCTCTAAGGCCTATGTGTAAATGTAAATTTCCAGCTGTTAGAACAAAGAAATAGCAAATGTGAAGCAGATGTTAATATATTATCCATTGTTGGTAATACAAGAAAAATCAACTTTGAAAAATCCCCCAGCTATTCCAGTACTGAAAGCTTACTTGCTTGGGCATTTACATGTACCTGTGCCTTCAGAAATAAGATCTAACTAGTTTCTTGCAATCCACAGAGTCTAGACAAATCCTCTGTGTCGTGTCTTCCTCTTCTGTCATTAACAATTCATGGGCTAGAACATACAGCCAATGAAATCATCTCCAGATGTTTCTTCTGCTTAGCAATCTGATGATCGCCCAAAGACCATTTACTACACAATGAAGTCAAGTGGAATCTGGGAGGATTCTGGATCCTATGCTGTTTTTCGGGACCACATTCAGTACCAAGAGTTAAACCACGTGTTCGGTTTCTGTCAAGCACCACTTGAACATAAGTCTTCACCCACTTACGAAGCCAGCTTAGGAAGAGCTAATGAGCAACCACTCTGAGCTCCCTAAGAACTCTGCTTTCCTTTGATCCACCAGCTGAAAAACCACAGGACATCTGTGAATGCAATAAGGTGCTTCTTGCTGTATCTAGTATATTTGTTGCTTCTACCACCTTCTAACCTTGAAAACATCTGAATTGACTGTCCTGGCATGGTGAACACAACTCGTAGTCAGTGGCATGGAGAAGCATGGGTATTCAGAGCACATTTACAGGTTTACGTTTCCCTCCAGAGAGTCTCCAGCCTTTGTTTAGCCCTCACCATAGCAAATCTCTCATCATCTTATCTCTCATCTCCCATCATCCTCCCATGGACCTCGGATGCCCATGAATCCTGAAAAGTCCTTCATTCTAACATTAATACAGCAGCAACTTCCGAACGCCTTGTGTCAGGCACATTTGTGTTTGTAATTCCTTTCACACTAGGCAATTCATTAAGGGCTCTGTTTTGATTACCAAAATGTGTGAACGCAATTTTGTATCTCATCTATACAGGGTCACTCTTATGTCAGCTCGTTTCTGACTGTGACAGTCTTTTCCCATCCTAAAGGCAAAACAGTGTTTACATTTGGTTAGTTAAAATATTTACATTACACATTCAAATGATGCATTTTCCCAGTGACAGGGCTCTCCCTGGTATTTCCTCCTCTACCTACTATACAGCGGAAATGATTAAGATGAATATTCTGGGTGTCTCTAAACAAGCAGATTAAGGAAACATGCAGCACAGCTACACTATACTAACACTGCTGGACTTTGTATATGCATGCAAGCTGTGTGAACTGCCTAGCACTGCATGAAAGCCTGTCTTTTAGGACCCCAAATCCGAAGAGTTCCACATTTTCTCATTGATATATTTCAAACAGGTTCTTCATTTATTGACAATTTATTTGGTCACTCAGTGCGTGAGATAGAGTAAAACACATGCCCTGCGAGTGCTGTTTGTTGATCATGAGTCTGCCTGCAGATAAAAGCCTCGAGTGCACCGTGTCTGCAGGGGAACAGAGATGATGGGGGCTGCTACTAGACAGAGAAGAGTGGGGAAGGAAAGGTGACACTGAAGCTGGCAGGGAAAGGCCATTCTGGTATTTCTGGGAATCAGAAAACACACTGCACGCTCCTGTTTTAATGTAACACTACCAAGATGAATAGAACACAGCGAGTGATGCTGCACCAAGAGGTCCTCCAGCCACACAGCATGAGACTTTCCCCAAGGGGACACCTTGAGGCTCGTAGGAAACTGAAATTCAACATCATTTAAGACATACCATCATCTACACAGTAAACAGTTGGTCTTGCTCATTTATTTGTTACTAGCAAACAACAGAGAACCACACACGAGTCTCTCTGAGAAGAAAACAGATACAGAGTGTAGCAACTTCTCACACAGAAACTCTGTAGCAATGCAAAATTAAGACACTCAAGGTGTATTCCTTACCTTATAACATCACCCACACCGGTCTTCATACAGACTATCCTAGTGAGGAAGCAAAAGCTTCTGGGCTGAAAAAATGATGAAGCACTGGTTAAGACGTTATCTCAAAACCCCCAGCTGGGCTTATTCATCCCAAACTCTGCTGCATCTTTTTGTTTACAGAAACATATACAATAGACTGAAGTTGACTTTGCAAGCAAAAGCTATTTATTTTAAATTGATCCTGCCCCCTTAGTGTCATATACTCTGGAGGAAATGGGTTATAAAAGTCTCTGTGTAAGTGAGGCATGCAACATCTAGCAAATAAATATTATGCGGGATTATTTTGTGTGGGATATGTATTTACTCCACTTTTTTAAACTAACAGCAAATGAAACTTTGTTTACCCATCAGTAAAAGAAAAAAAACAGGCTCTACACCAGTATAAGGCAGTGTATTCAAAACAATAAACAACCAATTTTGATTTAACCTAAACCACATTTATCCATTTATATTTTTACTTCCTAATAGTTGCCTTTAGTAAAGCATCCATTGAAAAACTGCTGGAAATTACAACCCCCTTAATTATTCTGGTTTCATGTTTTTGCTTATGCAGACAAGCTCTGATTTGGGATTTCCACACTCACTTGTCCCCAACAAGCTTAAGAAAATCATTGAAAGACAAAGGATCCAATATAGGGTCTTACTTGTTTCTCTCATGGAGGTCATGACCATAAATTTCTCTCATTCAATAGGTTAAAAATCTATTAGGCATGTCTAAATATGCTTACTACTACTTTAAAATGTCCCTCTTTACTGTAGCAGGTGTTGTCTGGAACCTGTCTCCATGATGCAAAGGGTACCATTAAAATGCTGATGCCCAAATGGCAGGATGTAGAATCCAGCATCATGCAAGCCTGCTGCCCAACCAAGGACGCTGAGGACTGGGGACACTGGGAACCCCCAGTTTCCCTCTCTCCCTCGGTGAGGAGAGGCAGAGAAAGCCTGCATGGAGGGAGTGAGCAGGCTCATTACCTGCCCACCTGGTGCCAACCCAGCCCCACTGCCACGCAGCCTGAGGTGTGCATAGGCATCAGTGGGCAGGACACACCTGCAGAAAGGGGATGCCCCAAATCCCTGGCCAGGATAAACACAGATTCTGCATTTTGAGCCAGCAGCTAGCAGCATCACAGTTGTAATTCAGCACTTTGAAACGTGATTTCCTTTGGCCATCCTAGGGAATACAGAGTTTGCAGCTCCCAGCCTTTGGCTGGCCAGCTCACAAAGCCCCGCCGTTTTTGGCAGAGGAACGTTCAGGATGATGGGCAGCGGCTGCCGCTGTCACTAGCAGGACGTTTTCTGGACTTTCTCCTACAAGGCAATGTGTTTATTCTTTGAAACAGTTGCTCCCTAAAGATTAAAACTGAACAGGAGCACAAAAGCAGCGTGTGTCCTCTGGGGCTGCTACGTGCCATCGGGCAAACAGGAGGTACAAGCTGTGTTCTCCCAAATTGCACAGAACAAACGGTGCTGCACAGGCAGAACTGAGTAAAGTTCTTCAGTTCAAACAAACTGCTCTCTCCTCATTTTAACCTCTTCTTAGCAAAAACCTTTCAAACACCACTTGTGTCATTAAGAGCTCCAGATCTAGAGTTGTGTGTGGTCTTCAATGCAGCTGAGCCTGTTCATCCCAAAAATGTGTCAGCCTGGGCACACAAAATGAGCAACAGCCACGAGGCTTGTGCTTTTAAGACCATGTTCGTTATCATCACCAAATAGTAGTACACGCTCTCAAAAACAGACTTAACAACAAAGAACAGCAAACACTCGGACAAAATATATCTTTACTTAGAGACTAAAAAAATTAGTCATTTAAAACCCACTAAAAATAGGATTGAAGTACTAAGAGCACATGCGAAATACCAGCACAACAATGTAAAATCTGTTCGGCACAGTCTGTGTAATCATAGTTATTGCGAAGTGGCTGGAAAAACAAATGCAACAATGATTTTTCTTCCTGCTAAGATACAGGGAACAAATGTTATTTTTTTTACCACTGTACAGGATGCTTTTTACACCAGGGAGTACCTTGAGGGGTAAGGAACTGTCTCTGGTAATAGGAAGAAGTATCCACCTTCCCTAATGGCTATATGTCAATGTATTTCTATTAGCAGAACTAATTTAATATTGCATATAAATAGTACCTTTTGGCTTAAAAAGTAAGATGGAGAAGGAAACTAAACAGTCTTTTCTTCCTCTCATGGGAACACATACAGATTTTCTTATTACTGGTAATGCAAACTAAGCCCACATGAAGGGGAACAGATAAACTTCAATAACCCTCTGCACAATGCCACCACGAAGCTTTATTCTCCCAAGGAGCACAGAGGACTTCGTAACTTTCCTCCCTGTTGTATCACTTTTATTTTAATAAACAACCAAACAGCAGCAATTGCCACTACCTTATGCTACTCTAAAGATAAAAACATTACCTTTGATTAACAAGGACTCCTCATCCTAGACCCTCTTTGCATCGTGCAGAAGACAGCAGGAGAAGCTGTTTCAGCAGTGCTCCGGAACTCCCTCGGGGTGTTAAAGCAGCTCTCGGAGCTCGGCCCCCGTGCCCGGCCGCTCGCCGATTCCCGATTCCGTATGCAGGGCGCCGATCCCCACCTTCCCCGGCTGCCAAGCCGGGCACAGCCTGCGAACAATGCCGCCTCTGTCAGCCCGCCCAACCAGCAGTGCCACAAAGGCACGCTCATCCACGGCCCCGCGCTTCTCTCTTTTTGTTCTTCTTCTTCTTGGAGTACAGGGTGATGAGGACGAATGGGAGAAAAAAATGTTTATGTCTTTATGATTAGCCAAAGCCCCGCTGTGTCCAGGAGTGAGACGGCGTCAGCGCACGACGGGCACCGGGGCGCCGGGAGGGGAGATGGAATCTGCACTGGCAAGAGCACTCCCTGCCTCGCTTCACACATTTTTGTTTCGGATCCGTGGGTGGTTGCATGAGCAAGCAGCCGGAATAGGGGAGGAGTTAGACAAAATGCAATTTAGGACTTGGAAGCCTTGTCTGCCTTTTCGAGAGCAAGACGAAGAGGCGAAATCGCAGTGAGCAACGTGCCCTTCCCACCCCGCCTGCTGCCACCTGCCTCTCCCAACTTCCCAGGAAAGCGCCTCTCCCTGCCTGGGCGCGATTCCCGGCACAGAGCACAGACACAGCAGCTGCTCTCGACCCCCGGTAACCGCACTCGAGAGCCTCTGAGCATGCTGGCTCTTCGCTCCTGCCCCCCTCAGCATTACCAGTTTAATTTTCAAGGAAGCGCGATGCTTCACGATCTTCATGAGCAACTAGAGGATGAGACAATAAACTACATCCTCAGCAGATGTTTATAGCTGTCACTGGGCAGAGGAGAAGACAGCAGCAGCTTAAATCTCAGTTTTCTGCAAAGCTTTCCTTGGAAATCAGAGAGGCAAAAGCCCTTTTAAAATCACACGTCCATAGTTTTCTTGTTTTGAAAAGACTATCGTGTGCATATATTTCGTGCAACTTCAGATTTGTTCTCTTTCCTATGAGAAAATGAGAAGCAATGTCTGGCTCAAGATGAGACAGTGATGATCCCTGCTGAAACCAATTAGAATACTACAGTTTAACTCAAATATTCCCAAGCCAAGCTCTTCGATAGATGTGAGATCTTTCATGTTCCTCCACATTAATTATAGTTCAGATCTTAAAACACTGCAAGTGAATGGAGCAGCAAGCAACAATGTGTTTTCTTCTTGAAGTAAATACCAAGGGACACACAGCCCTTGGGTGCAGCACAGCTATGAACTCATTCCAGTCCCTGATGAACCATTGCAGCCTTACAGTATTTTCCCATGCAATTAGTATTAATTGGTGACTTACTGGCAATCTCCGAGGGGCCCTATCTCACCCTTTTAGCCAGTCCTACCAGATCAGCCTTGAGATGATCATCAGGGCTAGGCAGCCATCCTGCTGCCCCACCTCCCAGGGCTCTTTCTTGCTCTTAAATTTTTGGGGACTCTGGCAAAGGTTATCTTGAGTAATGAACAATCAAAGATACACCTCTTCCAAATTAACTTATTTGAGTTTGTAACATGAAACAGCAAAGTAAGAGGGTGACTTCTAGAGGGAATTTATAAACTTTTTTTTTGAAAATACGTTTCAAAGAATTTCACTGAAGCTTAACCCCAAAATAGGAGAACTGAACAGCAGTGCTCAGTTCAGTGTCTGGATAGTAACAGACCAGTAAAACTCTTTATCTTGTACTCAAAATTAAGCTGATATAGGAAAGCTATAAATGAGCAATCACCTCTTCTAATTTTATTCTTTATTAACAATTCTTAAGGATACTATTTCCTTTTATCTATTAATAAGACAAAATTTGTCTTAAGCATCTTGTCAAATGGACTGAAGCAGGATCAAGAGTGTTTTGTATCAGCAGAGCCCCACAACTCCATGGCAATAAATGAAATCAGATGTTCTTTGACTGAACACTGTAAACACCTAGAACATATTTCAGAGTAGCTTCCAGGGTCAGTATCACAGTATGAATCTCTTTTTGCAGAACTACGTAAGTCATCTCAAAACTCCAAATACCACTATTCTTTAAAAACCAGTGCTGAGGTGGTTATTCAGGGTCAAAAGGATGCCTGAAAAGAGAACTCTGCGGGGCTCAGCCCACACACGCCATTCAAGATCCAGTACAGGATGCAACATCTAATGGTAAAATACATTAGGAATTGCTTGTGGCCAGAGGCAAGCAGAACTACTTCAACTACAACAGGTCAAGTATAATCAAGAGCAATGTCCAACAGGCCAGCTTTATTCCTCCTCCCTTTTCTATTTCAGTTTCCAGTCCACATAAATCCTTGGCATTACTCTTCTCACGTCACTTTTGTCTTTTACTGTACAACATTTAGAAACCACAACATAACACCAAGAGGTGCCTAAAAAACGGTGTATTTTGGCTTAGATGTAGTTAAGGACACTAAAGATGGTTATTTCTCTTGGAAATCTTGAGTCTGGAGTGGAGGGGCCTGCCTGTGCCATCTCACTTCAGCTCCAACAAGTCATACCTTTAGATTTTACTTAAGGGGTCATGTACTTAGTGTACACAAACTCAAATGTAAAAGCCAAAACTCATAGTCTGTCTCTGGTCAACAGATGTAGAGAGATTTACCACTTACATATAAGTGGTTTATATGACACAGTTTATTGATTTTTTTCTTTGGAGATCCTTCTCTTTCTGAGTCTTTGTGATCCTACTTGATTTTTGTTTTTTAAAGGCCTTACTGTCTTTTTTTCCCACATCTATGGCCAGTAAAGATCCAGACATTATTTGTCAGGGCCACATGAAAAATGAATGCTTTCAGACTATTCTCACAAATATTTTAGAAGTACAGAAGAAAACCTCACTTTCACTAGCGTAATTTCACAGCAATTCCATTAACTTGCAGTATCTTTTGATGTACAACATCCATCTGAGATAGCCCTCACCTCTATCTCACCCATCCTTAGCTCTCAAAGTGTATAAAACCACAAGGATATTACTCAGGGCAGTTTGGGTGGCAGAAGAATTTTGTCATTCAGTGGAGGGATGGATTAAGGAACCACAGAATGAAAGTTTCAGAGAAGATCTTTTCCATAAAATCATGCAAGAGGAAGGAGCACAGCACACATGCTCTGGCAGGGACAGGAAGATGCCATATGTGTGTCTTTGGAGGTGTAGAAAAACTATTAGATTTCTTAGCATGATGCTATT
This sequence comes from Dicrurus megarhynchus, assembly GCA_013399195.1. NCBI lineage: Eukaryota > Metazoa > Chordata > Aves > Passeriformes > Dicruridae > Dicrurus > Dicrurus megarhynchus. Next base: position 204,603 of record VXAD01009665.1, read on the forward strand.
CTGAAAAATCTGGTTTGCTTACAGGATTTTAAAACACACATGTTCAGACTCCCACTTTATATCTACAACTAAGAGAAAGAGGGACACAACATTCAGTTTTCTGAAAACACAAGGCCAAGAGATTCTTTCTCCAAAGAAGTATGCCAAGACTTAGTCACTACCACTCTAATACCCTGATAGCAAATTCAATCTTTACAAATACAAAGCAAACATCTTTAAGCAAATTATGAACATCTCTGGCCACACAGATAAGACTTACACTTGTAAATTACTTCTCTAAACAGGTGTTATATCAAATCTCCACCGAGTCCAGGATAGATGTGTTCAGCCTGCCTTAGGTGATAATGAAGCCTGAACCCGAGAGATCTTAGTTAAATTTGGATTAGCTGTTGATGAAAACCGATTTGATAACACTGCTTATTCTAGACCTCCCTCAATTACAGTTTTTCCAGTCAAACTTGTCACTGCTGTTCCTTCTTTCCAAGAGCATTACTTTCAGTGACAGTTTTGTTTGCAGTGTTACGTAGCATTGGTACATGGACCCCGTCAGGTCCTTCCACTTGCCTGAGACAAATGCTGGATCATCCCAGGTCCTCTCCATCTATGGGAGACTAGACACAAAATCACACTTAATCCAGCATCACCTCTTGCTCTGGCTGGGAGCCTGTCAGAGCTGGGAAGTGCGTATCTCCTAGGCATGCTGAAGACAAACACACTCCAGACAGCCCCCACTGCGAAGAGGTTTGTATTTCACTTTGAGCTACTGATCAAACGGAAGTATTTTACTTGGACGTAGATCATTTGGATCTACACTCTGTCCTCTGCTAAAAGCTCTTTAACTCTTGACTAACTCAGGTCATGTGGATTTTTAACTTGGCATAACTTGCATGTGTCCAAAGCCCCTTCTCAAAGCAGTCAAGTCAAAGCCTTACAAAGATCTGAAGTGTACCAATATAATCTAATATTCTGTACTACAAGAATGCAAATAATTTTCTTTAATAATTTTTTCTTATGGAAGTTGGTTTGCAACATTACAGTAATGATAACGACTACACATCCAGCAAAGTATTTAAGAATAACTGATGTCATTTGCAGATTTATTTCTCACCTGTCTGATAAGCACTGACAGCGGAACTGAAACTTTCACCTCATCCGAGGTGAAAGCATTTGAGCGTGGCTCTTTGGTTTCCATTTGTAGCAACCAGAATTTCCAGCCATTTTTTCACCCACGTACTTGATAGATTTGGGCTTGTTTCGTCCAGACAAGACCAAATGTATTCAATCCATTACAGTCAAGACTAAATACTTACATATGGTTTCCTAATGTTACTCATTAGGACATAGACGGCTACAAATGTGCTTCCTTTGACTTCAGCTGTCTTTTATTCTTCCCTGCAGCTTGCTCATTTTTGTTAAAAATGAAGAAAGAAGTCAAATTACTAAGTTTTCATTTTCCACTCTTCCTAATTTTCAAAATTATGTCATTTATAAAGCCCAACTATTCTGTGACAAGAGCTTTTTACACCATTTAACAGGACCAAAATCTTGAACGAGTAGAGATTTTCTTTTTTGTTTAATCCTCTCCTGCATCCACCCACTTTTCCTATTTTCCACTCCTTAATTAAATTTCAGGTCAAAGATCTTTCTGACTCAAGATATCCAAATGTTTTCAAATTTGGTTAAAAAATTGTGCAAATCCATTATCCTATATTGTCATATCTAACCAGGAGACACTCTCCTGAATTATTTGAATATATGGACAAGATTTGATTATCTAAATCAAATTGCTAAACTCTAATGCACAAGGGAATATATATATATATATTTTAAAAATGTCAAATATGATTATAGTATGCTCAAAATAATTGATCAGACTATAAGATACTAATGGGCAGAGGTTCTGGAAATGGAAGTGACACTACTCTAATCAGGAAAACAGCCACCAGGAGATATAAATCTATTTATGAGGGTTTAATTTTGAGATTATAAGTGCAAGAGACAAATATTGACATCCTCCTGTCATTTGTTGACAAGCTGTGATAGAGAGAAGCCCTGTCACTACTTCATCACCATCCACGACTGCTCTGCATCTCGCCTCCAATGGCTGACTTGCATTTCCAAGTCCTGATCCTGTCAGACCTGTTTGAATTATCCCAGTTTTTCTGCCATGAGTGGTGGCATCCTACTCAGCAAAAGCATACCACAAAACGGTTTGTGCTCAGGAAATTGAACTATATGAAAAGCAATAATTTCAGGAAAAACGGGATGGGATGTAGACTGTCAGCTAACAGTTCTTGGTCTCTTTGATTATCACTGTATCTTTCACAGTGAAAACTGGTTTAAAAATCAGGAAAAACAAGATGGACAACCTTAGACCCGTTCCAAACAAGAAGCTGGTTAATTACATCAAACATTTTTTGATGCAACTAAAGCTCTTTGTGCTGTCCTCCTAAGTACCCACAGGACAGAATAGAGAGCTGGCTGCCCCAGCACCTGCTTCATGTGACACTAGACTGAAAACTATCAGTACTGCCCGGAGTTTGGCCTATGTTTCTGGTATAAAAGAAAAAAATCCTAAAGGATCTGCTGGCCCCTCAGATTCACACAGCTTTTGAAGCAGGTGAACAACAGATCAGTAAGAGATGGTGTTTCCACCTTCTTTCTGCTATTGTTGTTGGGGGATTTCATGCTTTTTGCCTGGACTCCCCACTACCTGTGAGAGATCAGACCTGGTTTTTTATCTAATACTGTCCTTCAATACTTTGTTCTCCCTTGGAGATACCTGTCATGGATGGATTGGCATGTATCGGAAAGCCTCAACCAAGCTTGCTTCACAAGGCTGAACTGAAAGAATTTAGAGACTAATTAAAAAGGAACTTAAAAGAGCAAATCTTTCAAGTGTCTGATAATGCCAGTCTTACGCAAGGGTGCTGCAAAACCAGGCCCTGCCCTGACTTAAAGTGTACCTTAAACAATCACTTCTGAGAGTGAAGCGGCTCAGTAAGCCAGAGGTGTCTGTCCACCAGGGGAGTTCCATAAAAGCTCTCCAAGTGTCTGCCAATAAAGGCTTTGCCCTGGTCACACAGCAAGGCTGTGACAGAAGCTGGTTGGCTCAGGTTTTTTAAAATAACTAATATCAACATAGTGAAAGCTATCCTGAGCATCAAGAATAAATTCCAGCTAGCAAGCAAAGGCCCAGCTTCTGGCATGCCCCTGCTCCACCAGCCTTTGTTACGTGAAAGCCACCTGCAAGGGAGACTTGACCCTGGAACAGGCAAGGCTCTACAGGAGCATGGCTCAGTAAAGCAGGTGCTGCCAAATGGGGGGTGCTGAGGCACCACTGGCCAGCCTTCCCCTCCATTTCAGTGGGTGACTTTTGCAGGTAGCTGTCTTTTGGCTGCCACCACCTACCACCCCTCCCCTGTGCACAGGAGGTGGCATGTGGACTGGACTGACGGACGGAGAGTGCAGAGTATCACTGCTCTGACCAGTGTCCCAAAAAGGACTCCCCAGAACACTTGTATGTCTCTCTTTTTTGAAACTGACCTTTTAAATCACTCTGCCAGTGAAAACTGAATATGATATTTAAAGGAAACCTGCAGAACCTGCAGTAACTTGTGGATGATAAGATTTTTTTTTAAACTCTTTGAATGTGACTTCTTCATTTACATGAGTGGCTGAGACAGCCAGAATGTTAGTGTGCATATTCACCACCTCCAGACTCCATGCTGGACAAAATGCACTGGAGAAGACAGTAAACAGAATTTCCTATGCCAACTCATTGAGCTGGGAGACATGCTAGCATACAACCCTAAATCCCAGAAATGGGATTTGCTTAATCAAGCAAGCTTTGCCAGAAGATGTAATCACACACCGCAGAAGATTACATTAGCCTTTTAGAAAAAAACCCACACTTAACCAACTCCTGAAATTCTGCTTTGGTATTTGCATTAAATCCATGCAAATGGTATGGGCTTCAGCATGTGTTTTCTCCCACACCAAAGCAGCCAGATGGACAGCCAGGGATGTGAGAAAAATATTTTCTGCTAAGCCTGAGGGGAGATGAACAAGAAAAGAAGCCCCCATGCGCTTCCCCAGAAGTCCAGTGCATACATCCCACCCCCCCATACTGTGAGCCTGGTTTTCACAGAGCTCCCTTCCTTTGACTGTGGAGAAAGCAGCGGCCTGGCAGCCAGTGGGCAGTACTCCTGCCAGCCCCTCAGCCACAGCCAGGAAGTGCACCTGGGGTGCTCTGTGCTGTGTCAGAGCAGGAAAAAGTCTGGGGGTCCCCACCTTCACTGCCCTGCCATCCAGCAAGGCCCTGGGAAGAGGGGTCACCCTGCAGCATAGCTGTCAGTTATTGCAACACAGAAGGTGGCTTTGTATAAACAGCTTTTGTTCCACTAAAATTCATCCACATGAGCGTGCTTCCCTCCTAACAGTTGTTAATGGATTTCATTACAGTTTTTCTCCTTTTTCATGTACATTCCTCCCTCCACGAAGAAGGCATTGGAGCAGCTGCAGCCAGCTGTGGCTTCCCCACTGGGACCCTGACTGCTGCCTCTGAGACACCAGTGACAGTCCCGTGATGATGGAGAGCATCTTAACTGCAGACAAGATTGCTTGCTGCTGCCGTGGGAATCTGGGCAGCAAAGCACTGCTCACATTCCAGCCAGGGACAAGATGAGTGTGCCTTACACGCTGCAAGAAGGAGAAGCACTTCATTTGAATTCAGTGGGGCAGAAGAAAATTCATCACATAGAATGTTTAGAAAAGCCTCACCCGCTCTGAAGTGTTTCAGGAATAATGTTCAAAAAATGGTAGTTGTACCCTCCCCATCTTTGCTTTTTCTAACTGAGGAAGGGAAAGACAAAACATTCATTGTCCTTTTCCATAATTTCTAAAATCCAGTTTTTGGGTGGCTGTTAGCATCCTCTCTGCATTAAATACCAGAATTCACCATGAGTCAAAGCCTGGTTATCTTTGCTTGGACCAATCTCCTAGGAACATCAGCCTGGAAAGCATGCCCTGGGAAACAAATCAGTACTTCCTGACACGTGAAGCATCTCAGCCAATAATCCCTATTAGGCCAACTAATGTGGATTTCTTCACTGTTTTACTTTCCTAATTTTACAGAACACAAAGAAAGTACATTCAAATAAGGATATTTCATATGTGCATGTCTGGTATTTCACATGTGCAGCCACTTCAGAACTAAAACCCAGATGTTAAGAATGTGAAATACCAGATATATACAGATATTATCCAAGTGATCCTATGAGGACAGAGATATAACTGGGCTGGCAGATACACTTTCAAAAATTACAGGTCTTGTACAAACAGAGAAATCTCCTCGCCCTTCTCCATCAAGCAGCTTTTACTGCTTGGTTAGCTGGTATTTTTTAAGTTCAGTCTTTCATTAATTCCAAATCCTGATAAAGCAAAGCTTATTTTGCTTGGACATAAGCTCATAAAACACAAGAAGAGCTTAATGCACAAATGTGAATAAGTTAGGCAGTCATTTAGATATTTGCTCATTTAAATAAGGGGCACTCTTTGCATTAATTTAATGTCGTCAAGCAAGCATGGGAGGCATCAAATGCTTTGGCTTTTATGTTGCTCCTTACTGATATAACAATAATTGCCAATATCTCCTTTAAAAATAAATAAACAAAACCCAAAAAACACTCACCATGCTATTTGGGGGTTTTATAACAATATTTAACAGAGGAGAGAGCATAAAAGGATAAGGGCCTGAAGTCATGCCTCCAGGCAAAGTACATATTTACCACCCACTATAAACTATGTGCAAAACCACTGTTGTTGGATACAAAGACAAGACCAGTCAAGGTCTGCTGGTACCTGTGACCTACCTTCTCCAAATTCTGCTCCGTGCTCCTGTTCTTCAGCTACCTCTTTGCTGCAGCTGCATCCCTGTCCTTCCCCTGCCTGCTGCTCCAGCCCCTCTCCTCTGACAGCGTTAGCAGTACCTCTCACAGTACTGCATATTGCCTGCTTGATTCATCACTGAATCAACACAACATAAATCCCCCAGGCACACCACAGCACTGCCACATTAATGCTTTATCTATGCTGCAGGAGCATCTTTTAAAATGCCTAGAAAATCGCTTTAGAATATCATGGTTTTGTTCTTGCAGCACTCTAGCCAGGAAGTGGTTAAAACGAAGGTGAAAAATCACAGCAAATAATCTGAAAGACTGTATTCCCATCATGTTTGCCACTTCCAATCCTATTTTTTCCTGTACAAATCTTTGTGCAGTTGCTCTGTTGAAATTATCAGGAAGGCTCTGGCTTTCTGCAGGTGGAAAAGGCCAGAACCTGATCCTGAGTGCAGGAGCAACACCTCTTCATCCACCGTGAGCCTGCGGTGCCACGTCAGTCCTTTATTTCTCCAGACACGCCTGCTTAGAAAGAAGCTTTTACAGGAATTGTTTTTAAAAAAAAAGTTTAAACCCTGCTCTTGACATAGTCTTTTTCAATACAGATGGGAGTTCATACGAACCATTTGTCTTTCACATTTGTGTTTTCAGCTTTACAATTTCCATTTGCTCAAGACCTCTTATCACATCTCATTCTTATTTTAGCGCTAGCCCTAAAAGAGTTACAGAGTTGATTATTTTGATTCAGCATCACCCTCCTATCCTCAATTTGCCTTAACATGAGAAAGACAAAAGAAACAGCCCTACCCCTCCATATAATTTTATGTTCTCACTAATAGTGTCTGAAGGGCGGATAAATGTGTGAAAACAAAACAGAGCTGCACACGTGCAAGGGGAAGGATTCCTATCACTGCTGAGAGCCCATCTTCTGTGTTTTCTTCACTTGGCAGTAAACTAGAGACACTCCCAAATGGTGACAATGAGCAAGGAAGTTTGCTTTGCAAACAATTCCTTTTAAAAAAGCCTTGCAAGGAACTATTTGATAGTGTTAAAGTTTTTGTCTCTTAAACATGCAATTCTCTACTGAAAGCAGATAACGTTAAGTAAAGTACCGGAAAATGAAGTGGCTTAAGATTATACACAGTCAGTTGGGCTTTCTCTAAAGAAACACTACACAGACCCTTTACAGCCTGTGAAGCTGAGTTTCTAGAAGCCAAAAGAAGCAGAATGGAGTAACTGAAGGCTTATGTCAAAGGACAGCAGCAGGCAGGACCCCACTCAATAGGTCTGCATTGCAACTGCACTAATACCCTTGTTGCATAATAGGGCAGGAGCAGTAAATAGGAATTAAAGGGAAGATTAATTCCTCGTGGGTTTTACAGCTAAGAGGCATATTATTGGGGCAGCAACACCAGCCAGGAAGTTTTGATCCCGATGGCTAGCTTGGTCACCACTCCAAACCAGACCTTGACTCTGCGAGGTCACAAGCAGGACACCCTGTGAACACTACAGATGAGGGGGCTCCGGAGAGCTAATGTGGAAAACATGTAACAGAGCATGCCTCGTTCAAAGAACCTCATTTGTGGCTTTAGCTTTTGAAAGGAACAGAAATAAAAGTGAAGAAATGACACTAGCAATGCTTGCCATCACTGTCAAGAAGTGAAATCTACTATAAAAGCTGAAAAATTATAAATACAAGAATTTAGGAGTGTAGGAAGAACTAGGTGAAACCAGAGCAAAAATGTGCCTTGCAACAAAGCTATGAAGAGAGTAACAAATAGAACTGGCAAAAATCAAAAAATAAAATATTGAAATCATCAAGTTCGGATAAAAACTGCTTAGACTTAGCAACAGGTATGACAGAAATACACCTACAAGGTAGAAAACAAAGCAAAATGGACTTAGCAAGAAATGAAACTATGCTAAATAAAGCCACATTAAATTCTGTGCAAGTTGTGAAAAATTCTTTGGCCCCCCCCACCTCTTTTTTTTTTATTAAATAGTAGAGCTCGCCATCTGTTTGTGGACAGCACACAAAAAGAGTCCTGAAGCCCTGTAAAAATCTGTACCAGAAACGTCCATTCTCACTCTGGTATCCCATAGCACAGCCACACCAAGTTCAGCTCTCCATATGTCACTGAAAGTGTTTCAAGCAAACCAAGCAGCTCTGCGTGGGGAGTTGCAGGATCCCTGAAGAGCTCACGCGTCTCCACCAACACTGTGCTCCTCACAAACCCCAGCACCCAAGGAACAAATCCTTTCGGCACTAAGCTCACCAAGGGCCTTAACAAAACCATCCCCGCCGTCCTGTAGCAATGGGTGTCCCCCTGGGTGTGACCCCGTGGCGTGGTGTCTCATGGACAGCCCACCATCCCCTGGCCTGCCTCGGGGGGCTGCCTGCCTGGGAGGGCTTGCTGGAGGGGAAAAGCCAGAACATGCAGAGAAACTGAGACAAAAGTTCTTTCCTCATTCTACCCTGTGCAAGGATCTGAATCTTCAGCTTTTCTGGCAAATCATCACCTTTCAAGTTTTTGTCCTCTCCACCCCAAGCACTGCTACCGTGAGCACTTCCAGGCTGAGGAGACTGCCACTACATCAATATTCATCAAGGAGATCCTGAAGAAAGTTCATTTATTTTTCAGAATTATTACAGTTAATTGGAAACATCTGCTACAACTATCTGTATGCCAGAAGCATCCCCATCTACTAGGCAGTCTCTGCAGGAATACCCACTCTGTCCTTTCTGCATAGGTTTTGCCAACGGCATCTTTATTGTCAAAGACAAGACACCATAAGACTACTCGGCCAAATGCAGAGTTTAAATTGTCTCTGCTCATTTTCACACAAAGTAGTAACATATGTTGTGCTGTCACAGCTGTGAAAGATATTTTCATCTCCATGTTGGCTTTTAACTGCTTTCTTGCAGTGAACCAGGTCAAAGAGTTTTGGGAACAGTGCTCCCCCTCTGATACCCAGTAGCATCCTTAACCTAATAGGGTGCTGCAGTGAGAATATCCAAGCACAAGCAATCAACATTTTACATTTGTATTGAGATTCATGTCAATACATTACATGAATGTAAGTACATTATTTAATGTAATGTGAATGTTGACTATTTGTTGAAGTATTTATGTGAATAAAGGATAACTATTTGAATGTCCAGTGGAAAAATGTTCCTGTGGGGATAGAATACAGCCAAACTATGAAGTATTTGTGAATTCCAATAAATATTCACTGAGAGCTAGTGAAAATCTGGGCTGGAACTTACAAACACAGAATTTCTAAACAAGCTGTCAATCATAATGAAAAATGCATGTGCACACTGGACTTTCTAAGTTATTATTAGCCTTCTGTCTGACTCCATTGTAATTTTCTTTTTAATAGGCTGAAATGTGAGGCATGATCATTTTTAGTAAAAAGATCCTGTCAAAATTGTGAATGATTAATGAAAACCACAATGTCAATTTTTTTTTTTTTAAGGAAAAAGATGAACAAGACATTCATATTAAGGAGTGAAGCATTGTTGTATCTCTGATGAAGTGAGATGAATGTTTATACTACAGACCTTGCCCCTAACAACCAGAGACTTCTTACTGGCTGTATGAGGCAGCATGATAGAAAAACTTGTTAAAAAGGTAAGGAGTAATAACTCAGAACCTCCAAAGACATCTTTGAAGCAGATGCTCTTCCTTGAGATGCCAGACGAGGAAACCTTGATCAGGGAGAGAAAAAAAAAAGCAAAAAAAAAAAAAAAAAAAGCTGGTGTTGAGCCAAATTTTTTAAAAAATTGAATTTCTATGGGTAAAATTTTCACACAGATGGTCACTACGAATTCTCATCCCAAACCAGATTAGAAAAAGATTTTCTTTTTACACGAAGAGCAGAAATCAATCTTCTGTAATATAATCTTCTTAGGTCCTTGCCTACCCCAAGGGTAAGAAGAACCACAGATTTCTTGTTTAACAGTGTGGGAACGTACAGTTGTTTGTCAACACCATTAAGAAGTTTCAAGTCATGGTGAACAACTTGCACACATAAACAGACAGAAAAAATGAACTGTGAAAAGCAAGAAGGCCATGTAATGTCTGGATACATATTTTCATTTGGCAGAATTGTGATGCTGATAGTAATAATGCAAAAATAATAAGGCCTCTGACTGAAAGAGCAAGTATTCCCTTATTGCCTGGAACAGAGTAGTTCCCACACTATATTATAACCACAGCAATAATTAGGATGTGAACTTCTGGTTCAGTTTTCTTCCTTTCGTGTAATGAGGTTCTGAGGACCTTCATCAATTCATCTCATGACTTCAAACCGACTGGTTTGTATTTATTTCTGCCTTCCTCAAGAAGAGGCAATGATAAGGCAGACAGTGATTACCAGTGAATATCAAGAGATATTAAGTGAATAAACCCATGAACCTCAGTGTTCAGGTTAAAGGTCGATGCCAGTTAAGAAGTATTCTTGAACCCTCATGATACTGCTATATAAAAATAATACAACTGCTCTGCAATTTTAAGGCATAATCAAGTAGAAAATTATAGAGTGAAGTGCATGGTCCCTGAGCACATTCATAGGTCTTTATGCCATGAAAAATAAAATCCTTTCACTCATTTGGACTGTGAAGCAGCTTTTTCTCAGAGAAACTGTGGACAGTGGACAGTGACACAGCTTCCTCTATCCCCTTGGGGAAAGCCCTGATCAAACTTTTCTGGATTCACTGCAGAAATGCAGAAGCTGTACTCACAGGGAAGTGGGAGATGTGCCATTTCTGTTGGTATTAAACAGAGCTAGATGATGGAAAGAAAATCACACATTCTCTGTGTCTGTAGCATCAAGTCACTCTTGATTCTCATGTTTGTTGGCTTGCCATGCTGCACGTCTGACACAAAAGACAATCTTACTCTCAAAGCACAGTAAATCAGCAAGTAAAATTCTTGGAATAACAACACTGAAATCTGTCCAATACTTTCCTAAAAATGCATATTAAATCTGCTTCAGCCAAGGAAACTTGATTAATGTGTTTAATACATTTGGAAGAAATAATAATTCATGTCAAGAGTAAACAATGCAAGCATGGAAACTGGGTGAGAATAATGCAGAGAAAAAAGAAAGGAAGCACATGCTTCAGGATACAACCCCACTACCGATAACCATTGTCATGTCAAACCCAAAAGCAAGCTTCATGTGCCCTAACTGGAGTAAACTGTCATCTCCACTCATTCCCAGTGTGATAGTTAAGGCAAAACGAGCATTAGCATATGAATAAACGAAACTAATGGCTGGATGGTCTGTGAAAACTTAAATTCTGCTTTTTCAAGATTAGGGAGAACAGAAATTGTGACACATGCTTTCTCCTGAAATCCACGGAGCCCAACAAACCTCAAGGGAACACAAGCAAGGAGGGAAGACGAGCAGCGACAAGAGCAGGGAGGAAGCAGTACCTGCTCCGATCCAACGCAAGCACCACGAGCTGCTGCCCGTAGAGCTGCTGCCCGTAGAGCTGCAGGCTGATGCCGGGGCCCAGCAAACCACCCACCACATCCTCCTCCGACACGCAAGCTCCTCCTCAGTGCACCAAGGTCCCCTCCCAATGGCAGTGTCCAAGCAGCAGAGCAGCCATGCCTTGCTCAGAGCACAGTGACAGCACCCAAGGGTACCTGTAAGTGCCTGCCCTTGGCATCATGTGCTGCTGGAAGTCAACTCCATTGAACAATTTAAGAGCTCCAACCTGCCTTTGGGAACTACACAAGTGTGGGACATAGCACTTACCTCACCCTCAGGACACGGCTCTCTCTTGTCTTCCAAGAGCAAAACTTATGTGCTGTCAAAAGGGATTTTTTTCTATTTCTCTGCAGGCAGGCCAATATTTAGGTTGTGCTTATGAGCAGTGATGGCTAAGCATCCAAAGAGGAGCAGAAACTCAGCACATTCCCACAGCAGCAAAGGGCCTGGGATAAGCGGATGTGACTGACAACCATCCCTCCAGGAGCTGCAGAGTTTGCTCTCTCTTAAGTCTTCCCCTTTCCTGCTGTGCTGCAGCTGCGTGCACAAGAACACATCATCCTTCCCGCTGCTCGCAGTGCACAGACACAGACACCACTGGGGAATGCTTCAAACACGTGGAAGCAGCTAGCAATTTAATTAAAACATCCACACACAGAGAGGCACATGCACATCCCATTCCTCAAGAGAAACACCTCAAATAAATACGGGAGCACAGGACTGCAAGGAAACTCACAAGTTCCTCCTATGAACTCCATGATGCTCCAACCTAAAGCTGCTCTTCATTTTTACCTCTGCTACACCTGGAAAAGTCTGTTAATGAACCTCAGAGATAATCATGAACTGGTTTTTATTACCTGGCCTCACTCTCCTCAGAGTAAAAAGCATGGCCTTGCACACTGCACCTTTACATTTCATGCCATATCTATCACACCAACTCAGAAGAAAACATCCTTGTATGATGCTATGATCCTCTTCTGAAATGCCAGTGACTCTTACCTTTGAGTCACCTCTAAATTTGTAAGAATTCTGACACCTGTCACATTCATAAGCATACTACTGCTTATTTATGACAGTGATAGGAAAATATTAAACATATTTCACCTCCTTTGAGGAATTTAATTAGCAGATTCCCTTTGGCCCAACACTCCCATTTTAAGACAAATATTTACATCTCCTCTTTATTAATTTCTCTACATATTTAAAATTTCTTCTTCTATGAATCTCCTTCTTCTCTTGCCATATTGATAGATGTCCATGTGGGTACCACATTCAAGTTCTTTATCAAGATTGAGATGAATCGCATCTATTGCTTTTATTTAGCAACAGAACTGAAGAAGATTAAACAGCTAACCTTGGCACAAAAATATTTATTAATAATTTTTAATTTTATCCCATTTTCCACTAGCTTCCCTGACTTTATTATCTTGTTCAACATTTGTTCTAAAATATTATCTACTCTAGAGGTTGGCCTAACAGGCTGTTATTTTCCCAAATCCACTTCCCCTGGCACCATCTCAGAATCTGAAGTTTACATTTTGTATTTCTCATTCACATGCCCCATTGCTCAATATAGTCATTAGAAAGTCTGCAATCTCATGTAACAAAAAATGGCTTTCCAGGGAGGAGCAAAAATGCTTTTAAGAAGTAAAATCTATTGACCTCTCACTGCAAGCGTCTGGAAAAGAAGTGATGGATGTTGTTTCTCTGCCTTGTCCCTGAAACTGCACTGCTGTTTTAATGTTGCACTACGCTGGTTTTCTTTAACAGCTAATATGGGAAACGTGGTTCCTTTTAAAGAGGCCTCCCAAATCAAACCTAAAATCAAATACCTTCCTATAACTTAATTTAGTAAGTTAAAAAAGTCAAGAGTCTCTTCACCACCAAAGTACTTGTCCAATTCTCAATAGCAAATTTAACTTCTGTCATCTGGAGCAAATGTGTATAATGCAAATGGCATTCAGAAACTGTATTGCACTTTGAAATTAAACCCACTTTTTGCAGCTGCTGCTTTAAACATCATCAGTCTGGAAATGAAACAAAGCCTTGTCTCACTGACATATTCCTGCATTAACAAGAACTCCAGCAAGTGAGTTTAAGTGGGTTTGGCCACCAACTGTGGAGCTCTGCTGTACATTCCACTGTACACTAGTCCACAACCTAATTAACAGCCCTGCAAATATTCCAAATATCTAATATTATGCACAAAGACGTAATTAGAAGTGTGTGTGAACACAGATATGTTTGGGAAAAAAAGAGAACAAATGTGCAGCTCCAACTGATAGCTTTATTAACTCCTTCTCAGTGGCAGTATCATACACCAGGGTAGTGAAAGGTTAACGCATACCCCACACTGTGACCCTTCTGACTGAATTTAATTGCATCCCTACCAAGGATATAGCAAAATGATAGGGTGCATCCTGATTGATTTTCTTCCTTGCAGACCACAAGAGCTCATTTCAACCAAATCTTGCCATTAAATTTACAGCACAACTGAAAAGGAGCTTTGAATTATATACACCCTAATCTAATATTTGAAACTGTTTATATCAAAGACTCTCTCCATTATAAGCTGCAAAATCCCTATTTGCCTCTTCTGTAAACCCACTACACTACGTACAGCATTATCCTTCGATTGTTAGTGTGGTTAGAATGTGTGTCTAACATTGTCAGAGCCATGCTGTCAAGTGTTAAAGAGCACTTTTAGGCATTCTGCTCCTGTAATCCTTGGGGATTTCAGTAACTACAAGTCAGGGGAAAATCAAAGTAAAGAGAAAAGACAGGTCATCATGAACCTAAGTGCAATGTAATCTCATGATAGACATTTCTACTCTACATGCACAACACATTTAGGTTCTACAAGAATTTTACTATCCTTACTTTAGTAAAGCTGGGACGAGTATCTTTGTTAAGATACCAGTGCACGGTGAACTACCTGAACTGGAAAATTTTGTCAGAATATTTTATACACTGTGATCACTCTATAAAATATTATATGCCTCATTATATCAGGGTTTATTCAAGACTTAAGTTCCTTTTGTTTGATACCAACTCAGATTTTTTGTGAATTTTTCATTATTCTTTAAAATAAATTTTTTGTGATATTTTCAGATATTCAATATTAAGACTAAATTCTGCATTAAAAATGCCCATGGGAAACTTTGAGATATGTGTCTGTTTTAAGCAGTTTCCACTCACAGTGGATGAAAGTAACAGCCAACCACGCTGGGATTTCAGGGGTTTTTTTAAGGAGGTAATGGCAGGAATATTTTGTTATTACTGTATAGGAGTTTTAGCACTCATCATCACGGTCAGAATGGCTCATCTGCATTAAAGTTCTGAAAAGCACTGTGCACAGCTGAACCATCACTTAGATCACTTCTGTTTAGAGGAACAGGAACTTGGACGAGCCCCAAATTATGGCAGACCTAACGTCTCATTTGCCAGCACATCATCTGTATCAGAAATTACTTTAAATGACAATACTAAAATTGAATTTGTCCCATGTTTAACATGCCCATTAAAAGGAAATCCTTCAATGCCATTCACTGAGTCTCAGATGCAGGGAGTCAGATGCCCCTGTGGATGGCCACAGCCCACCCTGACTTTGATAACCTGTAAATGCTGGGGAGTCAAGGAGGAACTTCCCACTCAAAAACTCTCACCTTTACAGGTGTTCTATTTTCATGAGTCCCTGATGCACAGTTACTGAGAGTGCTACCACGAGCCTCAGAAAACACTCTGGGGAGATGGGGATAGTCTGGCCTACAAGAGATTTTGTCACTTTACCAAGACTCAATTTAAATTTCACAGTAAGGCCATACCCAAAGCCATGCTGGAGCCTCCTGAAGCCTTCAACCACCCCTAGATTCCCCTGGATGACCCTCAGGAAAGAGAGCACAGTGGCAGCAGAAGGTTGGGGGTAGACCTGAGGCTGGGTGAGTTTCACAGAGATTTGAGCAAAGTCAGTGCTCTAACAAAGCAACCTCCTGAGAGATCACTGTGAACCTGAACTCCTAATTTCTCATTCAATTCATCAGAATGCAAGTGCAGTGTGAACGACTCCACCAAGGCAAAGACAGAATTAGCCTCATCACACATGCAGCAGCATATGTCTCTTTCAACATGCACTGCAAAATAGATACTGAATGGAAAACAGATGATTTTTAACTTCCTATTCTGTCTACCGGTAAAAAAAAATAAGTCTCAAAACCCTACATATCTTCATGTAAATTACTGTATTGCAAAGATAAATATCAAAGTTATGCAAGATGCTAGATAAGTAGAAAGACTTTAAAGAACAAGGAAGAAATAAAAACACCTACAAAATCTCCAAAGATAAAAATCAAACAGTTTATTTGTGTTCCCAGGAAAGTCCAAAGCCATATATTAGCATTTTCCTCTGGAGGCAACTTTCTGCATATTGAGAGCCAGCCTAAATAAATGGCTGGCTTTTCTTCTTAGAATATTTGGGGAGTCTGCAAATTTTTTTCTCCTTTGAGAAAATAAACATGAAAAACAATGCAGGAACAACTTCATACAAGAGTAGTGAAGAAAAATTCAAATACCTAGTTATAATTATAAATGAAACTTTGGCCATGCAAAATCCATACAAAATGCTATCAGATGGAATGTCTGCCAGCCACTCCCCAGAGCAACAATCACAGAAATCTACCCTTGTCACCTCCTTGCTGATCTCCTTTCCTCACGCTTCATTCATGCATTTTACGTGGCTTTTTAGTTTTATTCCCACGTTTCTCTCTTAGTCTTACCTTAGCCCATTCCCTGCTAGATCCCCGGGTTCTTCTTTGGTATCCCAAAATCTCAGCTGAGGACTTGCTGGTATCTACCATTAGAGGCTCAGGGGCTCCAGTCAGCTTTAAGCTGCAGTAATTTTTTCTACTCTGTAAAGCCTGAAGGGATAGTACTTTTCCTTCCTTGCTAGATAGTAAACATTCCCCTTCCAGTGGGCAAACAAATTATCTTCTGTTGTTTGTAAAGACACTCAAACAATACCCTTGTTTACCTTTATAAATGTCTTTGTGCAATCCCTAGTCTAGCTCAGGGAACTGAGCCGAAGGTGGTGCAGCTGACATACAGCTGACAGGAGCACGGGCCCGAGCACCCAGAGAAATCTCTGCCCAGCAAAGCACAGGAACAGTCGCTCTGAAGCCTGAGTTTGGGCTAAGACAGCAGCAGCAAACTGGATCTCAGGACAGCAAGTATCTTTAGTGAGCAAATTAATTTTTACTCATCAACTCAGCAGAAACATGTTTTTCTGCCTCCAGGGAAGGGTGCAACGTGTACTCATTAATGACTGTTTATACAGATCAACACTACCGCTGTAGTAATTCCCCACCACCACCACCTTACATGAGGTATTTTGTGACCAAAGTGTTGAAATCAACACTGCCAAAGCAACATTATTTGAGCAGTCAAGTTAAGCACACACACGTTTCAAGGATCAGAACTTAATGAGGTTTTTTGGTTGTTTTTTTGGCATGAATACAACAAACGCTTCAACACAAATATGACTCCGGCCATGCAAAGTACAGAACTCTGCTCATGCAATTAGCATCTACAAGCACAAGTAACTGTTTGTAAGAATCAAACAAGTCATTACATATTATTAGCTTATTTCATAAATAGACTAATTATTTCTGAAATAGCTGCTTTCTTAAACTACATGGCCAATATGTAACCTGTTAACCTTCATTTACCAGTGTTCATTTAAATGAATCCTACGAATCTGACCCAACTTCCTTAAAACCAACAAATCTTTGCACATGGCATTCAACGCATCCAAATGAAAACCAGTCTACTGCCATTCCAGTCAACAAGGCTGAGGACAAACCAGTACCTGTAACCTGGTCACCAAAACCTCAACTGTGTGATGTGCATCAGCATACACATTAGAAAATATAAAGCCTGTTAATTCCTAGGGTCCTTCTGAAAATGTGAACACATCCACTGCTCACACTGCTTCGTTTAAAAGCTGGTTCTAAAGTTATCAAATACAGTTTGAAACTGAAGGTGACTGAAATGTTTTGCACTACTATGTCACTTCCTAAGAAAGCTGATGTTGGAAATATTTCCCAGATGTGGGTTAAGATTTCCAGGTGAACAGAGAGAGCAGGCGAAAGCAGGAGATGCGGGCTCCTGACCAAAAGCCACTGACGGTCTGCATTAAACACCATTTGCCCAGGATGTGTCAGACAAGAGACCCGAGGCTGGGTTCCTGTTGCTACAGGAAAGTGCCTGGCCAAAATACTCGGCTGCTCTGGCAAGAGTTTCTCTCCATATTGTTTCGTTAATGTTTCCAAAAGTTTTGCTTCTGTATGAAAAAAAACCCCAACCCTTCAAGTTTCGGATCTCTCACTTTGCACCAAAATAAATTGTGGGGTTTAACCAGTCACACCCACAGACAACCAGACCTCCAGTGCATCTCCTGGACTACCAATGCACAACAGAAACTTAATATGAACTTTTCGTAACATTTAATATAAAAAACTTACCTAAATATCTCCTCCAAGCTCTGATTAGTATCTGCCATACTCAGATTATTTTTGCTTTTTCCGTGCACTTTCCACATTCAGAAACATTTTTATGGTTTTAGGGTTTTTTATGGCATCAATAGGCTACATGAGGAATGAGACAGACAAAACCAAAATGTAACACAAAAGGTCTCTAAAATATGCTGTAATGTTGTCAGCAACAGACAGTAACTACAGAAGCATCATGGAAATAATACAGGCAATAAACTGAAGCTATGTGAATATTTATTTTTATTTGCAAGACAACTCCTGAAATTATGAGATCAATTTGGCCTTGTTTTTCTCTCATCACTTTTCAAACTTGTCAGAAGGAAGTGTAAAAACACTGCAATCAATACTCTCTCTCTTGCTAGCCTGGATTAATAGATTTATGTTAACTGCAGACATCTACATAAAAATACCTCTTAGTATCTTCTTCCACAGGACTTCTACTGAGGATGAAATTCTGACCACACAAATAAAGTAAAAGGAATTTTTTTACTTTATATTTTTTTTAATTTTTTTAAGGAAAAACTTACCTTGTAGCACATTTTCAGCAAGTGTCTTGAAAAGGTCTGATTGCTTCCAAAGGCTTTCATCTTGCTATCATGCAGCAGCTCCTGACTGAAACAAGTGACCTCGGGGAGACTCTTGGAGGGAATGGGGATCACTCATCTTAGAAAGAGTCTCCTCACATCAGACATGCTTTTTCATACTCTCTTTACTTCCAGGCTGGATTGCATGAAGTATCAAATCTCTGCAGCTCCAGCTAAAGGGATGGGAGTTACCAGCTCCTCAAAGGTTCACACTTCTCGGCTGTGGACAGGACAGCAAGACACCTGCTCCCACTGGGACCTGCTGAGTCTGCTGGGGTGGTGCTCAACTTCACTTTGGTTCTCTGAAGAGCATCCAAAAGTGAAATAACAGAAAGACAACGAGCCATCACCCACAGCTTTCAGGCAGGGAGAAAACCAGCAGAAAAAGCCTCAGCCAATGTATGGGGATTTTGCAGCATTTGACATTTCTTTCAATAGCATGAACTAAGCCCCATAAGCATCAAGTGAAGAATGAGTTGCTTGTCCTGGCTAAGCACTGAGCTTAGATAGTGGGATAGAAACTAACAAGAAAAATCATTGAAAATGCAGCATCTGTTGACATTTTCCAGCATGCACTGACCTTTCCAGTACTATTACACTTGGCTTTGCAGCACAATTACAGTTTCAGCCCTATGTATCGATAAGGTCCTCATCACCTGAATTCTACCTGAATCTTTACACTTCTCAAGAGAGCAGAGAAAAAGGTTTGTCTGAAACAATATTCAGTTCGGTGACACCAAAAAGACCTGCTCAGCTGCTGGGGTTAATTGTTCACACCACTGCACCATGACCTAGCCAGGTAAGTAGGGGGAAGAGGCTGACAACTAATGTGAGGATGATTCCTCGTGACAGTGACAATAGTAGGTAGCTAAAGAGCACAAAATGCAATATTCAAGGACAGAGCCTTGAAAATGACCCTTGCAATCACAAGCTCACCTGAAAACCAGAAATCATTTCATGGTATGTGAGAAGAGTTCAAGTTAATTTGTCACGCTGACCTCAGAACCCCACACTATCCATTGTCTAAGTCAACTTACGAGGTTATAATGGCTGGTTTTGTTTCTAGCAAACCTACAAACTTGCTTTCCTTCACTTCTCCTCCTCCGCTTATTTCATATGCAAAGGTAATGCATTTTATTACAGAAATAAGGAAGATCTGCATTAAGTCATGTCTGCTTCAGAACTCAGTTGGCTCCCCACCAGCTGGAATCTATTATTTGATTAAAAATGTTGTTGTGCCAGCTGCCATGCAGCACGTTTCACTACTCTGATTCCAGGTGGAATTCAATCCATATTGAAAATGTAGTCTAGCATGAATCAGCCTCTTCTCAATAGTAACGCATACCTGGAAAATAAAAGCATTAAAAAAATGCCACAAACCTAGCCCTCTTAGACCTGGCCACCCCAACCTCTAAAGCAGAAGGTGTTCAGTGGGGAAGAACTTCAAATTTCACATATTATAAGGTAGTAATTTCATAAAGCAACGTCCTAATGATATCCTCAGGTTTGTTTTTAAAAGTGATCTTTCTTAACATAAAAACCAACCTAACTCCTCTTCCACCAGAACCAGTCCTGAAATAAAAGACAATTGCTGAGTTAAAAAATTAAAAGCTTTTGTATCTCCCTGATACAGTGAAGTATTTACTAGTGGAGGGTAATTATTAGAGAATGTGCCCAGAGTAAAAGATAATTTATAGTTAAGTCTGTTACTACTAATTCAGTTAGAATGAGACTGTATTGGGCAAAAAGCCCATTTAATTTGAGGGGGATTTCTGCCTGGTGTGGACTGCAGGAATACATGCCAGGAGTATATACTGTGAAACAGCACTAAAAATGTTGCTTAGCTTCTTGCAGTGCAAGAACATTAGAAGCTTTAAGGCAGTTATTTGCAAATGCATACTTACAATATAGAAATACTCTCAATAGAAATACAGCAATGGCATGTTGATAGGTCTGATTCTTACCACTCTTTTTCTGTTACCCCAAAGCAAGTTGCAGACTACAGCTTCAGTAGCTCTGAAAAAAGTCCACTCTTAGCTCTGAAGAAAGTTTATATTCAATGGATGTTTGCAGCTTTCTCTGTTCAATGGATGGTCATAAAGTTAAAAAGTTAAAAGGTTTTGATGGCTTCAGACAAGATACAGTCTCTTAATATGCAGACATAAGAACATGCAGAGGTAAGGCTGAAAGCTGAAGCCCACACCATTCCTGGAGGTGTCAAGGCAGAGTGCTCAATTTATTTAGAAGAACTAGGTAAATATCATGTGGATATTTCACTGATTAAACTGATAAACAACAGTCAATCTAAATTCCCAAGCGGCAGTTATGCCATGTATAAAATAGCTCAAAGAGAATCCAGCAGGCTTTAGTCACAGCACTGAACACAACTGAGGGGTCAAATCCCTGCTGACCCAAGCTGCTGTGCCGTGATGTTTGCTGAGACTGAACGGATGCTGTGAGCGCGGCCGAGCAGCCCAGTGTGTGCACTACAGAAAGTGCCACGGTGATGGGCACCTTTGCTGACAGTGTCTGCAGGGAAGCAAGCCCCTGAAGCTGGAGCCCCACAGGTGCTGAACTCCTCTTCAACCCTGAACAGGGATGCCCCATTCAGACTGTCCAGAGAAACAAAAATAAATGAAATGTGCTGCATCTTAGAGATCTTCCTTTCAAATAGATTTTAATTCAGTTTGGGAAAGCCTGACCTAACACTTCTGATTTTGTGGGTTTAAATTATTTCCATTTCCAGACCAGTTATACGACTTCCTCAATAAGCAAAAAATGTATTATTTAATGTATTTTTAAAGACTGAGCTTTGTGTATTTTAACTTCTCATTCTACATCCTCTTTCACACAAAAGTACAAAGTATCATAGTGTAGCCCTTTCTACGCTTGCTCAAGCACCAATTAGAAATGCAGTATGCATGCACACATTGACAAACACCCCATAAATACAGAAGACCTGAAAATAACCTTTATGCACTTCTCCCATTCACTAGCTTTTCTGGCAGCACAAGCCAGCAACCTCAATGCACCATCATCAAATGAGTGAACTCGCCACGGGTGCACTCCTCTTGTCTGTCATGCAAAATGGAGATACTCTCCATGCCAAAGACACAAGCCTCCAGCAGTACCTGCTTTACTGAGAGAGAACAACAGCTCCTCTAAAGATATCATGAAGAGGATTTACACCACTGGAAAGGAACTTTGGTTTCTCCTGGGGATGCTTGTTTCAAAAGTGTCACAGACAGTGACATTTAAAATCATGATGCTCATATACACATAAAAAAAGCCATACATTGAGATTTAGCATGATTTCAGGAAGGGAGCCCTGTATAATAGGAGTACAAGTCCCAGATTTTCTAACAGAAACCTTAAAAAATAGATGCAATGGTAATTACAATATTCCTATCCCAAATAGGAGCTAAAGATTTATCCCACCCTACACTGGCATGTATTGTGTGTAGGCCTTACATTTCAATAAAAGGAAGCAAGTGCTTTTAACAGCACACTACAGAGTATACAATCTACAGGAAGGCTATTATACCTCAATAAATATTTGCTGACTAAATGTACTATTGCAATTAACATAACCCTTATTGAAATCAAAAAGGGTGCTGAAATTTAACTAAATTTTAAGAAAACTACTGAGTAGTAACAGCTGTAAGGTATCTCATGTAAAAAAAAATCATGTATATGTATATTTCTATTTACATTTCAATACCACTGGTGTAAAATCCTCCATATACGTTGCAGGTGAGGAGGAACCTTCTGTGATTCCAGTGCAAAACCACCTGAATCTGTCCAGGCTGATGCTCTCCTGAGAGGTGTGGCAACACAGAGAGCTCATGACTGCCACACACACGTGCCTGAATGATGCCCTTGGAGCACAGCTGCTGAAGCCTGCAGTCCTGCCTCAGCCTGCCCCTGCAGCCCAGGCACACACCATGCCCTCATGTGAAAGCTGGTGGTCTACACAGTGGAGCAGGTGAAGGCTCCTATATTACTAATTTTCTGAGTATTGCCAGCCCATAGGATTGTGTTCCCTTTCTTCCATAATCTATAAGGCAAAAAGTCACCACCACAGGAGACATGAGAAAGTGTTAGGATTTAAACTGGTAACACAGGTTCTGGCAAAGAGCTCCTACACATGCCTGGGAAAACACTGAGTAAATGTCCCATCCATACTCAAACCTCAATTTCCCAAGCTCCTGATGTGCAGCAGTGCTGAACATACACCTGCAAATGGAAGCTCCAAGAGATCTGAAATACTAAGGAATGCCACAAGCCCTTCTTTAGTTAAAAAAAAAAAATCTGTATTTCAGCTCAGATATTTCATAATTATCAGAAATATTTTAAGAATATTCCTTATTAAGGACATATGCCATAATTTTTCACCTTTACCATATGATAACATCTGTTTTCCTCACACAGTGCTGTAAAAAAGTCTGTGGCAGTTGTGGAGCACTGAGCCATCACAGTTATTTTCTCTTCACTGTGTTATGGTAACATGGAATCATAGAATGATAGAATGGCCTGGTTGGAAGGGACCTTAAAGATGATCTCATTCCATCCCCCTGCCACGTGCAGGGACACCTTTCACTACACCAGGCTGCTCAGAGCCCCATCCAACATGGCCTTGGACACTTCCAAGGACAGGACATCCACGACTTCTCTGGGAAACCTGTTTCACTGTCTCACCACCCTCACAAGAAAGAATTTTTTCCTGATACCTAATCTACTCTCTTCCAGTCTGCAGCCGTTCCCCCTTGTCCTGCCACTATATGCTCTTGTAAAAAATCCCTCTCCATTGTTTTTTTTTTCAGGTTCCCTTAAGGTACTGGAAGGTCAGAATTAAGTCACCCTGAAGCCTTCCTTCTCTTTTACATGCTGAACAATCCCAATTCTCTCAGCTTCTCCTCCTAGGAAAGGTGCTTCATCTCCCTAATCAACCTGGTAGCCCTCCTCTGGATTCACTCCAACAGGTCCATGTCCTTTTTGTGCTGGGGACCTCATCTAGCAGTCCCAGGCAGGAGAGCAGCACACTGGAGGCTGTGCTCAGTGAGAACAAAAAAGATAATTCTCACCTGGAAAGCCACATTTAAACATCAAAAAAAAAGTCCAATAAGTGGATATGGATTGTTGACAAGGAAGTAGGAGGAAACAAAGAGACCACATCAGTCAACACAAGAGGCAGTGGCTGTAACACATCACTAACCTACTTTCTTTTTTTTTTTTTTTTTTTTTTTTTGCAGGGATTATGGCAGAGGAGACTCTAAGAAGGGATTTAAAAGGAGAAAATGAGGTTAAGTGTGTTGATGTCTGTCCACAGCTCATCCCTAACATCAGCACAGCAATGAATAAAGCCTGCAGATGCTGTTTTGACACAGCAGGTCAGTGACAAAGCTGGTATTGCAAATGAACTGGAGGCCTGTGTGGATGGATGGGCCAGAAGGGCTTTGGATATGAAATCAGACTGCTTCTTTCTACCATTATTACGAGAGAAATATATGAACATTACAGAAACACTCACAAGAAAACAAATTTCTTTTAACAGCAGGTTGGAACAAGGTAAAAGCTACACAAGCTATATGTGGACCATGCTTGACAGTGGACTGAAGGATGGCATTGGTTCACAGCCACAGGCAGCCCTAGGGCTGGCTGCTGAACATGTCTCAGTCACAGACATCTCTGGAGGAAGAAGCATGCCTTACTCAACAACTTTCATGGCTCGTTTTTTAAGATCAGGACATCATTAACTATGCCGGTTTTTATAAGGAGTTACTATCTTCTAATGACTCCTAACATATCTGTACACAACAGCTGGAAACTTCTGCATTCCATAACTAATTCTGTCTTTTATAAACTGATTTACAAATGTACTTGCTATTTAATTCTGCTGGAAAATATTTAAGGCAGTATTTTTTCTGTCACCTCCTTAGCTCAGCCATTTACCACGCTGAAAGAGCAGTGGCTAAGGGGCCCATTTGAGCTCAGCAGCAAACCTGGGTCTTAAAACACATTTGCCTCTCACTAGACAATAGTCTCAACAGCAGTGCAGCCTTTTATCCCACTGACCCATGAGATGGGCTAGTGTTCGCCATCCCCTTACTAAACCTCTGAAAATACCTGTTTGTGTGGTAAGGCTAGGTGTTTTGCCAAAGGTATGTTGACATTAGGTAAATTATTGAAACAAGAAGGTAAAAAGTAGAAAATGGCAACAGACATCATCTTTCCATACAAGACCTTTTTAACAGTGGTTTACAAATCAACCACTTTTCACCAAAGGTTCCAGCACAGCATCAGAAGAAAGCAATTTTAGGAACGCAACAATATCACAAAGTCAATAAAATTCATTCTGCTGTGCTGCACTGTATTCATGCAAACCTTAGCAACAAAATGCCAGTTAAAAATGTGGACTACCCTTGATTATTTTGCTTAGTGCTCTTCACCGTGTCCTTTAAGAACCAGTAAGAATCAACACCCGAAGGAAAGCCAGGAGGCAGCATACTATCTAGCTGTGTACCAGTGTCACAAATCACTACAGACTGGAAAAGCACACCAGCTGGAGTCCCAACATCCTGATCACACAAATACTGTGTCACGTCCAGCCCAGTCTTTCATCCGTTGTGAGGGATTCCACCAAGCAGAGCCTGGCTCAGGGAGACCAGCAGTGCTTTCCAGGCTCCGCCGGACACAGGGATAACATCCCCACTGACTCCCAGGGAGATGCTGTGCTCACAGGAAGACCCAGCTGCCCAGAAGGGAACTCAAGATGTGTGTGTCAGCCTGAAACTGAACTCCACCCCACAACTGGGTCGTATGCTCAGACTACAGCATCCTGTAAGGTTTTTATAAGACACAACTCACTGTACAATAAAATAAGCCTGCAAAATTATGTTAAATGAGCCACTCCCCTGCACTGACTAGAGCTGGACCTTGGGCAAACAGCTCTGGTGCACACATCCTCTGCCTGAGTGTCCTGAAGAGCGCTCCAGGCCGGCGAAGCAGAAAATGCACATATTCGTGTTTTAGTACTTTATCTGGGGTGGGTTCTCTTCTGCTGTCAAAAGCCAAGAGTTATGTTCCTGACAACAGTAAGGACAGGACTAAATAAAGAAAAGAGTTCAGAGAGGCAGAGAAATGCAGCTGAGCTTTTGATGAACAAACCTCATGAACTGACTGGCTACCAGCTATCCAAATAGATTAAAAGAATTATTATTACAGCTGCAGTTTAACAGTTTGGAAAAGTGACATTTAAAAGTCATACATAACACTGTCACCTGTAATACTATGCTGTAAATTTGTTATTTAAAACCTACTTGTAAATACACAGCAACTCTTGCAAGTTATTGGCAGCATTCAAAAGTACTGGCAAGAGCAAATAAAAATGCATCCATTTGGGAGAAATTAAGTATTCTTACGACTTCATGTTCTCATCAGATAGCACGCATTAAAAACATGCCCATTGCAATGTGTACAACAGCCCAGAAAAGTGTTGGGTTTCCTACACTTTCTTCAGATTGAGTCAACTGAAATTAGGTTTTCAAACCCATGAAAACCAGGCATAGTAAAAGACTGCAGTGCTTTCCCAATGCCATCATACACCAGAACACTGTATCTGAAAGTTCATACATTTGATTTCCTAGAAGATACTACTTTTCCCTTCTTTTTAAAACCATACCATTTCCCAGGGAAAAAATACTCATGTGAGCATGTTTCAGGCACTCTTACTTGTCCTGGATGGACACAGATTATGCTGTCCCAGTTGAGTGATGTAAAATTGCATTTATTGTGATTCTTCATGATTGAAGAGCTCAAAGCCTTCCCTGGGCAAAACAACTATAAGGTGTTCTGCAGACCAATTTAAGGAATACATGTGAATTTCTTAGCTTCACAAGGTTAATGTGTGACTTGGTTTCACTGTAAGTAACACAACCTTCTTATTAACCAAGAGAAAGACAATAATTTTCATGTCTATAGAATAGAAATGAATTTTCTTACATTTCCCCTCCCCCCTCAAAATATGCAAAGCAAATTTTGAAATTCCCGATTCAATATATATCAAAGAAGAAAAAGGTTCAAAGTCAAGTCCTAGAAAGTCAAGAAATGCCAGAACAAATTTAGTTCAGCTCCCTTGCGCTTATACATCAAGATGAAATATTTAATTACATGATGACATGCTATTTTTTGACTGCATTATCTATGTTTTAAAGAACAAGAAACAAATTCCATAGTGGCCTGATTGGACCAGATGTTTAGATGCTCACTGCATTTCAAATATAATACTTCAGTAGTTATTTATCTTATTGAGAGAGGTATAAAGTCAGATTAAAATTTTCCTAAGATTACCTGATCGTTTGATTTTTTTTTTAGTAGAAAAAACATTACTGGAAATAAAATGTATCTTCCACCAGGAAATACTGCTTGATAGTATGCTGTGATCTAGTTTTGAATGAACAAAATCAGAACAAATCTCATTTGGCCTGATTTTTTTTTTTTCAAACAGGTCTATCACAATGACTAACTTATCAAAATATTTCAACTCGCATTCTAAAAATACCAGCTATTTATTATTTTACTCTGCTGTACAGACATCAGTCTAACACTCAATTAGAGTAAGTGGCAATGAATCATGCACATTTTAGGAATGTCTTGGCTCTCTGAACAACCCTGGGGTTCTAAATCTTTATTGATAGAAATATCTTACTTCCAACAGAAATTTACATACAAATGTGCAAATCAGGGCTAGAGCAGCAAGCCTGTGTTATGGCTAAGAGGTGCCTGGGCTTGGCTAGCTGCCTTCAGTGCCTACTTCCACCTTGGCTCGGATAATTGGAATAAAGATGAATGAAAATTTAGGCCTGCAGTTTTAATAGTAACTATTTGTTATTTAAATTTCCTGTTCCACACTAAATGATTGCAAGAATGTGTGCTCAGAATGAAAAGGCTGCTCTCTAGCATCAGCACATTGATTTCTTGGGGTCCTTGCAAAGCTTTTCACATTGTTTCTGGACTACAGCTCTACACCCCTCTAACTGCCTGTCAGACATCATTTCTGCTTTATGAATAAATAATATGATGCCCAGGGGAAACATTGGGCCAAGACAAAAAAATCAATATGTGTCTAGCACGTATTAGGCAGTTGTTCAGCTGAAGTCTGTCTCAAATATGTGGAGTAATTTTAATAACAAAACAAATTCTTTCTACACTGAGCTTAAAAGAGGGTTATTAAGAAAGCACTACCACTATATCACCGTATATCTTATTTGAAGATTAATAACATTAATTCTCCTAAAATGTGAATAAATGTTCTGATTGCAAAGTATTTGGTGATTATTTGTCTACAAATTTCAAATACTCATGCTACAGAGAAATGGTAACAAGTGATTTTTTATTCTGTTCCTCTTGGAGTGGTGCGGGTGCACATCTGCGTAGTAAAGCTGTTATTACAACTGACTTGTTTGTTATTTTAAAAACATCTTCCAAAATCGCCTTTTTTTTTTTTTTTCCAGAGGACCCAAGATCAAAAGTGAAACAAAAGCAGGGTAAATTAATCATTCATGCAGCTCTGTAATCGTCTTAGTCGTTCCTGCAACGTAAGCCTATTTTTGCAGTCGGCACAGTTCCTGGTTCAGTCCCCCACCATGCCCAGATGCAAACCCGTCACAGGAATATTTGAATCCCTCCACTTCTACAGGACCTGTCTAAATAAACAGGCCTAACTCCTGTCACGGGGCAGTTCTTAAATTCCTTTGTATTATGCCTAAGAGGGGCTGGTTATGTTAATTGCACCATACAGCAAGCAGCATTGTAGGAACCACTGCTCACTTGCTCTCCCACAGTTTATTGAAGGTGAACAAGCTTGACTCCTACACCTCCTTCCTTCCATGTGTCCTTCAGCACCAGGAAAGCTCAGGCTGTGCCAGGCAGCAGCACTCAGCCCCTGCTGACAGCACATCACCCCCCCTCCCAGTTCACTGATGGCCAGCAGGGCTGAAGTCTCATCCATCCTTGCCTCCTCAAAAACGTTGCCTTCCCACCGTGTTCCTTGAAAATATAGATCTCATGCTGGAAAACAATGAGGAGATGGACAGGTTATTCTGGGACAAGGGGCAAGCTGCCAGTGCTCCCTGGAGCTTTCATGAAAGCCACAGGCACCCCAGGTTCAGCAGCATGGCCAGGCAAACAGAGAAAGCAAAGAGATACAGACAAACTAGCAAGCTGCAGTCAGACCCATGGATGACCTCTGAGATCCCTGACTCCGAGCCACCAACATTCAGCTCAGGGACATCGCTCTCCAAGGCGGCTTTTTCACCCCCCTGCTGTTATGCAGACCCTTTAGTGCAGATCCTCCCCGTGGGAGCTTGCTGACAAGGCGGCTCCTCCTGTTACGTTCAGTATAATGAAAAGCACAAACTTCATGTATTTATGACCCTTTCAGACTGAGGAGCTGCAGCTGAGTGCCCTTGCCTGGGGGTGCTTACTCCTGCAGGAGAGCCAGCCATCTGGAAGGGCAACCTAAAGAAAGCAGAGGGAAAACCTGACATCTCAGGCAAAGAAACCTGCAGACGTGCAGAAGCTACTACTGATGGTGGCAGAGCTACAAGGTATCTTGAGGCTCACACCAGCCAACGTGGTGGAACACCAGCACTGATAGAAAATGCTTTTGCCAACTCAGAGGAAGTGAAATGATAAAGACAAGAGCGGACTTCTTAATCCCCTTCTAAGACCAAAAAAAAAAGAAAAAAAAGGAGCAAACAAAAGCCCCACAACAAACTCAACCTAAAAAAAGCCCATTAACAAACAAAAAACCCCCACAGCCACTCCTCAAAACCCACACAGGTAAAAAGGAGAAGCCTCAGGCTGAAGCTTGTGTGGATTTCTATTGATTCTGAATACCTACAAACCCCAATCCCCCGGTGCTTGCAGCAAAACAGCCAGAAAGGAAACTGAAAGCAGAAGAGTGGTTTCCAACAGAAGCAAGCTGTCAGCTGCAAGCACCAAACCATGTATCTATCCCGTGCAAAGTCTCTCTAAAGAAATGCCCCTTCATCCCTTCTCGCTGCCTTTCTGGCGAGGGGCACAGCCAGGTCCCCGGCAGCGCTCCCATGCCAGCAAGCCCTCTCCAGCAGGCACCTGGCTCACACATTTTCCTTCAGCCACTGGCCTTGCACCTCTGCCATGCCAACACCAGGCCAGACAACCCAGCGCAGAGACACTGGGAACACGGGCAGTCCAGTGTGATGCCCAGCTGTGGCCACCACACATGTGGAACAAACCAGTCCTGCATGGTCTTTGCAAGATGTAAGTTACAGGGGATGACCTGCAAACACCTCTGCTGTCCTGCTATGGAGACCTACCCAAGAGACACCCAACCCTGCTCTTCACCCCTCATATGTCCCTCACCCCACCTACCACAGGGTATCTATGCTAGATACCACTCCTGTCCTTCTACAAAAATGACTGCACAACATGTATTTCTGCCAGCCCCAGGAGAGAGGACCACTTGATCTTGGACATTTGACACACGACTCCTCGACTTGCACTTTCTTATCCTGTCGATGCTATTTAAATTAATAATTACGCTTCCTAAAACTGACACTGGCTGTAGCCTCTCAGTGCTGCCTTTGAAAGCCATAGGAAGCTCAGGGAGGAGCCTCTCAGTGAAACACCAGACCTGTCTGTGCGTGCAGTGCCTGGAGATGTGGTTCCTGACTGGCTGAACAAAGTCCTCAGTTCAGCGACCTCCTTTATCACCTGTCACACCTGCCTTCTCCACCTCCATCTGAAGGTACTCCAAACCACACCCATCAAGGGACCCATGGAGGGGTTTGTTTTTTTAACACAGCCCAAAATCTGCCAGGCTAAAGATTGATACTATTTCACCACCAACACAACTTGTTGAAAAAAGATCCTGTCCTCACCTTCCAGTCTCACTCACAGCCAAACAGCTGCTTCTGGGCTGTACTATATATCAGAGAAGTACATCCAGATTTCTGAAAGACCCTAGAACCCAAATAAAACTTTTTTTTTTTTTTCCCAGCTCTAAGGTTCACAGCTTTTAACTGAAATTATGCTGCTCTGGACCTACAGTTGCCCTCAGACGGCACTGTGTTGCTGTCTAATGCTGATGGAGGATTAGATGGCACGATAGTATCTGTTCACAAGTTCTGATTTCCTGTGCAAGCGTTGAGATTGTGCAGGTCTGTCAGACATGCTTCAGAGTCATCAACACATTTTTATTGCAAACAGAATTTCCAAAATGATGAGCTACTCAACAGAGAAGAGAGAGAGAAAACCCTCAACTTTCATATGTGTTTCATTTCCTGATCTGAGTATCTTTCACAGAAAATGAGAGTTCAGAAGTGAAATACTTCATCATTGACAGATTTAAAGACAACTATCACAGACCTCTAGCTTCCATAGGGTAAGACACCAGAAGCATGAGCGGTAATAAATTGATTTTACATTAATTTTATCTCTAAGGTGTCTGTACAAGCTCATGGATTTCTATGTTCATTTTAAAGACAACTATTCCCAAGAAGCAATGATTCTATGAACCATATTTATGTTGTATTTATTTATGCCTTTCTCATGAGCTCAAAATCTGGGACTGAAGCATTTCTGTCCTACACAGAGGTAACAAAAAGAGACAGAGAGGGACTCACAGTATTCACACAAAGTCATACAACCAGCCACTGTAGCTTAGGAGGTACCTGGTCAGACAAGTTGTGGTAACCAAGTATGTTATCAGAGAAGTGCACTCCATTTTGCAAAGGAAAAGTTAAACCTGTCAAGGGTTAAAAAAGTTAAGCTTGTCTGAACAATCCAACTTTCCTTCAGGAAAAGCTAGGAACATGCAACAGGTCAGTTAGCACTGTGGGGTTACCCTGAAAGGTTTTGTTTGCAATAGTACCAATACGCAGTAAGTAAAGACCACTGTCTTGGGGTGACTTTATGATGTGTATTCCCCTATCTCTGTTCTATGCCCAGAAATTAACTTTGTGCCTTTCTGTGCCTTTAAACTGAGCCTGAGGGGGAGAGAGAAAAAAAACGAGCGAACTTTTCAAAACAGTTGTTCAAGGACACGGACACACACTCCTCTGCTTCTGCAGCAGTGAGAGTGGAGGAAGCACCCTGCTTGCTTTTCAGCCAGCTTTCAGCTCCTTTTCTCCAGAGGGAGATGGAGAGTTGAACTTTGTTTTCTTGGGACTTTGTTTTTTTCCCCCTTTTTCTCTTCTGGACTGTTTCAACATCAGAACACACCTGGAGAATTTTCCACAGAGGTGGGCCCATGCTGACCCAGCTCCGAGGAGGAGAAGAGAGACCACACCTACAGAAGGACTCTGAAATCTTCCCAGGTTTCTCTCCACAGCGAGAGGTTTTATAATTTAGCATTATTATTCTTTTCCTGTGTGTTTGTTAAATAAATAGTTTTTTATCTCTTTCACTTTTCTCCAAGGAAATTTTTTTTTCCCCGAACCCGGTGGGGGAACCTGCCTTTTTCCTGAACCTGCTTTTCTATTGGAGGATATTTTCCTCCAAATTTGTCCAAACCGGAACAACCTACTTGGTATGCAGTAGCAAAGCACTGATTCCTTGTCATGTTTCAAGGCTCTTACTGTGCTAAGAAAGGGACTTGAAATCTTCCCAGTATTTCTCAACTCGGGCACAAATAGCGTGCATTACATACAACCAAGTCAAGTCCAGTCTGGTACCACACCATCACTTACTAGTAACAACCACCCAGCAAGGGCTGGGATGCTTGGAATTAAAATTAACTTCAGTGCTTGAAATTAATCCTTTGGCAGGTGCTGGGAGACATTATGTAAGAGGCAACCCAATATAAATTTGGTGTTGCTCAAATCTCATCAGACCTCCAGTAAATGCATGTAAGCAGCACCAGCCTGCCCACTGAAGGCTGGTCTCCATGCAGAGGTACCAGCTCTGCCCTGCAGACTGCATGCCTTCACCAGCTTCCTAACCACAATATTCTTTACTGCACCCAGCACAGTGGGAGAGCTTTGTAACTTGAGCATGAAATACGAACCCCCAGCAGTCTATTTTGTTCAGTTGCTGTCCACACCCACGGTGACCTCATTAGCTATGCTTTCAAACAGGCTTTGAGACGAGCAAATGATGTATAGATCTGCAGCATCTACCACAACTGCCAACAGCAGAAACAGCTTTTATCAACCTGGCAAAGCGAGCTAAGACTGATTTCCGATGAGGTGGTCATCGCTTTGCTTGACCAGAACATTTGCACTGACCAAAGCTACCTTCCTGGGGCAGGAGAGCCTGTGTCAGCACTGCAGGACACGTGATGCCTCTCACGCAGCTCCAGGAAGAAAACCAGCTAAAAGTCTGGGATGCTGAGGGGTAAGGTAGAACTTTCTGAATGACCACACACAAGCCCATATTCAGCAGACTTTACCTTTCAGCTGGGACTGGTACTGCTGCTTCTTAACACACAAAAACAAGAAGTGCATTTTGAAAATGTATCACATCTTTGTTTTATCCACACACACAAGGGCAATCTCACACAGCTCACCCTGGATCACTAAGCTGTAAGCAACAGTTTCTATAAAAGCTGCTTGTAACATTGCTGCTAACCAGTTCAGTTGCTCAGCACTGGCACCTTCAGAAATTACAGGGGTCTTCAGAAAATGAGTTAAAGCTAAGCTGACCACCACAGGAAACAGAAAGCAGTTGCAGAAACAATTACCTTGTAGTCTCTGTAGGGCTTGATGTTCAAGTGAGATACAGTATTGACAAATGTTTCCACCTAGGCAGAAAAAAAAAATTTAAAAAATTCACAAGTCCAAATTCAATTATGCCACACTTTAAGAATATGACAGTATACATTATATTCTCTGGTTCATCAAATTTAAAATCATATACAGAGAAAAGCACCTTAGGAAATGGTTTTCTTACTATATTTAAAATACCCAAGAGTAACTAATACAGTCTTCAAATTCCCTTTTATAGTTTTCATCTGTAAATCATCTTTTGGCTTTTAAAGATCTGATAAAATTAGGCTGAGAATTAGAACATTTTTATTTTCTCACCTATGTAATGTTGCCAGTAATACAGGTTTCATAGACCAAATCAGAATTAAAGGCTCCTGTATGTAAAGTTGGGGTAGTTTATACTCATAAAAGTGACAGTATCTTCAGAGAGATTTCTGTAACTGCTTGGGTTTGATAAGTAGAAACTCATTGTCACTTAGCAACTGAATTGGTCTAATATCTAAAGAAAGAGCATCCAGGTCAGTGATGAGAGGTTTACCAGAAACAGAGAGAGGTAAAGTGGTTGCAGATTTTCCCTTGGCACCAGCCTTGGAACACATACTTTTGTTTATGGGATAACGGAGGGGCCATATGGTGGCAATTTGTCCTGCAATGCCTACGTAATAAAAATTACTAACTTTGGGCTTTGTTTTTTCCCCACTGCCTACATGAAAAATTAACTAACTTGGTTTGTAAATTGACTTAGCTAGAAGAAAGTACGTTCCATTCCCTGGACATTCACTTCAGATTTAAAGGGTCTTACACTGTTAACTTTGTAGGGGAGTAGCTCACTAGGGTATTTAAGAATGGTTTAAACCAAAGTTAGAGGAATAAATAAATTAGGCTCTCCAATACTTACCTGTAAGATTAGGAAACATAATTAACATCAAAGTAAGGAGAAAAAGATATAAAATAGACTATTTCCAAAGGAATATGCCATTTCTTCTACACCATTAATTTTCAGAAGAGACTCAAGTTATTAAAGCAGCTTAAGAAATCAGAGATACTGTCAGGCTATCTGCTTGTCCAGACCACAGAAGGATATATTAATTCAATTACTTCCTTTTGATGTAAATCCAAATTAAAATCGGTATAAGTTCATATTACAACTCAAACCCCGTGCACAAAGAATTTCTTTTTAGTAATCATTAACCAGTTGTTTTACTCATTCATACCCCCCATGTGTTTGTCCCACTCCCCCACCTTACTGGTGTACTCTACGAAAAATAAAGCAGTGCATGCTCCTGGAGAACTGTTGCTTAGCTACATTCTCAATTATCACAATGCTGGCCTTACTCATTCAGTGACAAGGTCAAAGCAATTGTTTCTTTACTTTAATGATGAAGTATCCTGTTTATAAAAATCTTATCTGTTTCCTACTTGGTAAAATATTGCACATTTCAGTCAATCATTGCTGGCAAGTCCCCAGAGAGACACAGTGTGAGAACATAACCAGTAGTGTTCATTTTTGCCCTTAACAGAGACGTTTTGTTTTTTCCCCCAACCCCACCCCGAATGTCAACTACCTCACGCTGACACACAGGCAACCAATTATACCAACATTTGTTTTCCTTCTCTGCTGTGGCCAGGCAAATATGGCAGAAATGCAGTAGTCATATATTTATTCTTATTCGTCCCCCCACCCAAGAACAAGCATAAGTAAAGCGGCAATTTTTAATTAGCGTTGCACCTATAGTCAGTGCTGTGGGAAAGATAAAGAAAAGAAGGAATTTCCCCATCACTTCTAAACACAAGAACTTTTTGGTTTTTCTTTGCCTTTGAGGGCAGGTGTTCAGCTGCAAAGACTGCAATTCTCCCCAGGCTAGTCCAGGCTGCTGAATATTTCATAGCCCCTGAGAAATGCAGCTGTAATCAACTTGCAAATAATGAAATGGGCAGCAATAATAGAGCAGAGGTAAAGTGCACCATTAGAAAGCTTCAGTGCTTTGACTGCTGCTGCAGTCTTGCTGTACCAATTTATTAGGTTATTTGATAAAATAATAATGCTATCAACTATGAAACAAAAATTAATGTTATGCCAAAAAAAAAAAAAATCAAAGCGTCTCAGGTGGCCAACATGAATAGCAAACAGAAAAAAGTCAGAAAGCATGCTAAAGGAGTCACATTCAAGACTGAAACTCCATTAAATGTATTAATCACATGCCAATTACCCACAGCCATGTTAGGGTATTAATAGAAACATAAGAAGTTACTTAACTCAGGAAAAGTTTCATAAATACTAAAATAAAACAGACAAAATCTTTAGGAAGTAATAAACATGTTCATCTTAATCATCTGTTGTAGAGTAACCCATCTGCGATCTTAACTTTTTTGTAACAGGACCTTGAGGTTTGACACTCAGAACTTCATCAGTTTATGGTGTCCCACCTGTATTGTCTGGTGCTGGCAAACACCAAAAGACAGCGAAAAACAGCAGTGGCATTACTATAACAGCATTTCCTGAAGCTATGATGTGAGCTAAGATTAAAAGTTCATCCTGAGAAACAGGATCGAGCAAGTAGTAGTGATACAGGTTGTAACTGGGTGGATATCAAGATGTACCTGTGAATTATGCAGGGAGGCTCCACAGAAGGTTGTTCTTCACCTCATTTCAGAAACCCAGCCCAAAAACCTGACTGCTCCTGATCTGCCCCAGGTTTCTGAGGAACAAAGCACAGACTGCTTGTAGAAACATAAGCTAATGCCACCGGTGAGGCTACAGTGGTTATGTGGGAAAAGGGGCAAGTTCATACACAGTGATCCACACAGATGGACAGTGAGACAACCTACCTGAGTATTTTTTATCAAGATCTCTAAACATCTTTATGAATTTGGATGGAGGCTGTGACTTAGACACAAACTGTCTACCCTGATCTGCATTGATAAGCACGGATAGGTTAGGAAATGTATTTCTTACACTTAGGAAAGGGCCCAAATGACCTCCTTCAGAGCAAAAGGAGCGGGGACTGAGGAAAGTATGGTCTCAGGCATGGTTTTTGCTAACCTCATGGTCTGCCGTGTATCATTAGCACAGGTGAATTCTACTGCCAGTGTCCAGACTGTAAAATATTAGAACAGAACTGAATATTTTAATTGAAAGGACCTACAACGATCACCAAGTCCATCTGCCTGACCAGTTGAGGGCTGACAAAAAGTTAAGGGCATTGTCGAAGTGTCTCCTAGACACTGACAGGCCTGGGGCATCAACCACCTCTCTAGGAAGCCTGTTCCAGTCTTTGACCACCCTCTTGGTAAAGAAATGCTCCCTATTATCTAGTCTGATCCTCCCTTGACACAGCTTTGAACCATTTCCCATGTATCCTACAACTGAACACCAGGTAGAAGAAGTCACACCTCCTTCTCCACTTCCTCTGCTCAGGAAGCTGTAGAGAGCAGTGAGGTTGCCCCGCAGCCTCCTTTTCTCCAGGCTAGACAAACACAAAACCTTAGCTGCTCCTCATGGCACATTTCTTCCAGCCTTTTCACCAGCAAACAGCTGGTGAAAAAGCTGTATTTCAAGTGATTCTGCGATGTGCAGCTGTGGGGAAAAGCAGCTGAGAAACCAACAGAGGCTGAAGAATAAACGCAATGCTCCAGTCTTGCCTGCTGGAAACACAGCAATATCCCAAAAGTGCCATGCAGGAGGTGCCTGCTCCTCCTATGGACCAAAACATGCTCCAGGGCAGAAAAGGGCAGACACTGTCTTCCCCAGCCCATATTTCCCCAGGGACCATAGGACACCCTGCTGAACCACAGCTCCCATGGATGCACAGTCCTTCCTCATCCTCCCTCCAAGCAAGGGCTGACACTCAGAGCTGCCTCCTGAGAGACACACAGAAGTAACACGCCCAAGCTGTAGGCAATTCACAGAAGGCTGCCTGTGCCTCCATTAGTTAACTCCTGATACTCACAAGAATATGCTGAATGTAATTCCTAGAAGTTAAAGGAAGGTCTGGATGCAGGACATGTTGGTAGGTTCACATGCAACACAGCACGTTACAAAGAGAAGTTTTGACAGAGGTGTGAAGTTGCACAAACACCTGTGCAAGCAGATATCTAACAGCAGGGGGAAATAAAAATTGCTAAATGCTTTGAGAAAGAATCTCTCCATGCAGGAAGTTTTCAATTTATGTCAGTCTAATCATCTTTTACATGTTTCTAAAAGTAATTCATAGGAACTCGAAGAATCTAAGCAGATTGTGAAAGAAATAAAATTGAAAAACACTCTCTTCCTTCAGTCCCTTTGTACTTGTTATGTTCTCTACAAAGATATGATGTATTTTCATTTCTTTCCTCACCAACAACAGATTGTGGACAGGCTCAGTACTGCCAGAGAAAATGTGGTGCACACATGTTCACTGCAGCAGGGGGAAACGAGCTCTCTCTAACATCCCAGAAACACATCACCTGTCACTCTGAAAGGAAGTGGTGTCTCAGGGTGATACTGCACCGGCTTAATTCCCATGCTTCGATAATTAAAGTACTCCTCCTAAATGTTATCTTCCATCTGCTGGAGAAGAGATCACAGACAGACCTTCCAGCCACACAGAGACACCAAAAATTCTCTTCAGCTATCAGAAAGCTCAGACATAACTAAGATGCCCTCATTCACATTCTTCTACACTCCCTCCTGCAAACACCCAAAGATAAATTACTCAGACAAACTCTGATTTGGACTTTAAATGTCACAGGCAAAGCTTACGTAGCTCATTTTTCCTTTCACTTTTTTCCCCAGGATGAAAGAATTATTATTAACTACCTGGGGATCATGTCTTCACTCTGCTGTGAAAAAGTACATGATAGACAGAGACAGACCTTGAACAATATGAGGCTGGTGGAACTGCTCTACAAGTTCAGCTATCCAAAATCCAAATATCTGTTTCAATGGCTGTGTATTTTCTGTCATATCACCAATCCTCTTCCAGATATCGGCATCCCAGTCTGGCCCTTCTGTAAAACGGTAAGACTATGCTGATACAGGCAGCTGTCATTTGTGAGGTGTCTTATTTTTTTGATTTACATACATAGAACTAGCCTTAGAGGAAGGATGATTAGGAGATACACACACACACACATGCAGTTCTACCATCAAAGGACAAACCATGCCCAGCTCCTAAGTGGGGCTCTCACTCCTCAGCTAACTCTTACAAAGCAGCAAGGCAGGCAGCAGTTCACTGCTCATGTGTCACCTCCTCCTTGCAACTGACTCTACTGGGAGCCCTGTAAAATTTGCAGCATCATATTAAATCTTTCCAAGACTACATATTTGCCAATATGTTGTGAAAAAGGACTTTGAACACATTCAAAGTCAAATTGGCACTTTGTGATGATAACTTACAGGAGGTGAGGCTAGCAGTGGTGCTGCCTGTTACAGCTGTTGGCCCATTTCCCCTTTCCAGGTAATTTTCAACTGTTAAAAAATGCAGCTTCATGCTAAATGTAATTTTGCGTATCTCCATTAAAACAGTGCACGTTTCTGAAAATAAAGCCAAAGAAAAGCACTTTTCACTGCACAAATTAAAAGGTCTTGGCATCCTTTTTCTTTGAGAAGCTCAAGTATCTACTCTTTGAAGACAGGACCTGACAAGACCCAGGAAAAAGCTTTATGTCAGAGAGATGCTTTTTACTGCCTTCTGAAATGAGATAGATGTACTCCCATGAGAACAGGAACTAGAGTAAGGAAACTGGAGAAAAGTAAGGAAAAAGGAGGAAAATTGGGATTGAGAGATGTGTGGGCAAGATGATGGATAAGAATAGGCAAGGAAGTTTGGCTGGGGAGTCTGGGAGAAAAGCACAATGAAAGAGGGCAAGGGAGTAAAGAGGAAAGACTGCAAAGAGTCAGTCAATCTAGGCAAAATCCAAGGAGAAAAAAATGGGTGAAAATGGAGAGCGAAATCAGGAGTTATTTGGATGAGAACAGGGTGAGCTGAGACCCATCCAACATGCAGCTGGTACAAGGGGAGACTGGCACTGGCTCGGCAGAGACAGGAGGACACAGAGCTAAGGAGGCAGCAGCACAGACCTGGAAGGCTGGATGGGAGACGGGCAACAACGATGTGTCAAACGAATGACAGGAAAGTAACGTAAGGCCTTTGGGACAAAAAGTGAACACATACAACTGATTGTTAAGATGGGAGGAGTGGCTGCAGGGAGAAATAGGAGAGCTGTAAGTGTGAGGAAAACATGCAAGAATAAGGCTTAGGAGAAGGCAAGCAACACGCAAGTAGAAAGAAACAGGTCTAAGTCAAAAGCAGAAAGTCAGAAGAGACCATCTTTTGGCAGAACTAGACCAAAGAGTCTGTATCACTAAAGCATATTGCTCTCCAGAGCCAGCCCCAAGACTGAGTGCAGCTATGCAGCCACAGTAACACACACACTTTAGGGACAACTGGGCTAGAACACATTTTTTGCTTTACCTCATTTCTCATCTGTGCTGGCACCAACAGCACAAAGTATAGAGCAATAAAATGAACAGATACTACAGGAAAGTTCTTTCAAAATGTGAAATGGTAACACTCTGTCCCTGTTAAGGATGTGACACCAATCTACATAAGCTACGGATTTTGTTCAAACTGACTTCTTTAAATATGCCAACGGCTCAAGGGTCTGCCATAGGGCCCTTACTGTCCGTGGAAAACCAGGCTGGCCTGCCCTGTGATCTCCCATACCCAGCATCAACAGCTGTGAGGAGCCAGCTACAGCTCAGCAGGGCACTGATACCTCCCATCCTTGAAGTGCCTCCAGCATAGCTAGTGCTTTCCAAGTACAACCACAGGGCTGGAAAAAAAAAATGACCCTCCGCTTCTGCTAGACAAGAGAGGGACACAGCTGGAAAACTGCATGAGATGGGTGGCCAGATCTTTTTAGTGCTTGTGATGGAAGGAGAAAAAACATCCACCTAAGTAAACAAACACCCAAAACTTGCCAGAAATATTCAGGTGCTCTTTTCACTACAGCTCTTCCCAGATTTCCAGAGGCTGGCAAGCAAAGCAGGGGTGTAGGGGGCTCCCTTGGAACCCCACATCCAGACTCTGTTCCTGCAGAAACCATGATGCAACGGATGGAGAGACAAGAAGTGCCAGGACACCTGTCTCAGTTTCACTCTGATGGGTCATACACACTGTTTACCCAGATCTGGTACCCATGGGCCCACTGGCCTAAGTGTGCCCTTAATTACCACTACAGTAACTGGTAGGTACACAACCACCCCCTTATGCGGTATTCCTTGTCCATGTAATACATGATGTGTAGAGCCCTGGAAAAAATGATGGTGACATTTATTTCTGTATTGAAAGAGCCTTGCCTCTTACTCCTAACACAGACCAGTACAACACACCATTAACAGCGGTGTCTAATTGATGCGTTTTTTAGAATAAATCGAAGTTTACAAAAGCTTTCTCCCAGAATTTCTCCCATTTCCCACAGAGTACACACCAACTCCACACACCATCATGGGATCTGGCTCACAGCTCCTGAGCCAAACAAGCGAGGTTCCTGTCCTGTATCTCCAGAAACCTTTCTGTAGCAATACCCCAGTAAATACACACCACTTGGGGCTGCACAGCTTACTTCTGAAACAAAGACATCAACTTCAAAAGATCTAGTAGTTTTAGGCATGTTTTATATTAACTGGGGATTAGATGATTTCCTGCAGATTTAGAAATACTGTTGCTGAAGCTTATACAACTTTTTGTTATTTTTTCCTTTGCCCAAAGGTTATCTGCTACCTCAGACTGCTCCTTTGCTTACACAGTCCCAATGTGATGGCAATAAATATGAAAGACTAAAGGTTTCCATGTTCTTCTGTAGTAATCCACCATACTGACTGAATTTTAGAAGAAAATACTGGACAGAACTCTCTTCATCCCAGAGGGATTCGTGGACTGCAAATTATTCCTTCAAAAGTGAGATACAGCAAGAGGGAACTAACAGAACAGCTAGTGGCACAACACCCAAAGTGCTCTCTTCCCCATTAGTCTAGACCCAACTGCAAGGCATCAAGGCTATGGGATATATTTAAAAATACTACCCACACACAGTTTTCCATACCGTCCCCCTAAAGGCCCAGCACAGAGCAGTGCTAAGCTGCCTGTGGAACAGAAGGCACAGCAGATCATTGTCACATGCTGGGATCTTAGCAGACTTGCTTTAATCAGGCAGCACACTCCAGAGCCAGTGCAAAAAAGGCACCACGAAGAAAATACCCTGAGTCTCAGGCACAGAGAGCTTGCTTTGGGAAATCTGCGGACGAAGCTGAAAAGGTAGCAATTTAAAACAGCAAAATGGGACAGTAAGAGCATTTACCTTTTATATAAACATGATTCATGAGGCAGCCCTACAGAGTGACAGGCAACAACAAAGCAGTTCATCTACTATTGATAACCCAGCATTCCTAAGCCATCAATAGCCATTTGAGTACTCCCAAAGTAAATTTAGCTTCATCTTCATTATTTTCTGTATTGAAAGACCAAGGACATATTCATGGATGTTTATGCAATGGCAAGTGAGCACAGTATTGTATGTTTTATTATACTACCAAAGCAGAATCTCATTCAGACACTGCTAGCATATAATTTCTGTCTCTCTCAAAGCTGCAAGGCAATCATTAGCATGTTGAATCTGGCAAGTTCCTATTATCTATCTGGTAATTATAGAAAGATGGAGAAGCCTTCAAAAAATACCCTCCAACTTCTGCATTTTCTACACACCTGATCAAAATATTATCCCCATTACCTAAATTAACAGGTATTTCCCATAAACCATTATTCAGAACACATTAACATTAGCATAAAAAGCATGAAATAATTATTAGAGGCCATACAGACTATTAACTTATCTTCCCTTCCAACTTCAAAAATATAAAACCATGCAATGACAACCTGAATGCAGGAAAACATCTTACTGAAGGTGATGACAAGCTAGGCTGCATGGTCATTTGTCAGGCATTACTAGCCCAAATGAACACTACAACACAGCTCTGGGTTTTCAAAATACGTATACCATTACTCAATGCTATTCACACTGTGGCAGAAAAATATGCTAAATACACACTAAAAGATAATCCCATCCTCCAGAGACTGCTGTAGAAAAGGACAGAAGGAGGAGAAACAAGGCAGTGGGTGAGGCCATACATATGCATACGTATACAAAGTAATTGGGGAAATTGGCCTGTGTCTCATTATCTCAGTTATTCATGCTTCAGGTAGAGGGGAAAGAGGAGATGCCAGGAAAAGCACAGAAGCTGGGACAAGACTGGTACAAAAGGAGCTGAAAGAACAGAAAGAAATCAGAGGAAGGAAAGTGAGGCCAGGGAGACAAGACCATGAGACCATGAACGTAAGAGATCAGCCAAAACCAGTGATCAGGGGTAAAAAAACCCAAACAAATGCACAGGGAGCAGAGGAATGCAGGAAAAGCGTGTGAGATACTTTGCTTGTTCTGTTCTCAGGCAGGGGCTTCGCACACTCTGGCATCTCAGAGGCCCCACCAAGCCCCATGTCACAGCCTGAATGACACCAACCAAAGCAGCGGAGCTCCCTATCTCCCTGCCTTATGCACCATTCTAATCACACTGCTTGTCCAGCCCCTGGGCGGGCTGTCCCCAGGGCGGAGGGGGGCAGCTTCCTGGCTCAGGACCAGGACAGATAACCAGGGTGTCCCCAGGGAGCCCCCCAGCTCTTGTCCC
This sequence comes from Dicrurus megarhynchus, assembly GCA_013399195.1. Taxonomy (NCBI): domain Eukaryota; kingdom Metazoa; phylum Chordata; class Aves; order Passeriformes; family Dicruridae; genus Dicrurus; species Dicrurus megarhynchus. Next base: position 247,611 of record VXAD01009665.1, read on the forward strand.
AGCCCCTGCCTGAGCTGCTGCACTGCCAACCCCCATCCCAGTGCTTGCCTCTTGTTTTTTCCTAAGAAGCCTCCCGATCAGGTAAGGCTACAAAGGCTGCAGCAAAAGCGTGCCAGTACATGCACCTCACTCCCCACTAATTCCCAAAACTGTAGCAACAAACAAATAGATTCAATTACCAGGACACACACTAGCCCAATTCAAGGGGATTGGTACATCCATTACCAGTGGTGGTGCCAGAAGGTGCTGGAGCTGCAGCCTGATCACATTTACATGAACAAATCATTTTATGCAAATCTCTCATCCACGGGTGAAGGCTGCACAGGAGAGGAGAAACAGCACTGTACAGAGATTCACGATGCATGGCAGATAGGCAATTTAAGGTAAATCATACAGTTCAGTTATACAAGACATATAACCTGGGGAGAAAGTGTGTGGCTTCAAAGTCATAAATTATTTACAAATAATACAGCCTTCTCATGAAATATCCAGAAGGCCAAGCACCTATTTTTCACATTATTTTTCTCCATTTCCACAAATCACAGAGAAACTGAAGATGAGTATCTTATCAAGAATGAGCTAGGTTTGGGGGAGGATGGATGTAGAGGGTGGAGCTAGTTAGGGGCTTGGAGGCAGGACAACAGGAACAGAAGGCAGCAGGACTGCTGTGCTCACCCACCTGGAAGGGAAGCATCACAAGTCAAAAGGAGGAAGCTCGAGTGGGCTGAGGAAAGAAACTGTCCACCTGGTAACTCACAGCCTCCCAGGATTGTCACTGCTAGCCTGTTCAAAATCACCACCTAATTTCCATCAAATATTTCAGGGTTTTTAAAATGAAATCCAGTCCCCATATTCACAAATCACAGCTGCGGCATCCAATTGTGTGGTGTATTTTCTGTCAGCAGTGAGATGCCTCTTCGGAGCCTTGGCCTTGCTCTGTACAACACATGGTCACACCTCTGTATTTAATTTTCAATTCTCCAGCTTCCTTCAGCATTTCTGTTGTGGCACCTCAGCAGTCTGACACCTTCTCATCTTTGTTACCCAACACAACACCTGCCCAAATTCTCCTGCAATGACCAATTCAACTGAGTTATTTTTTTCTGATGTCCAGCCTGGTGACCCTGCACACCTTCCAGTGCTCTTAGAGGTATCAACCTTTTGATAGATATATACACAGTTCATAATTTTCTTTTACATTGCAGACTCTTTGCTCTTCAAAGTCTTTTTCAGATCTTCATGCTCAGCTTGCATCCGACTGAACACAGTCTGGCTGGGTTTTTTTTGTTGGAATCATTAGGGGCAGATACCCATCTGCTCGAGGATATTTCTGTAGTCTGAGCAACTCCTAACATTTGTGCTTTCAGCAGACCACTGTTTCTGCTTGCTTATGTACAGATGCCTTAAGTGACTTTTACAATGTGTTTAAGCAGCCTCCCGTGCTCAGCCCAAGGATACCAATTTTCTCTCTTCTGACTTTCTCATGTTTTCAACTGATCTGCTGTTATTTGTGTGTGGGACAAGTACTTCAGCGCATAAAAAGCCCTTGAGGTTAAAAGATACATCTTTACACACTAATTCAGCATTTTTCTGAAACTCTTCAAAGTCTTGGAGTGCATTTTCTTTGTATTACAGGTTTGCCTAAATGCAACAGCAGTGTTATTCCTGAGGTCACTGCTTGAGTCACATGTGCAGTCACATAAGGCAAATAAAATATACAACAGAAAAAAAAAACTGATTTATTTTCTTATTAGCTACAGATATTAGCATCTCTTACTGGTATCAATTAGTTGCAATAAAAAGACAGAAGTACCAAAATATTTCTTTCAAGCCTTAGGACTGCAGCATTTTTACATGACCATAACTAAAAATAAATGTACCTCTTGTATAATAAAGAGCAAATGTAGCACCAAGTGTCACTTCATCCATGCATTCCTCTCTGCACCAGGGGTTTGTATGTATATTCCCTCCAAAGCCACAACAGTGCATAAAATGCAAATTACAAAGTGACATGAAATATACATTTTCAGTTATCATAGAAATCGTCTCAGTAGTTATTGCTCATGGACACCTATGCCTGTCAACATCTGCAACCTTGTTGTTAACAAAAATGTCTGTAAATATTTTTAAATGAACTAAAATACCATATGAACACAAATCCTCTCAAGCATTTTTCTTCCTATATGATACACTTATGAGCCAAAGAACAAAATCTCTTTTCTGGAGGAAGGGATATTTCTGTTGGCTAAACTAGTTCCTGCCTAAGTCTACATCCACTTCCTAGGTCAGATGGAAAAAGAAGAAGTTGTCAGCTCACTGAGTTTTGCAGTTCACTGAGGTCTCTGCCACTGTCACACATGCAGCTGTTTCTCTTTTGAAGTCTTTGCTCTTGCAAGTATATTCAAATCTTAAATGGTACATAAGCTCTTGTGAATGCCTTTAATTGAGGAAGACCTATGTAAAGGCCTGGATTTCATACTATCCTAAAATGGCAACACTCCTTCTCCTTTGGGAGAATCACACAACTTATGGTAAGACTGCTCCTCTTTTGCCTCAAAAAACTATCCCTGACCTGGAAAGCCTACCTCGGTCTCCAAGGATTGCACTAGAGCAATAACACTTACACTGAGAAGGCAGCACCTGTATGTCTAAGATCAGGCTCTCTGTGAATTTTAAAAATCATGAATACAAAATAAAATTATATGCAAAATGCTTCAGTCCTAATTTTTCAAACAGAGAGTCAGGAGATAAAGACAAATTGAACATCAGCAGTCAAAGGGTAATGCTACTGTTGTTATCCTGTTGACGAAGATTAAAGCTATGCCTGTAATTAATACAAAATTAGCTTGCAAGGCAAGGAGAGAAGACTGTGGTCACTGGTAACAGTTCCACTGCACCCACATGCATCAAAAGCAGCACATTTGGTAGGGTTTGTTTCCAGCAGTGTTAACTCACCAGGACGAGGGAACGTGCAGTGGCACACCTAACCACTGTGGGTTACAAAAGCCCTGTCTGTAGGCTTGTGTCGATAAAAGTCTCCTGCCTCGAGTCTTGTATATGATACTGCTGAAGGCCTATTAATATGACAGCTAAGCTCAGCACCTCATCTGCTATGCTGTGAAGGCACATGGGACGTGATGCCAGCTACAAAAGGCTTGGAAACAGAGTTAGTAAGAACCAGGCTTTAATGGAAAGGATACACTTCAAAAATCAAAGACAGGGGGTTTGCGCAATAAGCATTATTTGTCCAAAATTTACAGGCTCAAGTCTCTGCAAAGAATGGGATTTTCCCTTATTTTTCACCTGCATATTCAAAACACCGATGAAGTAACTGCTCTTTTGCACACATCTGCAGGAACAGGAGACAGCAGATCCTGCACCCCTGGCTTTACAATCCAGGGAACATGTAAGAGATTTTATCTTTTAAAAACTAAAGGTAAAGAAGCAGGAGCAAACTGAGAAGTAGCCATAAGGTACCAAGAATGAATCCTTTTCAGTGAAAATGAAGAACCTTTTCCAGATTTTTAAAAAAGAAACTAGAGAACTGGTATTTTAGAACAGGCTCTCTTAAAAAACCTCTGTCTGCAAAGAAGGAGGCACAGAGGTAGTCCCTACCACCCATCCACAACAGCTGCTAAAGAGTGCAGCTGGTGCTGTCACAGAATCAGAGTGAGGTGGGAAGGGACCTTTGGAGGTCCCCTGATCCAACACCCCTGCTCAACTAGGGCCTCCCAGAGCCCGCTGCCCAGGACCACGTCCAGGTGGGTTTTGAACACCTCCATGGATGGAGACTCCACAGCCCTCCAGGGAAACCTGTGCCAGCACTCTGCCACCCCCACAGCGAAAAGAAGTGTTTCTGGATGTTCAGAAGGAAGATAATTTCCTGTATTTCTGGTTTTGCCCACTGCCCCTGTCTTGTCAATGGGCACCACTGAAAACAGCCTGGCTCTGTCCTGTTAGGACCCACCCTTCAGGTATTTCTACAAATTGACAACATTCTCCCTAAGCGTTCTATTCTTCAGGCTGAATGGTCCCAGCTCTCTCAGCCTCTCCTCACAAGAGAGATGCTCCAGTCACTTCATCATCTTCATGGCCCTTTGTGGGACTCCCTCCAGTATGTCTATTTCTCCTCAGTACTGGGGATCTCAGAACTAGTGTGCCCTCACAGTGCCTAGAAGAGGGGCAGACTCACCTCCCTCCATTTGCTGTCAATATTTTGTCTAATGCAGCCCAGGACACAGTTTAACTTCTTTGCCACAAGGGCTCATTTGCCAGCTCATGTTCAGCTTGATGTCCACCAGCACCCCTGCACCTTTTCTGCCTTCCGAATGGTCATCCCCCTGCACATACTGGTGCTGGGGGTTGTTCCTCCCCATGGAAAGGACTCTGCACTTCCCCTTGCTCCCAGTACCTACCACTCAGAAGCTCAGATTTGGATGTGGGATAACTCCCAGCTGCTCTCTGCAGCAGAGCAGAAAGTGGCATCCCCTGGACACAGCATTGACCAGCTGGGGCCAGCCACAGGTACAGCAGCCCCAGCAGAAGCCCGACTCTGGTCAGCACGTAAATGACCCGTGATCCTCGATCCCATGTTGGCTATATGCCCCAGCAGGGCCCACTTTACAGTCTGCACTGCATCAGCATCTCCTCATTTAAAGCTCCAGAGCCACTGAATTGCCAGGCTGTGCTTTTGGAAGTTAACTCTTTCCTGTACCAAACACCACCGCTCCCAGGGCTGAGGGACAAAAGTCCAGTGGAGTCCAGGATCGTGCAGGAGGGTGAGAAAACGCAAGTTTAAGTTTCAGCCCCAGCATTCCTTTACTGCTAAACTGAAACATCAGATACAGGAAGGAAGAGAAAGCAGCACTGTACTTCTCCCTGACACCAAAACCTCACTCTTCACCATACAACTGACTTAACAGCACTAGTATTTTTGCAAGAGCTTGCTCCTATCTGCACAGTCAGGCTGATGCACACATGTGCCACAGGTACTGGAGTGTTAATAAAACCAGGTAGCTAGGTGTTTAAAAGGTGTCAGTCTCACAGCTCTTGTCCTGATCATTTACCCACAGCAATCTTCACACTTATTTTTTCTGAATTCAGTCTTTTTAAGTGCCAGCTGCTGATGAACTGCAGGGAGCATAATTTTTATTAAATGATGAACACTAAAACATTAGAGTTGTACCTCAGAAAATCAATTTCCTATTGCCTACAGACAAGGCTTAAACCCAGAAATTCCCAAGGGTTTTCTGTGTGCGCTTTTTTGGTTGGTTTTGGGGGTTTGGATTTTTTTTTATTTGGCTGGGTTTTTTTCTTCATTTCTCCAGAATGAAAGAAAGCCCTCTCTGTTTAAAGTGGTTGCTTTTTTTTTAAGCACCAGTGTAATTAATTATACAAGATAATACTTAATATAGGAAATACAACTGCTCTGTGGAGCAAGGCACACATCATGCTGGCTGGAACATGGAAACTGCCAAGACTTTGAAATTCTGCTTCTCAGGGAATCACACCACTGCAATGCATAATTTCTGCCTAGCTCAGAAAACCAAGAGAAAACAATTTTTCTTGTTTACTGTGTTTCTTGAATAAAATATTTACTGCTGATTAAAACTAACAACTTGTACTAATTTTACCACTGTCCAGGAACTAATATTTCAGTAATTCCCACAGCTGGGAGAAGCAAAAAGTGACAAAAATCAGCCAAGGGTTTCCAGGTTCCCAGACTGCCAACCATGAGGTCCAAAGCTCCAGGGCTCTGATGTCACAGGGAAGCTACAACCAGCTCCTTGGGCCACCCCTAGAGGAGACTGGAAATTCCATCACCCATTTCACAGACTGGGCTTCTCCTCCCAGACCAGCTAGAGATGTTGATGTGCCTGCTGAGAACCAACTGCACCGTGTTACTTGCACTTGCTATGCCTGAGGGCTGAGTAAACATGAAACACAGAAATGCTGCGTTATTTGCTGCCTGCCTGCTTTGCCAAGTAAATAATATAGCTAATTTCCTCATAATAATGGCTTTCCTTTTTGGTGGGAAACCAATCCTCTGCTTCTAGTTTGCTTTGTCTAGCTCTTCTCAAGGGCTGGTTTTAGCCAAACCTGTTGAGGAGGATGATAATGGGATCACCTGGAAACCAGCATCCATTAATTCAGTGTAACTGGTCAGGCCCTACACCAGACCCAGATATCACCTCCTCCCCTATAATTCACCTGACTGTTAATGCTAATCAGTTCCTGGTATATTAGCTTTCTAGGAATGAGATAGACTTGTCAAGCAAAATTAAAGATGCAGTCACAAGTGAGTAAGAGCTTCAGGGTTCACTCACACAAATTAAAATATACAATTGATACCAAAATGTAAATCAAGAGTATGAAATTGAATCTTCAAGAATCAAAAAAAAAAAAAAACCAAAACTCTTTCTTGCACTTCAGTCAATATAATTGACTGGAACAATTTAAAGACTAACAGACTGCCCACCAAGATATCCTGGAAAACCAAACTGCTGTACCAGCATAAAACCATTTCCCAATGAACTGGCAAATTTCATGTACTAAATTGCCAGGCATATTTTCTTCTAAATTCAGTTATACTTATAAACACCAAAAGGTGACTAGATGTTTGCATGCCTTTTGATTACCAAGGACATAGTTAAGAAAACAGATAAAACAAAAGGGAAAGAAAATCATATTAGAAAAGTCAAAGTGCATTAACATACAATATTTGAAGCACACATTCAATATAGGTGGTCTATAAGTAACTGTTTACCTCAGGTCCACATGCATAATGTCACATGGTGCTGCTCCCTTGACTGATTAATTAACCCACAGAGAAAAGCTCTGTGACAAGTCACCTCAAAAGTCACGAAATGGAGGTCACTGTGCCAGCCAGCAAATGACACATTAAAATGAGGAAAAAAAGGCAGAAAATGCTCTTTATGCTTTCCACTTCAGTATGAATATGAGGGATTTATTTCACTAATCCATGGCTGGCAGTGTCAGGGCTACTTGGAGCTGCAGAGACAGAGAGAAATATCCGATTTTGAAATCCCCTCCAGCATCATGAAGGTAAAAAAGAAGAGCACATCTGCCCCCACAGAGCTGTTATTGCACCACTGCCAACACCATCTCCTGAAAAGGCTGAGCCAGGGGAAGGGACAGCCCCTCCTATAACTAGGGGAGTCAATTAAGATTGCCAAGATAGTTCCAAAATATACCTTTTACATTGTGCTCATTTGTAGTTTATTTTGCCTGTCCGATTACAACATTACATTCCTATGTGAAGAGTGTGAGGGGAGCTGCACAAGTGACTTTGCCTATACAAATATCAGCTTACTCAGACGATTTAAACATGAGGTCACAATTTACCCTTCTGGGAGCAAAGTAGTGTCCTTTCTTACAAAGTGTACTAAAAATCAGGCAATATTTGACAGCACATCAAAGTGTGAGACAGAATACACACATATCTAGTTTGGCCTTTCTGTATTTTCTTCCTCTTTTTCCTTAGGCAAGCAAATCTATAAAGCCTCTCATTTAATGTGTTAGATTAATAAATGATGAAGCTACATACAAGAGAGCCCCAACCTTCCATGATGTGTGTTCAATTATTTTGCATTTCACAAGAGTAAAGGAAAACTAATTTAATCTCTGTAATTGCCAAACTAAATAACACAACGTTGCCTATTATAACAGATCAAATCAATACACTTACATTTGCCAAGTTGCTATAAAAACTGTAATTTTTACTCTGAATATCTTTTTTGAAGCATTACCTTCCATTTGTGGAAAAGTAACTACCAAATGTTGCAGTAGAGGCCACAGAGACTGCTTTTCCCCACAGCTAGGCTCAGGATCAGAGCTATTCCTAAGCTAAGCTCTATGACAGCATTTCAAAAGAAAGCAAAACTGTATTTTGGAATGTGCTTGGTGAATATTCCAAACTAAAGTAAGTCTGCAGCCCCAGGCTTTCTAATTTGCAGGCTCTAACAGTGTGAATGTTGGTCTATGCACTCCACTAGAAGGAAAAGTAGCTGTTATTTATTGAAGGAAGAAACTTCTGGAGACAGTACAGTTTGTTAGGAAATCACCCTCAACACCATCGGTAGCAAATTCTCTAGCAGCCTCTTCACCAATGCCTTCCTGTCTGTCCCTTGCACTCCAGTCTCCCAAACCAGCATGCTTGGGTGGCAGCCTGAGCAGTGGCAGGTGTCAGAGTGTGGTGTAGGCACCAACGCTCATCTGCACCCCTCATTCCCAAACCTGAACCCCTCTTCCATGGCTCTTAACTCCTCCTCTCGCTGACCTACTCATTAACTCTCCCCCACCACAGTATGATGGATCCCTAGAAGAGGGCTTCAGGTCATCCTTCTCTGTGTACTTTTTCCCATCTGAAATCACCTTGCTTGGACGCGAGGAAGAGCCCACTGTCAGCAGCACCCCAGGTAAGCTTTCCCTGCAGCCCTGCACCGTGGTACAGGCCCTTTCACGGTCACTGGAAATAGCCTGCCTCAGGCTATTTCTTCCTGAACAGTTTCCTTTGCCATTTCTTGTGGGCACACCCCAGCACTGTGGGCACACAGCTGTGTGGCAACAAGCATATCCAGGGCTTTCTCTCCTTCAGTCACTTCTAACGACGAGTCTCTAATCCCCTTGGCTTCAGCTGCAAAATTCCCATTGATTGATAATGGATTTTCCACTGATGTAGAATCGGGCACTTCGGCTACACCACTACGAATTAACAGAAGAGAGCTCTGTTAATCCTTTATAAGCAAGCTTAATCTTGAGGTTTAGAGAAGGAGCGAAGGCTCTGTTCTCTCCAGTATCAGCCAGAATGTGATTACCATTTCAGAAAATCTTCCTCATTTTCTTTGATTGATCCAATATTTCTTTAGAAGACACAAATTCAGACACCACCACAAATGCATACTTCCGCCAAGTAAAAAAACGAAGAGTTTGAGCTATGAATCCTGAAGCTGAAAGCTGGGATCAGCACTCTAGGACTTCCAGTTAGTCCACTGAAAATGCTGTCATCTGGAAACAGCAGTCTGACAAAGCCTTTATAGCATTCACCTTTCAATTAAAAAGAGTAACATCTGAAACCTCACATTACAATAGCTGTAAGATTTGTTAGGGTTCTCTCTCAACGATGTGATTTGAACATTTTCTGTATATTAGCAACAGTTAGGGCTATTAAATGCAAGCAAGTATTAGCACCTTTAAAGACTGTTACGGAACCTGGCTAATAACTCTGAAGCAATCAAGTCATCAAAAAGATGAACTGAACTTACATTAAGACAGTTTTTCCATTAAAATGAGATTTTGTTAGATCAACTCAGACTTTAAGTAAGTGGACACAAAACAGTTCTTTTTTTGCAGAAAAGGAAATTCATCATTATGCATCAATGTCTGGTAAATAGGAACTCACTTTCACTCCAGTGGGAAAGCACTGCTCACCAAGACTTGTTCCACTTGCAGCAAACAGTCTGAGCAAGGATACTTAATGGTATCTTTAGCAGTAAAACCATGAAAGATCAAGCCCAAATATTACAGCTGTAATTGGTACTGCACAGCAAACGACCCTTAATTTGACGTCCTGTCCTGCAGCACACCAGATGCAAACGTTCCATTGATTTAGTAATTGATCACACGCACTGCTTCTGTACTACGATGCAAAGAAGTCTTAAATACAGCAGCTTAGTGGTTCCTCTAGAACACTGGAATGCCACGTATCTCCATAAAATGTTTATCTTTGTCAAGCATTTCACTGCCACTGCTTAGCTGGATGACCTTTGGAAGGAGCAGCGGAGGCTGACGCGCACCTTCATTAAAGCAGCGCCTCCTCCTTCCCCCGCCTGCGAGAACAATGAGCGCGGGAGGGAAGAGGTGAGCAATCCACGGGGTAATGAAGAGATTTTGTTTCAGAGGGTTATCAATTATTTATGAGCAAATCCCCAGATGAACACATCCAAAGCTGAACAGTTTTTAATACATTTCACTTCTGTACACACAGCACAACGCAACCAGATGCAAGCTGAACTGGACTGGTCTGATTATTTGAGGTGTCAAACAGTGAGTTCAGTCTGGACGTGAGTAAATCACCATTAGATTTTTCAAAGTACAATGGTCTCCTAAATTTAAATCTCTTTCACAAAATTCCTCTAACACTCACAGAAATCATTCTTTACAGTATCTCCCATTCATCAAGACCTCAGCAAAGAAAAATCTCATCCTGAAGAATTTCTGTAATTATGGTGACATAGTTGTCTAAATAGTCTAATACTCAAATTCTCATATTGCTCAGCTGCGAATGGCATTTTATTCCACAATGTAATTAAGTGGATCTGAACTCTTCCTATTAAGAAAAGATAAGACCAAGTAAAGGTCTTTTTCTCCAGAACAGGGTTTATCCTTTTTAAAATGAGGACTTGTTTTTAAAGTAAAAGTATTTTACAACTGTGCTTTTTAAAGAGAAGATCTGAAGACTCTTTCCATTATATGGGAAGGACAGACATTACACGTTCTTCACTAGCAAGGGCAGTGAAACCAAACAGTTGTATGTGCAAGACACACTTTGCACAAAAAGTTATGAATCTGTTTACAAACGCTACCATTGAAAACAGTCCTCCTGCAAGTCTCGAAATGAAGCCCAATCCACTGGCACACAGTGAATGCCCAGATCTGCAGAACTGTACTTTGAGCTCCAGTTTCCCACAGCTTCCAACCAACAAGATGCTGCCAAAGTCACCACCACCGCTGCAGTCACACTTCAATGACTGTGTCTATGGCAGCTGTCACTGCCATACACCCAGCTCAGGTACTCTGAGCCAGGACGTGTCCTGCAGAGCAAGCCCCACAGCCAGGTTTGTGCCTGGCCAAGCAGTGGCACGCCATGCACACGTGGCCCCAGAGGAAGGCAGCCAGTCACCCTGAGCTTGGGGGGCTCTCTCGGTGCAGCCTGGGCTGAGCGCAGCCAAGGGGGAACACACAGCAGCCCCTGCAGGTTCCCCTGCCTCTTGGAGCCTTGTCTGCAAGCTGCCTTCCAAAGGGAAGTAGCTGGGGAGACACTCATCAAATAATACACTTTAAACTACACATGGAATAAGCACTTCCTGCCTTTATTGCACAAAACCACAGAAGAGCGGGGTCTCTCACGTTCCCACTGCCGTTTCCCCTTTAAGCCAGCATTCACCTCAGCATCTGCACAGCTCCAGGAGCAAGCTCCATTCCTGGCCTAGCCTGGGTAGACTAAACTGTTCCAATATTAGGAAAACAACAAAAAAAAAAAGCCACTTAGAAATCCATTTTAGATTTGCTTGCACTACTTTAAAGGGTTTACTATGTATTTGGATGAAAGAAACCCATTAAGTACATCTATATTTACTTCATTACAGCGTGGCTCTTGAAGTTAGATGAAAAGATTTACCCTGGCCAAGTTTGTTTATTCATCAACATCAGCTAGATATATTTTCAAAGGCTCATCCTCATCGCATTTACATGAAAGCACACAGATTTTTTTTTTTTCCCCAACAGTTGTAAGGCATTCTGAGAGCTGGGAAAGGGCAAAAGAAACTCCAGTGAGAATTACAAAATCAAGGAACAGTAGAGGCACAATTCCTATAATTTCTGCTTTTTTATGGGGGTTGAAACCCACTCTTTCCCACCTGGAGTCATTCTTCTCCCCATGCAGATGCATCAACAGCAACAAACCACAGCTGGATGCTCAGTCCCCAGGACTCAAGCCCCGATAAAGGCACCTGGCACACTGCTTACCCACGAACACCACAAGGGAAGTGTTAACCCCTACTGAAGCTCAAGAGCTTAAGCAAACATAACCTCCCAAGTTTCTAAAGTTTTTCTGTGCACTTTGACAAGAAAAATTAGACTTTTTTTAGCACAGGTGTCATTGAAGATGAGCTCTTCATTACTGCTAGCAAAGTATTAAGTAGAAGCACAGCCAGTGACCGAAGCCAACTGTACAAGTCCTAGTTATCTTTGACAGGAACCCAAACATAACTTGGTACTTGCATGCCTTTATTATCAAAATTTTATCCTCAAGTTATTTAAATATTTAAATGACATTTATGGGTACTATCTTTCCTCATGAGTTTACACTTTCCCACGGAAGACTTCCAGAGTGATTAACAATGCTGATCTTTATCCTTCACACTGACTATTCATTCATCCTTTCTAAAACGAATACTGCTTACATACGACCCAAGAGGGCTGTAACAAGGCAGTATTTATCTACCCTAATAATCTGCTGTGGCTGCTTTAATTAAAACTGGGTTATATCACATCCATGAAGCAAAGGCACACCTCCTGTCACTCATCATCTCCACCTCACAGCTGTGCTTGGTGCACCTTTTCAGGAGCAAGCTTTGGAGGTCCCACCATCTGCAGCTTGCCCACCCCTGCCCAGGTAACTATGGGCACAGGGTTGCCAAAAAAACTGCTTCACCACAGGAGAGAAGCAGAATGAAAGTGCAGAGGGGTTTGCAGTTTGGGGCCTTGAGTGAGTCACTGAACACCTGCAGGCTGCCACCCACCCCAGTTCCCAAGCAGGGCAGCACTGCTGGCATGGCACAAGGGGATTTTGGGAGGTGAGGGACCAGGGGGAAGGAGCGACTGATGGAGAACCTGTGGAACAGCGCAGCAATTCAGAGCATGAGGGATACCAGGATGCAGAGGGGGGAACAGCAACCAAGGACATCTCGACTACCTGCAGTAAATTTGCAGCCAAATCAGGATTCAGCTTCCTCATCTGTGTTGCAGATTTCACAGGTCCTCCATGAGCCCATGTGACTGCATAGTGATTTCAAAATTTAGAGTTTACTGCTAGTAGTATTGCACAAATGCGTGTGCACTGCTTGCCCTTTCCATGTTTTACCCCACGCAAGCAGTATCTTATCCTGTGAACATTTAAAAACGGACCATTTTCCCAAGGAGGAAGCTTGAGCTTCTTCCCTCACCAGAATTTTTTTGGCATTATTACACACAGTATAAGGCCTGCAATTGATGGCATCCTTGGGATGCCGGGATGGGCAGTAAGCAGCCAGGGCAGCCTGCCTGCAGGCTGTGCAGCCAGGGACCCATCCAGCACCTCGCCTCTGCTGGCTCCATGTAAGGCCTGGGCCAGCAGTTGCCATACATTCAGCAAACCCTCAAGCACGGGAGGGGGCCACTCCCCTTCTCAGTTTAGCAATCTGGGGTAAGGGTGAGTGTCAGCCTCTGCACCCCTTCACCCTGCCTGGGTTCCCTCCCAGCCACTGTTCAGCCACCAGACTACATGACACCTGGCCCCCCCCACTGCTGCTCCAGGGCTGAGCTACCCTCGCATCCCGTGCCTGAAACCTGCTCCATTCTCAAGATCTGGAAGCAGAGGCGTTGTTGTAGGGGCCTGGGTAATGTTATTTAAATGATTTATTGTTTTAATTAAGTGTTACATGTTTTTGAGTCTTCTTGGTCTATTAATCTTATTCTTGCTTTATATTCTGCAGTTACAAATGATACGGGTTTGGAACTACTTTGAAAAAGCCCCTCAGTTCTCTCTCCCCATCCTTACTGGAAGGAAAGTAACTGTCCTGTTCCAGCCACTGAACTCTACAGCACTTTACCATGGGCATCAATGAGCTGATAAACACATTTAACTCATTAATGTGTCAATGAAGTTCCCAGTGCCCTGGGAAGAAGGGCTCCTTAACTCAATGCCACTACACATCCAGCAAGAAAAACCTGATTACTTTTCTTGTGGGCTCCTCACTGCTCCCTAAAATATAAATTAACTCTAAGATCATCAGTAATTTCTTGTTTAGGACTTGGAATCCAGTTGCCACTTTCTGATCAATGTAACTTTAATAGCAGAATAAATTCAGAACTTCAGTTATCTAGTAGTAGTCATTGGTATACAATACATGATCTAAAGCCACAATCACTTGGCAAATGCCTGGCAATGAGGCTTATGAGGAGCACTGTGTCTTAAAACACAATGGATTACCCATTTCTTTTCCTCATTAAATGACATCTCATAAAGGGAGCCAAACAAAAGATAGGTGAGCTTGATGACTGTCATATCCCACAACCCTTACTCATACAAGCACTGTGTTGCCTTCAGATCAGGTTCTCATTTGGAAGTTGCAGATCCCCATTGCTGACCTGAATATTGATTTTATGTTAATAAAATTCTGTGTTGAAATGCTAGTTAAATATAAAACTGCTCTTGTACTTCACGCCTGCAAGGTGTTACACATGCTGGACTATTTTCTATTTTAACGAGTGCAAAAGATACTCACCCCTTACAGAAGATGCCCGACAGGCTGCAGAATTTGGCCTTTGTTAAATAAGCTAAGACCTGAATTAACCACTTTTTCAATTAGGGGAGGCACTTTTGCCATAATGAAGCTGTGCACCTGCAAAATTTTTAAAGATGTAAAACAAAACCCCCTGGAATTTGAAATGTCTTGTTCAGTATTGCCTAAGAGAAACAAATGCAATGACAGTGTACTTCCATTTACCCACTGGGTATCTTTAGCAGTGGTCGCTTCTACAAATTCTCTTAACAGATGCTGCTCCGATCATCACTTATTTGCAACACAGACAGACTTTGAGAGGGCTAAAGAGGATTTGCTTCTGGTTTTGCACAGCGCACTTTTTTTGAAGTTTAATTTAAAAAATAAGAACTCTGGATAAAACTTAATCAAGCACAGCTGCTAGGCTTCCTAGGCTGCTAGGAAGGCGGAAAACATTTTCTGTCAAAATTTTATCTTTACTCTTTCTCTGTCTCACTCTTTTTCTGCATTTATTGCTTAATGGCTCAGTATTATTTCAAAGGCCATTCCTTTTACAAATATAATCAACTCGTGTATTCAGCACCGCAGATGATATATTACTCGCCTTAAAATCAAATCCCTGAAGGATAGGTTAGAAAGAAAGGTTAAAGAGCTCTATCGTTGAAAGCACTATAGTTCAGACACCTATAAATCACTATGTTCGTTTATTTAGATAATTGGCCAATTAGCGTCTGTAACATCTCAAGCTACACAACTTTCTGGTGTGACCGTGTGCCAGTTCCTCCTTTCCTTCTCCGGAGCACTAAGAGAGCCGAAAGCTCCGCGCAGCACACCCGGCACTCGATGCGTTAGGGACAATCTGCGCTTGCAGCTCTGTTCGAGGAGCAGCCCCCGCTCGCCCCAGCGACCCCTTCCTCCTGAAGACTTTCCAAGCCTAAGAGCAGATGCCACTGTGAAACAAACTGGAGCCTGCCACTACGTAATAGGATTTCAATGGCAATACGGTTACGGGGCTGGCTGGCAGCGGCGGGAGCGGGGAGGCGCGGTAACCCCGCGCCGCGGCGATCCGCGCAGGTGACCCGCCGGGGCCGTGCCCTG